>JAUESH010000002.1:1547572-1583598 GCA_032275165.1 Synergus magnus | reverse complement strand
TTTACCTGAATCTACGGTGCGATTCTGTGCCGCCCAGACCCGAAGCCGGCACAGAATCGGCAGTTGAGTGTATTTTTTTTTGTTAGCGTCCTAACCTAGAAATCAATTAATTAAAATTTGAGTAAATGCCAGAGGAGGAAAAGAATTCAGGATTCAGAGTAAATTAAAATAAATTAAGGGACTAAACTGCATTCAAAGCGTTTTAAAATGATTTCAACTAAAGAAAATTCGATAATTGCGCAGTTATCGCTTTTTTCGAATTTCAGATTCTTCCCTTTAGTTTTGGCCTCATTGAATTTATTTCACCATCAAGAAGAATAATCAGTCGGTGAAAACTGGAATATTTGTTTATTTACCGTATTTACAGAAATTAAAAGAAAAATTGTCGGTTAGAAAATTTTGTTTAACTTACTCATCAAACTCAGTACTTATGTCTTTTTCACTCCGATAGTTTTAAACACAAAATACTTAATTGTCTCTATTAATTTTCTGATAAAAAATAATAATGAAAGTTCGTAAAGTCGTCAAGTAAAATGCAAAAGAAGTAATAAACTATGCTGTATGATAAACGTGAGCTGGTTTTGCGAAAACTGATTCTCATAAGAATTGGACACTTTTCCGGAAGAACGCCGTCAATGTCAGGTCAATGTTTTGTTTTGATGGTTGGCAATAGTTTTTCCGCTGAAAATATTTGCTAGAAAGAAAAATTTCTTCTCCGGATACAAAGAATATCTTTGCCGGATATATGTAGATTGATATATATTTACCAACAGAAAATTGAACTAGGGTTCTACTGTATCGACAGAAAAAATATCTTTCAAATGCCACCAACTTTAGAATAATTCCCCTAGTTTCTTCACTGAAAAAGTAGCGAATGTAGAACTTGAATAAAATCCAAGTAAAATAAGTTTAATGAATTATATTAATTGCAAAGTTTAAGGAGATTATTTTCTATTGATAATACCACTTTTTGCATTTTTCACGCTACTTTTTAAGCGATTTTTTCGTAATATAAAAATGTTACTCGATTTCTCTATGGTCTTTTTTGGAAAAATAAAGTTGGCAGACCTGTGGTTTATTCCGGTTTGCCATCATGGCACCAAAGCCACGCGCACCATATTTCTTTCCTGCCAAGACGAGGTGAGGGTCACATGTTTTGTTTTAAATCGAAGTTTTATAATGACATCTTAGTGTGTTATTAAAATATTAAGATCTGATCAAAATCTTCAGTCAATTTACTCTAATCCTGTGTATTTATTTCAGTTTCCCATTCGCCTGGAATCATGTCCGACGTCGAAACGTAAGTCTTATATTTTTTGACACATTCTCACCGCATTTCGTGATAATCTATGTAGTAATTTTATATCAAATAATCAATAACAGTGTCTTATTTTCATTGTCTCTTTGTTTATTTATCAGAAATAAATTATCTCCATTTTTTTAAATGAATTTCTAATGTCAAAATGCAACATAAATCACAAAGCTTTTTTAGATTTTTATTTCTTAATTAATTCCCGATTTATTAAATACTTTGACTCGTTTTTAATTTATAAAAAGGATTTTTATTTCGAATGGAATTTATTTTGTTTGATTTCCGAGTGAACATTCGAAAGAAAATTTATTTAGAAAATCGGCAAACATAACCTTAACTTTCTTTTGTTGAACTAGTTCGAAATTTAATATTCGCAAAATTGAAAGTTATTGAAATTTTAAATTCCCGGCGTTAAATATTCCCGAAACTGAAATTTCCCAACATTAAAAATTCCCGAAATTTTTAAAAATTTTATTTCTAAAACTTTTGTTCAAAATTTTTAAGAGAAATTTTTAACAAAAGTTTTGAAAATAAATTTGAACAAAAATTTCGGGAATTTTTAATGTTGAGGAAATTTCAGTCTCGGGAATTTTAAATTTCGGTATTATTATTTTCTTTCGGGAATTTTAAATTTCGGTAAATTTACGTAATCCTAATTTTTTAAGTATATTAAATTTACGAATTTATTTAAAAAATTGGAAAATGTTGCAAATAAATTGTAAAGTAGAATTATTCCATTGCAAATTACAAGTGTTCAAAATTGTTAAATTTGAAAGCGCCTGAATTTTTAAACTAAAATTTTCGATTCTTTTAGACTTTCAGATTCATGCTTGCTATAAATTCAGAACTTATTTCAAATTGGAGACAACTTTGAATTTAAAAGATGATATTTATAATTGATTTAACGAGATTTATAATTGAATCAAATAATTTTCAGTGATGATGTTCCCTCCGCGGTGACTGCTGGAGGTCCCATGGACATAAACACAGCTCTTCAAGAGGTTTTGAAAAACGCTCTGATCCACGATGGAGTCGTTCATGGACTTCACGAAGCTGCTAAGGCTCTCGACAAGTAATAATCTTTATTTTCTACGACGAAATTTAATTCATTCCAATATTTTTCCTTGTAAATTCTATCCAGTCCCTTAAATTCAGGGTGTCTAAGTAGATCGGGTAACCGGGAAAAACCCCGGAATTTTATTTGACCGAGAAAATCCCGGGAATTTTATAGGACCAGGAATTTTTTTTATATTTTATCGAAAAATCTACTTTTTATATTATGTTAAAATTTCTATTTCTATGTATACGGGGAAAACCCCGGGAATTTCAAATTGCCTGATCTCTAGACACCCTGAAATTCTTTTTAATTACATTAAAATCGTTTTTAAACCCAGAGATAAGCCCCATCAATTTTTCAAAGACGTTCTTTTTATTAACTGAGAATCTTTTTGAATTCTAGGAGGCAAGCAATGTTGTGCATCTTGGCCGAAAACTGCGACGAGGCAATGTACAAGAAACTGGTGCAGGCTCTTTGCAACGAGCACCAGATTCCCTTGATCAAGGTCGACAACAACAAGAAGTTGGGCGAGTGGGCTGGTCTCTGCAAAATTGACAGCGCTGGCAAAGCGAGGAAAGTCGTCGGCTGCTCTTGCGTTGTCATTAAGGTATAAATTTAAAAATAATACCATTATAATCAAACAATCGATTCATTTTTATAATTTTGAACTTTGTATTTAATTTCAGTTTAAAATTAGAGATTAAAAATCTAAATTAGTATTTAAAAGTTGAAAATAATTTTTAATAAGAAATAATTTTCAAAATTTGGGAAATGGCTCAAGTTAGAATGGATAGAATAATAAAATGATGAAACCCTAGGCTCCCTCTTCTGAGACGAACCCAAAATACAAAAACCTTGCTGAGAGACGCCTTTCTGATTTTATGAAAAGAATTACTTCAAGACTGCTTTTTTAAATAAAATCACTAACACCCTCAACTTTGTTGTTTTTTTACAGGACTTTGGAGAGGAAACTCCAGCGAAGGACGTTCTTATGGAGTACCTTAAACAAAACACTGTACATTAAGTATCTTTAATAAAATTATCATCAAAATTTTCAAATTATTAATTTTTATTCTAATTTTATTGCATTTAATTTTTACTCTTCAAGTTAAAAATAGTAAACCTCATTTCTAATCATGGGTTTCTTTAAATTTCACGATCTCGGTACAAAAGTCCTTGTGGTTTTGCCAATCTTTCACTTGGCATTCTCTGGAATTTAAATACAAAATATTAACATTTTTTTGTAATGTAAAAGGAAAACTTATATAATATTAAAGAATTTTTGATCACCTTCCACAATACCAAGCCTCTTTGCACTTGGAACATCGTTGTTTAGAAACTTCTTTACAAAGAAAGCATTTTTTTCGATCAACAATTTCCAATTTCTCCATATCGTAGGATTCGCTCAAAATTTGCGCCGTGGCTTTTATCTCTTCGATATTTTTGGTGAATAGAGTTTTCGATTGATGCTTTGCTAGCCTTTTCCACTTTTTGTGGTGCTTTTCCATTATCGAAGTTTTGATCTAAAATAAATTCGGCTTTAATTTAATTTTTCTATATTAAACGTTTATTTAGTAATCTATTATTTTTTCTCACTTGAGGAATCATTTCTACATATATCGGTCGTTGGGCATTCGAGGCTTGAGAAGTTACATTTAAATAACTCAACCATCTTCTCAAATCTATGAGAGGGGCAATCTGATCAAGCACATGTTCGTGCATATATTTCTGTAACTATTTTTTCGTTTTTTAATAAAAGTAAACTTCAGAATTGAATTTAGGACTAGATTTCGTATTTATTTATCGAAGAAAAGATACCTTTAATAATTGAGATTGTCTGAATTCAGTAATTTCGTAATAAGGCGAACATCTGGGATTCAAAAGAATTTCTCTCAAACCGAACCAAACTTGGCCCTCGATTCTCGAAATTTTATCTTCCTCTCTCGGTTTCACTTTCTCCCACTTTCCGTCGTAAACCATATTTTGTCCTGTTACAAATTAATTTGTTATTTAATTTTACTTCAAGAATTTATATTTAATTTTACTTCAATTTTAATTTCAGAATTTTTGCTACCATCCACTTTTTTCGACCAAGGCTTCAATTCCAAAAGTTGGGATAATAAATAAGGAACGTCGTGAGTGCAAAGCATTCTTGATAATCCACAAAGAGGAAGATTGTCTGCAAATTCTGCCAAATATCGCAGAATAGAAATGCATTTTATCCCTACGTCGAATTCCAATTCTGCCTTCTTTTGTAATAATTCTCCTAAACAGGAGCTTTTAAAAAATTGAATTAATTTTGACTTAATAATAATTTTACAGACTGTAGATTAAACTCAGGACTGCCACACAGTCACTTAAGTCACTTTTAGTCACTTTTTTAAAAAAACAGTCACTATAAGTTACTTTTTAAAAGGAAAAGGTCATTTTCAAGTTTTTAAACCTACTAGACTCCGATTTTTTCTCAAAGATATGAAAATCTCTTAAAATCCTTTAAAATATCGCTTGAAATTCTCATAATTCTCTTATAATTCTTTAAATTTTTTTAAATCACTTGAAATCTCTAGTGATTCTTTAAAATCACTTGAAATTTTTTTCAAATTCCTTTAAAATGTGTTAAATGATTTAAAATCTTTAAATCCCTTGAAATTCTCTAATACCTCTTAAAAACTCTGGAAATACCTTGAATTTTTTTTAATTAATTCAAATTTCTTAAAATCGTTTTAAATCTTGTGAAATCTTTTCAATTCCCTTGAAATTCTTTGAAATAATACAAAATATTTTGAAATCTTGTTAATTGCAAAAGAAGTTTTTTAAAATCGTTTGTAATTCTTTTAAATCGTGTCGAAATATCTTAAAAATTTTTAAAACCCTCTTAAACGCTTTAAGGGGTCATACTCGCATTTCCCTGACTTCCTTAAAAAAATCTTTTTTCCCTAACTTTTTCCTGACTTCCCTGACATGTGGCCACGCTGAATAGTTACTTTTAGTCACTATTTTGTTCAAAATTAGTCACTTTTAGTCACTTTTTTTGTTCAAAATTAGTCACTTTTTAGAGCAAATTAATCACTTTTGTAATTTTTTTGAGGTACATTAGTTTGTGGCAGCCCTGATTAAACTTTAAACTTACTTTGGGTCTTTAATTAAATCAACTTCATTTTCTCCATATAAGAGAGAAGTTACATTATTCACTGCATAATCTATCAAGTCAAGGACACAATCGTCTATAATTTCAATACTTTCAGAGTGAAATAACACATTTTCGAGTAAAGAAACTGCCAGTTCTTCGTGATAAAATACACTGAATAAAATAAAAGTATTCGACGGCTCTTCGTTCATTTCAATCAGCAATGGAAAGACTTTGTGCTTCCAAATTGAAATCTGAATCGCTTCGTAAATTAAAACCGGTATCTAGAATTTTAGATTAATTATTTAATTTCGAAATTAAATATTCAAATTTTCAATACGAAAAGTTCCTTACTTTTCTGAGAGTAACGAACCATTCTTTTACACTTTCTTCTCGCATCGAACTGATTTCTAAAACACTCTGCTGATTCAACAGCATTAATTTTTTGTGATGCTCGAACCATCTGGAAATTGAAAATTTTTTAAATTCTAATACTCCTATAAAAAAGAAAATTTATTAACATACCCTTTCGTTCCAAAATCTTCCAATTCGTAAGTTTTCAAATGTTCTATATAAGCTTCTGATTCCCAGGAAGAGAGAATATTTTCCATATTTTCTGCCATTACTGATCTTCTATATTTTATCCTCATTCGTAATAAATTCTAATATAGCCGCCATTTGTAAACAAATTTCTTACTCGGTAACTAAGACTTTCAACCATGCGCAATGATTTTTTTCCGGATTCAGAATTAAAGTCAAATTTTAAACAATGGAAATTGGAAGTTGTTATTAAAAAATCTTTTCTTTTACCCAGATTTGTTTTATTTTTAGGGAATTTTTGTTATATTCTACTTATCGTGAAAAATCTATAGAAAAAAAGTATAAAAATAAGTTTGTTAAGTACTCGCGAATACTTATAATTATTTACACTAAAAAATCTTAAACGTGAGAAGATTCGTCTCCATTATCGGCAGCCATCGCTTCCCGATTTTCATAGGCCCAAAATCCATGAAATTCTATCAAAATACTGACCATCGTGTCGCCTTGGCCACTGGAAAAATTATAATTAGAATTATAGTAATTAAATGATTAAGAATTTAAAACTATTTCCTTCCTAATAAACTTTCTCACCAAGAAAGAAGATCCTGTAAGGTAATTTTGCAAGGATCGGCCGGCTTCACCATATCGAAAATCTCGTCCTTAACGTCTTGAAAGCTCACAGGTTCTTGTCCATGCATCGTCATCTGCTCTTGAATCGCCTGAACAAAAATCAATTTCGAGTTTCTTATATCAATCGTTAACGGATATTTAATAAAAATAAGATATTTATGAATGTAATAAGATATCTACTCTGAAAAAGTAGTTGAGGCAGAAAGTATCGAGATATCCTTTATTATTAATGTCCAGAATCCTAAAAAGGTAGTGTAAACTTTGAGGCTCGTGGCGGTTTTCCAAGGCCAGGACGAAATCCAGGTAAGTCTTGTAATCCATTTCTCCTTCGTAAGTAAGGCACTCTTGAAAAACTCGTTCTAAAAAAACTCCGGTTAAAGTTCCGGTGCCGTATCTGTGAAATAATTTTTAATAAGAAATAAATTCAAATCAAGATCTGTAAATTTATTAAAAAATGCTCCTCACCCGGATAATTCCTCTTTATTAAGCATTCCATTATGGTCCCTATCGAGGTTGAGATACTGGCCATAAACTTTCAAAGCCGAGGGAGCAGAAAACCAATTCGCCTCCTGCAAATCCTTCGGCAAATCTTCGTCCCTCAATTCTAAAAGATCGTCCAGAAAACTACAAGCCAAAATATCTTGTATTCGAACTCTGCCGGTTCTTAAAGGGTCCAAGAAAAAGAGAAACTTTCTCACTGCCGTGCAGACGTAAAAAGAGTGGAAGGATTTTTCCAATCCCTCGAGCTGAGGCAGAGTTGGAATTAATTCCAGAATATAATTTTCCAGATCCTGGAAAATTGTTAAAGTAAAGTTTAGTCACAGTAAATATTTTACAAAGGTATATAAATCATTTTCAGAAATCTTACAGATTCTCTGAGGTATCCTTGGCCAGTAACGTCGTACAAAGAAAGTCCGATTCTTGTTTGATGGAGCCAAACTTTTCTCATCACGTAGTTAAAAAGGGCCATGATGCTAACTCTTCCATGTGGATCTCCCTGTTGTAATTTCGCAAAAACAACGGCTGTAAAGTACAAACAGCATTTTGGTCCTGCTAGTTTTCCCACTTTTTTAAAATCTTCGTAATTAATTAACTGCTCGTCTCCTGATAAGGGAGGACTATGGTGTTTGTCTAATAAAACCCAGAGGGCTTTTAATTCGTTGTTGTCGAGTAATTGGCGAGATCTTCGTTGTAAAAATAGAGCACGGGTCTCTTCCCTCAATTTTTGAGGCAGGACTTCATCCTCTTTAGGCAGCTGAAATAATAAAATATTTTAAAGTTGATTTATTACTATTAAAAGATTTTTTACGTAAATATTTGAACGGACCTTGAAGTAAAATTTCGGAATAACTCTGTAGGTCACATCTTTATTTTTCGCTTTCGTTCCTTTCCATTTTTCGTAGACTTTTTGGAAGTGATCGTCCTCCTTTTTGTCGTTTTCTTCTGCTTTTTTCTCCGCTGAAAATTTAAGAAGTTTTGAAGTTTTCTTTGATTTTTTAAAATGAATTTCATAATTTTTATTCTAAACCTCAAAAATAAACTCTGATAATAAATATCAGAAGGTTCTTGATATTATAAACATAAAGGTTGATTGAAACTGATTTAAAAATGATTAAAATTCCATTTTAATCAAAAGCTACCGAAATTCTTTTTCAGCTTTATATTAAAAAATAAGTACAAATAATAATTCCAATTTCGTAAGCAGGGTTATAGAAAAAAGCTTCCTTTATTTGAAAAATTAAAACAATATAAAATTACTTACATTTGTTTACAAGAGAACATTTTTTTAATAAATTTGACAGCTCCATTCGAAAGATTTCGAAGTGTCAAAAAAGTGAGGTTATGTTCTCCAATGTTTACAAATTACCCATGATGCATTGCTACCAACCGCACTTTTAAGCGGGAAATTATGAAATATTAGAAACAAAAACAGGAAATCTATTCAATTTTTAAATACTTTTATTACATATCCATATAATATGTTTGCATTACATAAATTAATCGAATAAATTTTATTAAGGGCAAATGTTAAACTATGAGGGTGCCGTCGTAATGAGAGTGAAAGAGATGGTAGTATACATTTGTCTCTTTCACTCTCACTACGACGCAAGGTATTGCGGATCCATGGGACGATACCTGACGTCACTATTTACCGACTGCACCATATATATTTTCTTCTACTACTTATTTTTAAACTAAAGAAAATATATCATTGAAATTTTAATTTAAAAATTGCAATTTTAATTCATTTTTAACTTTTTAATGTGTGGGTACAGGGCTTTAGTACATCAGTAATGTTCAACGATGCCCTTCCTCTGTTTTGCATTGTAAACATGACGACCCAACCCTGGTTCTCGGTAATTTATGTTTTGTCCTTTTTTTCCTATATCGCTATCTTTGTTTAGAAAAAAGACGTCGTTATAGGAACGAAAAAGACAAACTATAAATTACTGAGAACTTTAGAACACTCGGTACAGTAATGTTCAAGAATGCCTTCCTTTGCTTTGCATTTTAAACTAAACGTCTCAACCCTGGTTTCCATAAGAATCGTATGGAAACCAGGGTTGGGTTGGCATGTTTACAATGCAAAACAAAGGAATTTTTAAATTTGTTGGTCACGTGACACTTCTTGCAATTTCCACATGCGAATCCGCCTTAAATGCGATGTAAACTAGCCCTAAACTCCCTTACAAGAATTCCTGGAGTTTGACATTTCTCTTCTCGGAAAGAAAACGTCAAAATACTCGAAAATGGCGGATCAAAGTGACAGAAATCAATTACCGCCCGGTTGGGAATGCAGATACGATTCTCGAAGTGGCCGTCCGTACGTTAAATTAATCCTTAATTTATTTTTTAAAGAAACTGAGATTAAAATCCACTTCTAAGGTTTCCAACACTTTTGAAAAGTTACGCAACCAATATATGCCTTTCACTCCCTTTTTCTCTCTATTTTTCCCTTGATTTTATGTATTTTCAACCTTTCTGGTACACTTTCTTCAATTTATTTGGTAATAATAGTGAAATTTGATTATTTTTAAAAAAAATTAGGTTATGTTGTGACTGTAAAGAGTGAAGTTTTAATTGATTAATTTTCATTTTATTCCAGCTATTTTATAAACCATTTTACGAGAACGACATCATGGGAGGATCCCAGGGTGAGATATTGGCAATATGCTCAATACGTTCAATCTCAAAATTCTATAGTTCCAAGTTCCGGGTCGACGATTAGCACTCAAGAAAGTATTCCGCTCCAGGTTTGTTAATGGAATTTTTCTCATAGAGTCCGTTTCGAAGTAATACATTTTTAAGGCACTTCCGAACACGACGATTTTTGTATTTCCTCGTATTTTGCACTAATTTTAAAGTCTTTTTGTGTATTTGTAGATTATTTTTTACTATGTTTTATTTATGTTTTATGTAATACTATTGTTCTTTAATTAACTAGGGTGACCACATGTCAGAGAAGTCAGGGAAAAAAAAGTTTATCAGGGAAATGTCAGGGAAATGCGAGTAGCTGTCAGGGAAAATAGAAATTGACATTTATGCTATGTTATTTTTGTCGTATATATATAACTTTTATAGTTTATTTAACAGATTTTAGAAGCTTTCCGAGGATTTCAAAGGATTATAAAAAATTTCCAGGCATTCTTTGACATTCTCTGGGTTTCTAATGATTTCAAATGATTTTCAACAATTTTAAGGGATTTTAAGCGGTTTCTAGGAATTTAAAGGGCTTAAAAGAGACTTGTATAATAATTAAAAGATTTAGTGGACTTTTAAAGAATTTTATGAAATTTTAAGAGATTTTTAAGTAAATTTAGGGAATTCAACTAATTTTAAGAAATTTTATAATTCCTTGTGGAATTTTTAATAATTTTAAAAAGCTTGTATTGGTTTCCAATAATTTTAAGAGATTTTGACGCATTTTAAAGGATTTTAAAGATCCTCGTAGAATTTAAAAATATTTAAAGAGATTTTTAAAAGATTTTGTGGAATTTTGAAGGAATACATGAAATTTTAAGAGATTTTTTTAGAAATTTTAAAAGATTTAGAAGCTTTTCGTGGAATTTAAAGGATTTCAAATGATTTTGAGGAATTTGAAAGGAAATAATTAAACTTTAAGTAGGGATTTCGTGGAATTTTAAGACGTTTCTAGGAATTTCAAGGAGTTTTAAGAGATTTCCAAGATTATGAATTTTAGGGATTTTTACGAATTTTAAGTGATTTTAAAGTGTGTCGTGGAATTTTAAAGGGTTTTAAGAGATTTTTAAAAGATTCTGTAGAATTTTAAGGGATTTAAAAAGATTTCATTCGAGTTTCAAAAGAATTGAAGTGATATTATGCGAAATATTAAAAAATTTTCAATAGCATTATTATTGAAAATTTATTCGCATTTTTAATACTTTTCTGTCAGGGAAATGTCAGGGAAATTGAAAAATTGAATCTTGTGGCCACCCTGATTAACGATCGAGAAAATTTTAAGATGTTAGGTGTAACTTTTAAAGAATCTTAACTCGTTACTAAACTTATTGTTGAATTACCAATTCCCCAATTTTAAAACGGTATTTTTTCGCTCTGCACGTATATTCATATTTGAAAAATGACTACGGCTACAGAGTGGAAAAATATCTGATTATAATATTTGTTAAGTAAAATGAGGAGATGGAATTTTTTACAAAGTTTATTTTGATAAGCATAAACTCTTAGATAGTATTTTAAAACAATTACGCTGCGTATTTCCACGCTGCATCTGGAATTGTTCTACGAACTAAAGACCGGAGGAAATGGCGGACATATAATTTATACAGGAGCACACAGGGCTCCACAAGTATATCCGACCCCATCGCCTTATCACAATCCGCAACCTGCGTTCTTGCCTCCGAGTTTGCAGGTACGTTGGATTGGATAAACCCCGAAAAAATCCTCCAATTTCCCTGGAAAAAGCTAGAAATCACCCAAAAATAGAATAAAATAAAAATAGAAATTAAATAGTAAAAGTATGTCGTCTTATTAAATTTAGAAATCTAATTAGAATTTTTATGATTATAGGATCTGAAGACTCCGATGTCGACCCGATCGATCAGTGCGATGACCAATCGCCTTGGAGATATGACAATTGGATCACCAACTCCGCTCGGAAACATGGAAACTAGTTTTACCCAAAATCATTCCGACGTAGAAATCCAAGTGTCGAAAATTAGCGCAGTTTTTCCAACAGTTTCTGACACTCACATTCGCCTCTTGCTGAAAAAGTAAGAATTCTATTTTATGGAAGTGAGGGTAAAAATTATTGGGATAGATATCAGCCTTGAGACTTTTTATCTGAGAAAATGGGGTGAAAGGTTTTAAAAAAATTCGGAAATCTCAAGGGTGGTAAATATCATAAATCGAGATTGTTTAATACTCTCTTGTTTTAAGAGCTTAACTGCTTTTCCTCTACTAACTCAAAGCACTTTACAAAAATAGCGAATTCTATCATGAAATTGTAGAAATGTCTTCTAATTGCACGCACGGAGCGGCTGAATTTATTTTATTTGAGATTTTTAAGGATTACACAAGATTTACAGGGTGGCCGTAAGTCAGGGAAAATTTGGAAATTATGGGAAAGATTTTTTTGGAACTTGAAGAGGTTTCAGGATATTTAAAATAAATTTGCGACCACTCTGAATTTAAATAGATTTCAAAGGACTTCAAGGTTCAGCCGCACCCTCTGCACTTAGTAAAAAAATGTAAATTAAAAACTGTTGATTGAGGCGTTACTAACGATAAACATTGATTACCAAGACGGGCTTTCCAGAGAATAAAAAATGCTAAGTTTCGAGCCAATGTCTTTCAGATACCATAACAGAGCGGCTTTGGTTATGAGCGCTCTCCAAGTCGAGAAGAATCCGCTCTGTGCACCAGGACCTTGCACCCCGGTGGGAGTGAATTCAAACTACGCGATTGCGAGATGGCGCGTACCACGTAACGCCATTCACAATCTGACATTGAAAGGAGCTCGGCCGCCCCCTCACTCCCCAAAAATGAAACTTAGGTTTATCTCTAATCAAGTCAAAACATGGATGCTAGATGTATATTTCGTACATTGTTGTATTCAGGGTTGCTACAAGATCTGGAAGACCTGGAAAAGTCATTGAATTTTGAAAAACTTCTGAAAAACTTTTTAGTCATGGAATTTTGAAAAAATTACTCGAATTTTTTTAGTCTCCTCTTGTATTTCGCTAGCAGAAATTAACCCGGCGTTGTCTGGGATTTTAAGAGATTTCAAGTGATTTTAGAGAATTTCCAGATATTTTGAGGGATTATATTTTATTTTAAGGGATTTGAAGGGAGAAAAAAACTTTAAAGTATTTTAAAAATTTTCAAGAGATGCTAAAAGACGTTTTTAAGGAATTTTAATAAAAATAAAGAGATTTTAAAGAATTCCAAGGGATTCTAGGGGATTTTAAAGTTTTTTTACGGATTTAAAAGAATTTAAAAAAATGCTAGTTATTCAAAGTGTTTAAAATGATTACAAGAATAAGATTTAAAAAATAAAGTAAGAAAATTAAAAATATTAATTTATAATATCAATATTACTGAGATTATTTAATCAAGTTAATTTTAAAAAAATTAAATCTGGATTTTTTTCAAAATTAGACCTGGAAAACCTGGAAAAGTCATGGAATTTTGAAATCAGACTTCTGTAGCAACTCTGTGTATCATAATTTTTTCGAAATACGTCGGACGATTTACAAAAAAAATATTATCTCTTAATTTTCTTTTCAACTTTTTTTTTTATTGAATTTTTAGTCCGACGTATTTCCGAATTTGTTAGAACAAAAGTAGCAGTAGCATGCATCCGAAGTTTCTAATACATCTTTCAAAATCCGTAAAACGCAACCGACAGAAACGCCAAAAAAAAAAATATAAAAAAAAACGCACTACTTGAACTCTTTCTGCGATTTATCTCGTTTGTCTTATTTATCTTTTAGTATTTTAGTATCTATTTTAGTCCGGCTTCTTTTGGCTTACGATTAATGAAACCTTGGTTTTCAAATTCATTTGAAATTTCATTATGTATGTATTCAAATTTATTTTCCATGCTCTGTATTAGATTCTTCCTCATCGTCATACTTTATTTTCGTTTCGTTTTTTTTTTTCAGTTTCCTGGTTTTCATCACCTTTAATCATTGGGTTACACACTTTACTTAAGGCCTAGGTCAGTTTATTTTCTCGCTTTTTTTGTTTGTGTTCACCCACACAGTTTTTTTTTCTTTCTAAACTTCTTGTTTCTCTTTTTTTTTTTATAGAAATGTCTTTTTCCCTGGGAATTTTTATCGCTAATCTCTAATATTGTTTTAATTGTTTATTATTATGAAATTCATTCAGAAAATTCAGCATGATTTGAAAAAACTTCTTCGCATGTGCATTTTACTTTTCGCTTTTTAATTCTGCAGTTGGCAAAATTGAGTTTTCAAATTTTGTTATTTTGATTTCCAATTTTGAAAACTGCAGTTTGGAGACTGTTTGCAAGCATTTTCCCTAATTACACGCTCTTTTCCTAAAACTAAATATGTAATTAAAAATACTCTCTCTATATCTGCCTTGAAATAAAAAATGTAATTTAAAGGTGTTGGATCCATGTCCTGCCCTCAAAATTCGATTTCTTCATTTTACTCGATAAATATTGTTTTTAGATATTTTTTCGCTCTGTATAGCTACTCATCTTTTAAATAGAATAATAGATACAGAGCGAAAAAATATTTAATTATAATAATTGTTGGGCAAAATGGGGAATTTAATTTTCAAATCGGAATTTAGACCCAATACCCTTAATCAATAGATATTAGAAAATTAGATATTGAATGAAATATTGACTGTCGAATGCTATCGTTTTAATTTTCGAATTAAAAACGACTTGTTTATCGTAAATTATAAAATTTAGACGTAGAAGCAGATATTGAATTATTTTATAGAACATAAAAGCGAAAGGAAGGATTTTTATATTTCTTCCCCTGCACAGGTACCTGAAAAATGTTTTTCCAAAAGTGGACGAGACAATTTTGCTCGATTTGCTCGAACAGAGTGATAATAATGTCCAAAAGGCTTCGGAGAAACTTATCGAGCTTGGATATGAGAAAAGGAACCCTACCTGTCCAAACAAAAATAAATCGAAGCAGAAAGAGGAAGAAAAGGTAAGATAAAAGAAAGAATTTTAAAATCGGAATTTAATCGAGTATTGACAGTTTTTAAAAAGTACTTTTCTTTTCTAGGAAGAAATAATACGAACGGCGCCTACACCTCCGCCTCGGATGAGAAGTTTCGAAGAAAAAAATAAGAGTAGGTTTAGAAAAAATTAAGGGTGTTGGATCCAGTTCTAATTTCACAATTCGATTTCACTTTACTTTATAAATATTATAATTATATATTTTTTTTTGCTCAAAACGAAGAATTCGAACTCTAACTTGGTTTCAACACCCTTAATGTTAAAAAAAGTTTTAGGAAAGGTTTTTTAATTTTTTAATTTACAGTGAAGGATCGTCTGATGGAGAAATTCAATTCCGTACCAGAAAGGGTGATATTACTGGCGATGGACAGCGTAGATTATGACGAGGAACGAGCCTCACATATTCTAGAAATTATGGTCGCTGAAGAAGCTATTCGACCGCTCAATACTTCCAGTAGCCAGAGGTGTTTAAAAAAACTGTTTATATTATATCTGTATTAAAAGTGTTGGGCCCAATTTCTGACCTCAAAATTAAATTCACCATTTTACTCAATAATTATTAGAATTAAATATTTTTTTGCTCTGTACCCATAATTCTATTTAAAAAATGAGTAGTTATACAGAGCGAAAAAATATCTAATTATAATATTTATCAAGTAAAATGAAGAAATGGAATTTTGAGATTAGAACTTGATTCCAACATCCTTGAATCGGAAATATATTATTTTTATTTATTTATAGTAGCCGAAGTGATGACAGAAAAGACAGTCCGCCCATTACAGAGGCAATAAAGCTCACCACCTCTCCTTTGAAGAAAGTTCTGAAGGAAAATGAAAACGATAAGTGCAAAAGATCCAAAAACAAGATCGAGATTCCAAAGTAAGCTCTATTTGTATTCTGTTTCTATTTCTTAAATTTCTAGTTCTAAAATCAGATTTTAATTACTTTTCTCTACTCTACTAAATCTTTTTAACTTGAGATCTAAGCAGATTTAATTTCAGAGTTTCTCGAGGAACAAGCACCACAGAAGATAACGAGTATAAATCGCCTTATCGGACAAAACCAACCGGACCGAACACGGATTTGCCACGCGGTGCTGACAATGAACTCCTTTTGTAAGTATCTTAATTTTTAATGTTAAAATCTCAAATTTTTAATCTCAAAATCTAATTTTCTCGTTTTACGCAAAAAAGATTAAAATTGGACATTTTTTTGCTCTGTACACATAATTATATTTAAAAAGTGAGTATCGCTACAGACCGAAAAATATCTAGTTACAATATTTGTTGAGTAAAATGAAGAGTTCGAATTTCGAGATTAGAATCTTGAACATTTTTTCTCAAAATCTTTTAGAATAAAATAATCAATAATGAATTATTTTTCCAGAGCTGATTATGCTCCATGGTCCGGACCCGATCCGAGTCTATTATCAAAAGAGTCTTACTCAAAATCATTAGCTGTAGGTCGCAATTCGTCCCTAGTTTCCGGAAACCGGAGCCTCGCCAAAGGCCCAAATATAGAATTACGAAAAGGTCCCATGCGGGGATTAGCTCAAGGCTCCATTTATTCACAAAGGAATGTCGCCAACACTGAGAGTCGTGGCAAATGAAACTCGTGCAATTGTTTTCTCTGATTAATGTTTATTTGCTCGATTGCTTCTCGTAAATTGAAATAATTTCAAATAATTTTCCTTTCATTTAAACTGAATTATTTCACATCACTGTTAGACTTAAAGTTCTCATTCTCGTTGGAAATCTCTGAGATTAAATTATAATAATCTCGTTTCATTGTTAAACTTTAATTCTCTTGTTAGAATTTTTGTTTTTATATCTTATTCATTTTCTTAATTATATTAATTATCAATCTCTCTATCTTTGTTGCTGAATTTTTCTGTTTTGTTAAAATATTCAATAAGTATTAATAATTTCGATCAGTATTTAATTGTTGACTATGATTTAAAATCGAAAGGAGAAAGGCCACAAATCAAATTCAAAAGTTCCTCGAATCCTCAGAATTTGATTTGTTGCATCGTTGCTGATTTTTAATTTTAATGTTAGAATATGAAGTGCTAGAATATAGAGTGCTAGTCAATCGCCACTTAAAACCGTGACAAACTAATCCGTCTGCGACATATCTCGAGTATGACGTCGATTAATTAATAATTACTTAATTAATTTAATTCTAATAACTTGTCTAGTTTCGTGAACGAATCTCACAACATTCCAAGTTGAATTTAGATTTTTGCTTGTGAATAGATCCTTATCTTCTGAATCCCTCTTTTTAATGGGAAATATCCCGAATTAAATCTTCAATCTCTCAAACACCATTTTAAATCCTCCTATTTTCATTTAGAAATTTAAGAATCTCGGGGGGAAATAAATAGAATAAAGGCTCGGCAATCTTAAGCCTGAGTCGTGTAAATTAAATTGTAAACTGATTAATAAGTGTTACACAATCCGAGAGAGTCAAGCCTGTAAAATTTCCAAAAAGGAAGAATGCAAAGGGAAGGAGGAATAATCAACCCGTCGGTATAAAGTGCCACTTAATAAACAGAACATTGAAACTTTAAACAACTCTCGTGAATATTAATTATTATTCATTAATTAACATTGTAAGTAATATTTACGGGAGTCGGCCATCAGTGTTCCGGAAAAATGCGTTACGATTTTTGAAAGGATTAAATTCGGAGAATCTCAAATATATTTAAAGGAGTTGGATCAAAGACTCAAAATTCAATTTCTTCATTTTACTGAAGAAATATTGAAATTAGAATTTTTTCACTCTGTAGCAGTACTTAGTTTTTAAATAAAATTGTGGTTACAGAGCGAAAAAATGTATAATTTTTATACTTTTTGAGTAAAATGAAGAGATAGAGTTTAAAAGTTAAATCCAACACTCTTAATTAAAAAAAAAAATAACGCACCGAACACTCTTGGCCGTAATTAAAAGGTTTCTAATAGCGACTCTAAAAACGCAAGAGTAGAACTATTAATCTTAATTACTTATGTGCCATAAATCTATGTACAGATGTATTTTCATAGCTTCTTCAAAAATAATCCTGCCTTTAAGAAACCTACTATGTGAATACAGAATTAATGAAAAAAAAATAAAATAAATAAACAGATAGGCTGTGGCTGAGAAGTTCGTTGAGAGCTATTTTTATAGCTTTTTAACTCGAAGAAAACTAGGGAGGATGAGATAATATATTTTCACTATATTTTAAGTATGCTACAATAGGAAAATAAAATTCGTGGCCTTTTTTTTTTTCTTTGAACGAGGTCACGATTTTACAGGAAGTGTAAACTGTATAAAGTGTCAACTTTAAAAGTAAAACCTGGAATCAAAAAATTAGGAAAAGAAAGTTCAATTACGAAAGAAAATGAAAAACTTTGATTTAATTTGATTCGTTCGCGTTTCCAGGTGCGATTAGCTATCTCTAAATTTATCTGTCCTATAACTTTAGAAAATAGATGTTAAGAACTCGTCCTTAAATGTTAGCCTCGTAATATTTAATTTTTCTTGAAATCTTTGTGAGTCCGTGAAGCTGTTATTATATTATGTTTTTAGAAATAAGGATTTTAAATCTTAAGCTTGAGTTTGTTAATCAGATGTGTAATATCAAAGAAAGCTTTTCTTTAAGGAATTCAAAAAGTAGAATTTTGTAGCGTTGCGAGTCCGAATTTTGTAATCATTTTATTTTGAGGAATGTAATCTCGCTGATTCTTAATTACGACCTGCACTTGAAATCCCTAGAAATCAACTATTTTTAACACTAGCATATTTTGCCGCTATTGACAAGAAAATAAAAGTATATTTAGATATCTGCTCTAATAACTCTATCTCTGATTCGCCATAATTAAGGCAGCTGTAACCAAGAGATAACATTCCTAGAAATATTCCTAGAAGTAATATCCAAAGTGAAAAAACAATATTATATCTATTATTGTACCTATATACATATCTGTGAAATAAATTCCTTAACCAAGTATTCATTTCTTTTACTTAACATATTTATTGTAACACAACGAGAGAAAAGTATATATTACATTCTCTTAAGATGACTAACACATCGATTGGTCGAATCTTACCATCTAAATCTCGTAATACTAAAGTTCCATTTTTTTCCTGAATCCAAATAAATTTACATTCTACTCAAATAAAACTTCCTTTCGCTAAAAACTACTCTTTCGCTCTTTTCAACTTTGCCCTACTTGCAAAGATTCAAAAACTACTCAACCGGAATTCCTTTAGCAGTACATGCTGAGTAAATCTTTTATGAAAACTTTATGCTGCGATTAATTGTTACAATTTATTATTTGGTAGCATATTGAGTAAATGCGAGATTGTTTAACTGTAATATTAAATGTAAAAGTAAGTAGTTGTAAATTCACAAATTTGTAACTTAATAAATGTGTAAACCTAAACTTCGTCTTCATTGAGTAACATGTTGGGAATTCCGTCGCTGATTGGGAATTTTCTCCCCGATTCCGGACACAAAAGGACTCCGTTTATGACCTCGACTTCCATCAAGACGTGGTGAACTTTTTTCAGAAAGTCTTCATTCGTCTCAAAGTCTTCTATTAAAGTTTGAGGCAATTCTCCAGCCTGTCCTATCTGTAATTCAAAAAATGAGAATAGAAATATAATTGGAAATTTTTGCCGGAAGTGCAATTTTAAATATTCGTGTATAATTATATTTTTTTAGATTATTTACACTTTCTGCTGCTTTCCAGAGAGCAACCCAGTCCAATTTCGGAATTATCCTCACGATAAACTCCGAATTGAAATCCACTTCGCAGACTTTAATATCCTTCGCCTGAAAGAGAATAAAAGTTTTAATTTCAAATTAAATTCAAAAGATTTTTAGGATTTTTAAAAGATTTCGTAGAATTTTAAGGGATTTTTAATCTCGTAGAGATTCGAGGATTTTTAAGAGAATTTAAGAAATTTATCTGATATATGATTTTTAAAAGATTTTGTATTGTATTATTTTATTGTTATTGTAATATTTTAAGGAATGTCAAGAAATTTCTAGGAAATTTAAGAAATTTTCACGAGATTTAACGGATTTCAAAAGATTCTTATAAGTTTTAAAATATTTTAAGGGATTTAAAAGTTTGTTAGGCAATTTTATTGATGGATTTCAAAAGAATTTCTATACATATATGATTTTTAAAAGATTTGGTAGAATTTAAAAAGATTTTGAAGATTGTCGAAAAATTTTAAGGGATTTCATGAGATTTTTCTAATGTTTAAAACATCTTGTGGAATTTTTAAGGATTTCATGGAATTTGATAAGATTTCTAAGGATTTTAAGAAATTTTAAATGTTAAGAAACTCCAAGAAGTTTTTAGGAATTTTTACAGATTTTTGTGAATTTTAACTTGTTTTTCAAGAGATTCATGTTTTGAATGGTTTTTATGGATTTTTAAGGAATCTCAAGAAGTTTCTGGGAGTTTTAAGAAATCTGAACGAATTTTAATAAGAGATTTCGAAGGTTTTCGTGAAATTTTTTTGCGCCATTAGTTTGTTTTTATTAAAAAAAACTTTAAAACTCGAAATGTTTTAAAATGAAAGATCTGGTATATAAATTGTGTATAAGAATGAAAGGAGAGTAAAATTATGACAAAAGAGTCGAAAGACAACAACTTTGCAAAAAAAAGTTATCCTGAAAATAAAAAAAAACGCTGCTAAAAATCAATGAGAGGTTAGATAAAAATAAAAAATATAAATAATAGATTCTTACCACAATTCCGAGAGGATAACCAACAGAAACGCCTTTAAGGCATTTTGAAGTCAACATATTATGTGTTAAAAGCTTCATTTTTCTCTAAAAATGTCAAAATTCACGGTAAAAACGATAAATTTTTGATACTTCAAATACCACGTTTATTTTCTCTAGGCTTTCACTTCACAGAATAAATTGTCGATCTTTATTTAAAACTGCCCGACCTTTAGAGAATTGTATTTCTTTCACTTAATATTTTAGTTAAAAACTCTACCTTTACTAATTATGAAATTAAAATAGATTTTAAATAGTTTTATTCTACAATTCGGAATTTTTGTTGTCTGATCGAAGACTACGAAGACAACAACGCCTGCGCGCGCAGCGTACGTTGACTTCCCGCTGAGAAATTCTGCCATTGGCTGTAATATGGCGCGCAATTCAAAATCGAATTCGGAGTGAAGGGTTTTCGACATAAATACATGGTTTTCTACTTATGTAAATTACGTATTTTACGTAGAAAACACCGCACTTCAAATGAATATGGTGTTTTCGACATGTAATACCTAGTAAATTACTGTAAAAAACCATGTAATTTACCTAAAGTACTTTACTTTCCCAACCGTGCTTTCTGAGTACAAACTGAATTTTCAATACATATCCATATTTCAGGTTTTCAGGCATCGCATTAAAAAACTTATAATTAAAATTGATTCTTCGTAGCAGATAAACGTAAAGAAAACTATGAGAAACGTTTATCCACTGGCTAAAATTCATTTCCTTTATTGTTTATCACGTAAGGGGCCTGAAAATATGACAGCCGGTAAGGTAGAAATCGGTAAAAAAATTATTTTCGTCAATTTTCCGTAGTCGGAAAAACCGAGGTGTCAACGGTCCCTTGCTTGTGCAAGCATGCAGGCATATTGACAGCACATTCGGATCTCTAAAAATTCTCAAATACATATTATTTTCGAGAATTCTGAAAATATCTATATATTCCAGAAAATAAAAGTCAAATATTCCCGCTCTGCGAATCGGTGACGCTCTAGCGGCGAGAATCGGAATCAAAAAGTAAGGTTTAGTTTTGACAGATGTCAGACATGTCAGATGACAACTGCGAAGGTTAATTCATGAAACGTCAGTTTTTTTCCAAAAGACTCTTTAAAAAATGGAAGAAACGCTTTCCCTCGCGAGTGAATCTCGACCTTGATTAAAATTCCATTCGCGAGTGCAAAAATGAATCGCAAATGAAACCTCGGAAACATTTTAACACCTTCGGAGTGGAAGATTTTTCAGCTGTCAATGGCCACATCATCTAGCCTTGATAAAAATATTTAATCAGCCTTATCAAGCTCGTATTTATCTTCCTGTACAAACAACCTGCTCTACATGTCAAACACATTAAACGCAAACCAATTCTCCATCTGGTTAAAAAATCATCAAAATTTCTGCGAGAAACCTAACCTCGAAAATTGTGTCCCAATTTAAATTAAATCGTTATTATAATTATATCATAATCATTTTCTTCTGCTTCTTATCTACTCCGTCATTAACAAATAAGACAGAGAATTAAGTCATGGAATAAAAAAGTGTCCCCTATAAAGTCCCCTAAAAAGGCTAAAAAGTGATAAATTGTGATTAATAATTAAAAGGTGATTAAGAATTTTTTATTTTTCGTAGCATATGCTTTGGTTTCGGGGATTTTCGGGCAGGAATTGCCGGATTTTTTTTCAGTCGGAAGTGCTGGGAACAAGTTTCGAAACTTTGGAAATGCAAAAGTGCCAATAGTTACTGATAAAAAAAAATGCCACGTACGTTTTGTGATAAGGAAATTTATTGTCTTCGATGATAAACGTTGGAAGTTCAGTGATTCGAGGATGTGCTTTTTCGAGTGTTTAAGTTCTTGACAAAAAGGGAGAGAAATTTGACGAAAATGACGGGATTGGTGATCTTCTGTGGAGCTTTGCTCCTTCTTGGTTGCAACTTCAGGTTCACGGTGTCTGAAGATGACAACGTTGAGTTTATGAGTAAAGAAGAGCGAGAGGCTTTAAAGTGAGTAAAGAAAATTTACACTTTATTCATTAAAATTTCAAGTTAATTCGGTTTTTTCAATAATTTATTCTTTTATTTACAGGGAAGAAGCACGTGATATGTTCTATCATGCTTACAATGCCTATATGGTAAGATTTTTGAATTTCCGAAGATTTTTGAAGTTCCGAAAACAGTTTACTTCCGATTTTTTTTAAACTCCGTTTATTATTTTGTTTTTATCTAAAAAGTTTTCTTATTTAATGGTTTGCAATTTGAGATAAGATTGTCGTGGCAATATTACGCAACATAAACAACCAATAAAAAATGTGAGCAAGAAAAAAAAAGAGTAAACGATAAAGAGAATGACTTTATTAAACCGAAGAACTCCTGGTTTTAAATTATTCCGAATTTAGATACGTTCTATTTTTCGTTCTCTTTTCTTTTCTTTTTTTTTTTGTAAACAGAGTAGATTTTTTTTTTTAATTTCAATAAGATTATTATTGAAAACTTATCCGCATTTTTAATACTTTAATCTTGTGTGAATAAAATGAATTTTATTAAGAGAAATTAATATTTCAGGATAACGCCTATCCAGCAGATGAATTGATGCCATTGAGTTGTAAAGGAAGATACAGAGGTTCTGAACCAAACAGAGGAGACATCGATTCCACTCTTGGAAAGTAAGAAAAATTGAATGAAACTAATTCGAATTTAAATTCCTTCATAAAGAGCACATGAAAATGTCTCTAACTTTTTTTCTACAATTTGCAGTTTTTCGTTGACTCTCGTCGATACTCTCGACACGCTCGTAGTACTCGGAGACTTTGAAGAGTTCGAAAATGCAGTCAAGCTGGTCATCAAGGACGTTTCTTTCGACACAGACGTTATAGTTTCCCTTTTCGAAACAAACATCAGGATGCTCGGGTAATTCTCATTAATTATTCACTTAATTACCATCATTTATTATTTCAAGGAGCAGTAATTATTAACACTCAATTTTCTATTTACAGGGGTCTTCTAAGTGGCCACATTCTCGCAGAATATTTGCAGCAAAGAGCAGAAATTATGCCTTGGTACAGGGGAGAACTTTTGAACTTGGCTAAGGATTTAGGATATCGTTTCCTGCCTGCATTTAATACGACTACAGGAATTCCATACGGAAGGGTTCGTTTTTCTTTTAGAAAAAAAACAAAAATAATAATTTGAAGCTTCGTAAATAACTTTTTTTTCTAATTAAAAAAAAAAAACTTTTCTAGATTAATCTCAGGCACGGAATGAAAGGAGTACCTTTGGAAGTATCTCGAGAAACTTGCACTGCCTGTGCTGGGAGTATGATTTTGGAAATGGCTGCTCTTTCAAGACTGACGGGAGAATCAATTTTCGAGGTGGGATTTTAATCCCTAATTACTTAATTAAAAATAAATTGAATTTTGTATCCTTAAAAATTAATATTATCTTCTATGTATCTTATATTATATTTCGATTCTAGGAAAAAGCACAAAAAGCGATGGACGTTCTGTGGCGAATGCGACATCGAGGAACTGATTTGATGGGTTCGGTTTTGAACGTCCATTCCGGGGATTGGGTGCGACGAGATTCCGGAGTTGGTGCCGGCATTGATTCCTATTACGAATACTGCTTAAAGGCGTATATATTACTAGGTAATATTTCCTAATTCCGTACTATGTAAATATAATATAATAAATATCAGATTTACTAATTTGCGTGTTTAAAAATCTTTCTACAGGCGATGAGAAATATCTCGGGAGATTCAATAGGCATTATCAAGCTGTGATGAAGTATGTTAGTCAAGGTCCAATGTTGCTTGATGTTCACATGCATAGACCCAACACCAATGCGAAAAATTTCATGGATGCTTTACTGGCCTTTTGGCCAGGACTTCAGGTAAATCAATAATTAACTATATTTTTACTTTTTCAAACACTTCGAGATTAAGTTTTATTTTATTCTTAATCCAATTTATTTTTTTTTTTTTATTAGGTGCTAAAAGGCGATATTAAACCGGCTGTGGAAACGCACGAGATGCTTTACCAAGTTATGCAAAGACATAATTT
This sequence comes from Synergus magnus, assembly GCA_032275165.1. Taxonomy (NCBI): domain Eukaryota; kingdom Metazoa; phylum Arthropoda; class Insecta; order Hymenoptera; family Cynipidae; genus Synergus; species Synergus magnus. The sequence goes on along the minus strand of JAUESH010000002.1, from coordinate 1,558,892 downwards.
CATTCCAGAAGCTTTTACGACCGACTTTCAGGTAAAGGTTTTTTAAAAAAATGTATTTTCTATTTTTTTTATTTTCAATTATTTATTTTCTATTTTTTCATTAATTTTATTAATTGCAGGTCCACTGGGGTCATCATCCTTTAAGACCCGAGTTTCTGGAGTCAACCTACTTCTTATACAGAGCAACTGGTGACCATTATTATTTAGGAGTCGGCAGAAAAGTCCTGAAAAGTCTGCAGACTTATGCCAGAGTGCCTTGCGGTTATGCAGCCGTTTCAGACGTCAGGACTAATAAACACGACGATACGATGGACAGTTTTGTACTCTCGGAAACACTAAAATACCTCTTTTTGTTATTCGCCGAGCCCAGCGATCTTATTCTCGATTTGGACGAGTTTATTTTCACTACTGAGGGTCATTTATTGCCTTTGAGTTTAGCTTCGATGAGAACAAATGTCTCTGTCGTAAGTTCTTTTACATTGAAAAAAAAAAATTTTAATCATACTTTGATACAGTACATTTAAAAGCATCTACATTTTTATTTATATATTTTTTTAATTTGTAGGACTTCGAAAGAGAAATTGTGCACGTTGACGAATTGGATAGAACTTGTCCCAACAGTTTGCATTTGTTTCCTGCCTCAGTGAGACAGCCTTTACGAAATATGGTTGAAGACGTCTGCCCAAGAAGAAATTTCAAACGGAGATTAAGCGCCTCACATTTCCAGGTAGACAATCTTTAAATTTAATCAAACTAACAAAAATTAAATTCATTTCTTTATTTTCCAGGCCAACAATCTCGAGCATTTGAAAATGCTGAGCGACATGGGAATTACGATTTTAACTCTTGCAGATGGCCGCGTTCAATTTCTTCACACTTTTTCGAATGTAAGTTTAATTTTTTTTTTTTTTTTAGAGAATTTGGATTATTTTTATTATTTCTGTTTTATTTCCCACTTTAGGCTAAAAGTACGCACGATGCGGAAGAAGGACTACTTTTTATGCAAGAGATGATTGAATTGAGTAAAATTCAATCCCAGCAATCAGAAACGAAACCCCAAGCAGTTGTTTTCACAATCCCAGGAACGGATCCACCCCAGGAAATGACGCTTTTGGCTGGACCAGCCCATTTCAGTCCAGAGTTGAGAGGAACTAATAAAGTCAAAGGAAGGATAGTTTTTGCACTTCCGCTTTCGGCTTGTTCAGATTTTGTCAATGAAGATCAATTAATGGGGAAGATCGTGATTGTTAATCGAGGAAGTTGCATGTTTGTTGAAAAAGTAAGTTGAATAGTGATTAAAAAGAGACGAATTTCTTTCATAATTGCAGAAATTCAAATTTTTGTATATTTATTGATTTAAAAATTTTTTTTTCCAGGCAAGAAGAATACAAAATGCTGGAGCGTTGGCAGGAATTGTTTTAGACAACGTTCCTGGATCAAGTGCTGTCACTTCACCGATGTTTGCAATGTCAGGTGATGGAAAAGAAGTAGACGATGTCAAGATTCCATTTGTTTTTCTATTCAGCGTCGAAGCGAACGAACTTCTTCAAGCGATTCAGTCCAACGGATTACTGACAGTCACAATTGGTATAAAATTTGCTTCTTTTCTTTTAATTTATGGTTTTTCAAGATCTTGAATTATATTTAACGATGGGTTGGTCCCTAGATTTTAAGACAGGCTGATTTTAATATTCCTCATGTAATTTAAAAAAAATTTCAAAAGTTATTTTTGTTTTTGTTTTTTTAAATATTTTGTGAGATTTTTGTTTCCAAGAATTTTTATTTAGAGATTATAATGCATTTTAGGGAATTTCAAAGTTCGTTATTGAATTTTAAAGGATTTCACGAGATTTTTATGATTTGTAAAAGATTTTGTGAAATTGTAAAGGATTTCATGGAAATTTTTAAAGAATTAATTAAACTTTAAATTTTTTAAAAATTTCAATAGCATTATTTTTGGAAATTTATTTGCATTTTTAATACTTTTCTGTCAGGGAAATTCGTCTGAGTCAGGGAAATTGAAAAATTGAATTTTCTGGCCACCCTGTAAGAGAATTTAAAAAAGATTTCCAAGGATTTCTAATGATTTCTGAATTATTTAAAAATATTTGGATAATCTGTGGAAATTTTTATGAAATTTTTTAAAACCTATTAAAATCTACTTAACACCTTTTAAAATCTTGTAAAACCTCTGGATGTCTTTTGAAATTTCTGAAATCTCGTAAACACTTCAAATTCGAGTGATCAATTCAATTAAGAAAATATTTTTAAGCTTTACAGTTTCTAGATTATTAACAATGTATTTTTGAATATAGGTGACTTTGCACAGAAGGACGAAGTTCACCTAAAAGCACCAACCGACCAATCAATGTTCGAGAGATTAAAAGGTTCCCTCAACGAATTCCTGAGCCGGCAAATCATGCCCCAGGTTTGTATTACATGGTGCTTGGCCCTTACTGTTCTCGAGAGTTGCGTCCTGTGGATTTTATCACGAGTGAAAAGATAGCACTTTCAGAAAAAGTCCTGCATGTGCCACAGGAAAGAACTAGAATTCCAAAAAATTCCTGTTTATTATTTTATTGACCGTATCTGAGCGAGCGAATTTTTTTCGTGCTTTGCTTTTTACGTCGCTATTGTTGTGCTTGCTGTGAATATGTTCGTCTACAATTTTGTAACGCGAATTTATACTAAGGAATTGAAAAAGCGTATTTTTCAATTTTTATAATGTATCTTTCTTATTATTTTTAGATGGATATATTTTTTAGTGAAGAAAATATACAAAGTTTCTTCCCAAATCGCATTTTTTTCAAACGCTTCTCCAAGTTTTCTAGCCTCCGAATTTATTCTCTTTTTCTCTTGCTGCTTGTGTTTTTACTTTTTCTCCCGAAATCCAAAAATCCAAATCGATGCGAATCGACAGTTTTTTTTTCTTTTTTTAACAGAATCTCTTGAGTGGAACGCCTCCACCTTCTGCGCACCAGGACCTGGACATCGTTGATGACGAGACTCCTCTCGCGGAATTTGGACACCTGCAGGCAATCCTCACAAAAGGTTCGCCCCAAAATGAAATCCGGATCACAGCCAAACCCGGAGTTCCTTTCACCCCTACAAAAATTTCAGAAAGCAAGTCATTTCTCGAGAGACAGTGGAAGAACCTGAAGCAGCTTTTTGTCAATGAAATTTACGCACCAGGTCGACAAACCTCGGGAGTTCAGGTGAAAATTGCCTTTCTGAAGAGTCAGTTCGAGACGATGATGCTCGAACGTGGAATGAAAATCGAGGCCATCAACAATTCCAGTCTTCTCGTCAAAGTTCTTTGGTTTTTAAAAGAACTCAGTGAACTCACACCGGAAAAAACTGCCACGATTGATGAACTCATGGGACTCAATGCGGCCAAACTTTTTTCTCTTAAATTCGCCAACAATCACTTTAAACACCAAATTGAGAAATTAAAGTCGAAGGAAGAAATGGATCGATTATTTAAATCCCTTGAGGCTGGAAGTCTTCAGATTAAAGACGATTCTTTGTTTAAAAAATTGATGCAAGACGTTGTCAAGGGAAATGAGAAAGGAATTAATCAGCATTTTGAACACTTGGATCGGATTTTTAAATTTGACTCGAATTCGAATGATGCGAAGGATAATTCTGATTCAAAAGATAATTCCGATCTGAAAAATAATTCCGATCTGAAAGATAATTCTGAAGTAAAATATAATTCTGAATCCAATTCTGAATCCGAAATATCCGAAGAATCAGAATGTAAAACTGAAGCCCAGAAATTGTCGCCTTTTGAATTTAGGATTCTTTCGGAAATAGAAAAAGCAGTTAGCCCAGGGGGAAAAGAATTGAAAGAAAATCCCAAGGATTTGGAAAAAATCTACGAGCTTTTGAAAGATTTTGAAAAACAATATTCCAAGAAAAATAAGGAGAAGAATAAAAAGGAGAAATCGGATCCTTTGGAGGATTTTAAAAAACCTGTTTGGGCTTCAGAAGATTCAAAAAATGAGGCACAAAAAGCGGAAGCGAATCATAACGATGGTTTCGAATCTGAGTTTGAGTACCAGAAGGAATTCGAGAGAAAAAACGAAAGACATATCGACGAGTTATAACGTTTCGATATTTTTTTAGGTTTCCGAATTCCGGAATTTTTCACTACAATTTATAAAAATAATTTTCTTCGATTTCTATTTTGTGATGTACAGATTTCAAAGATTGGAGATAGTTTTAGTCTCTGTAAATAATTTTATAAGAGTTTGTACATAATAGAGTTTTCAATTATTAATTACAATTAATTAATATAAAATATTCTTTTTTAAGTAATAAAATGGTTTCTTTTTCATCGAATTTTTTTACAAAGATTTTTGTAATTGATTTGATCTGGAAATTAAGTAAAATTGAAGGGAATTTTTGTGAGTTTCTTTACACTGTGAAAATTCCAATGAATTGTGATAGACATTCCAAAGAAATTCGACAAAAATTCCACTGGATTTTGTCAGCATAAAGAAAATCTAAATTTAATCAAAGCAATGTTTAAGAAAAGTGTAAATATGAAAAGTTGAGTGTACATCGAAGCTTTTGCCTGGTTGTTGCAAATGTATATGTGTGGATATATAAAATATGTATACTCGAAAAAAAATCGGTTGTTTGTTAAGAGAGTTGATAATTGATAAAAATGATATAAATATTGTGTGAGATGTCTGTACATAGATACAAAAATCAAGCCTTTTGATTGTACTTTATTGTAAATTAAAATTAATTAAAGTTTATTAAGAAGCTGTTGTGTATCTTTTGGTATGGGATAAAAGTGAAAGTTGCAAAATAAAAGTCTGTTATATATCATGAACTCAAAACTGTTTATAATCTTTACCTTTCAACAGCGAAATTAATTCTGATTAAAATTGTAGAAATATATTCAGATTATTTCAGAAGCCTCAGCTTTATCGACGGATTGAATGGAAGTTCGATTATTCCTCGTAGTCACTTTGTAGAAATTATCTCCTTCCTCCATCACTTGACGACTAAAAGTAATTTACAAATTTCAAATTAAAAAACAAATTTAAATTACAAAATTTAAAATTATTAAATTTCAAATTTAAATTTTAAAAAAGTCCTTTTTTCTCTATAGAAAGAATTATTTAGAAATTAGAATATGCTTTTAAATAATTACTTGAAGGTCGCAGCAAAAATTTGGGTCGTATTCTTGACTTTGCTGATGATTTTAGCAAGAGCTTCTACATGTGATCCATTAAGCGCCGCATCAACTTCATCAAAAATGTAAAATGGTGGGGGATTAATTTGCGAAAGAGCTAAAATTAAAGCGAGAGAAACGACGCTTTTCTGTCCTCCAGATAACGTGTTTAGATGAATCAGTTGTCGCCCAGAAAAGGAAACGCTCACGCCTATAAAAAGAAAAAATAGGATTAGTTTTAATACAAAATATTTGCATAGTTTCATTTTGTAAAAAAAGTCTCACCAATTCCGGTGAATGCTTCATCGACGGCTTCCGCATCTTCTGAACATTTCGTTAATACACCTCTGCCTTCTGATACAAATTCCTTGAAAGACTCGTCAAAATTTCTCGCTAGCTAGACATTTTTATATACTTTTTAAGGACAATTTCTCAATATTGAATACTTCAAATATTTTAATAACAATTCTACACTCACTTCTGTAAATTCGTCATCAAGAACTTTGTTTGCTTTCTCTGCAGCTCGAGTCATAAATCTTTCAAAATTCTCTTTCAACCTATTATTTTCCAGACCTAACTCAATGGGTCCCACAAAATCTTCGATTACGGTTTGAAGTTCTTTCTGTCGTGGATCCACACTATAAAAATGAATACAAGTAAAAGTAATTTATAAAAGTGAATATAAAGTGTATAAATAATTGAAAAATTACTGAATCTGGCGAAGTTTTTTTTCGAATCTTTTGAGATTATTCAATAAATCTTTCCTCGAAAAGTTTTCAAACTTCTTCGCCACGGATTTTGAAAATTCGACACTCTGAATTCCCTCCTCGTGGTGTGATTTTTTCGCTCGTAGTTCCTGAGTTTTGAGATTTATCTTTGCCACTAGCTTGGCAGTAATTTCCAGTTTCTTCTCAAGGGTCTTCTTCCTCAAATTTATCTCCTCTAGTTTTTCTTCGATTATTTCCTTCTACGAAAAAAAAATAGATTTTATTATTCATTGATTTTTAATTTGCAATAATATGTTTTATACCTGTTTTATTTCATTATCCAAATCTGAATCAAGATTCGGTACTGTTTGGAAAGCCATTGTTTGTTGGCCTTTTATCTTCGATTCAAGAATTCCAATATTCATCTCCGATTCTTTCTTCGACAAACTCATATCATTCTTTCGTTTTCTCAAAGTTTCTACCTCGATTCTCAGATTATGTTTTTGAAATTCCCTTTTCTCTTTATCTATTTTCAGAGAAGCTATTCTTTCTTCCTTTCCTGCTATCTCTTTGCAAAAATCTTTAATCTCTTTCTCAAGATTGTGCAACTGCAAAAAAATGAGAATGTAAATAAAAATAAAATAATATCAATTTAAATAGTACACATATATAATAGGGTGGGTCGAAAAAACAAAAAATTTCAATTTAAATTTGGGACCAACGGGAAATGGTGTATTTTCATATCACAATTTCCTAAAAAAAAAAAAAAAACTTTTTGAAATTGAGTAACGTTAAGGCCTACCCCACGCGAAAAATGTACAAAAAAAAATAGGTTTTGCTCATTTTTCTCTGAAAAATTCTAGATCTCGGTGAAATACATCTTTTCTACTTTACTTATTTTTGCGTATAACCAGTCGTTTTCAAGAAAAATCGAAATAACGATTTAAAAAAGTGAAAAATGCAATATTAAAGCACAATACCATTTTTAGACCAGGAAAGTCATTTTACTCGTCTTTGGAAAAAAGAAAATCTCTCAAATCGTAATATCACAATAAAAATAAAAATCTCATGTATTGCAGAATTTACTTTAATTTCTTTTACTGAAATTCCAATTTTTTGTCTTTTCGACCGACCCTAATATATAACATAAGAAAACTAACGTATTCCTTTTCCTCTTCTAAGCGTTGAGAAGACAATTCCTGATTCAAATCGTTCTCCAAAAACGAGATATTTGATTCCAACTTTTTCAGTGTTGACTCTTGCACGGCTTTCACTTTTCTTAACTGGGCGAGTTCTTCAAGTAAGGAAGTCAATTGCTTTTCTTTATATTCCAAATCACTTTCCATTTCCTTGCATTTAGACCTGAAAGAAATGAAGATTCAGTATCAATTTCTAAAATGTATTTAAATAAGTTGAAAATTCAAAATTTACAAAAATTGAAAGACAAGAAATTTACTTAGCAACTTCGAATTTCGCCCTAATTTTTGAAATCTTTGTTTCAATTCCATTCACCGCCTCGTTCTCTGCTTTAATTTTTTCCTGGACCTCTCCCAGATTAATTTCAGCCATCTCGTTTTCCAACTTTTTTTTCTCCTCGTAAAGATTCAAGCGCAAATGAGAGACGCTAAGAAAACCTCCAGAACAAATTCCATTTCGTCTTACTAGGCTGCCTTTCAAAGTAATACAATCAACTTTCAAACGTTTTGCAACTTCCTGACATATATCAAAGTCCTTGCAGATGAGCTTTCTTCCAAAAACGTATCTAAAAAAGCAGTTTTTATTACAATTTATTCATTTATTAGTTTATCAATTTATACCTCATGGCGGCATCATATTCGTGATCATATTCCAAAACTTTCAAAACACGTAAAGTATTTTCGGGACTCGTTTGAAGCTCCGAACACCGCAATCGGTTTAGAGGTAGAAAATGAACATTTCCTGAAAAATCCAATTTAGAAAATTCCTCTCTAATTTTGATCGCCAGTTCCTCAGATGCAACGACGAATTTAAACAAACTATTTCCCGCTACTTTATCGACAGCGATTTTTAATGATTCTTCTCTGAGTTTAAAAAGGTCGATCAAAAATCCAAAATAGCCAGTTGTATTTTCTCCGCGTTCTCTGCAAAAAGGGAAAATATTCTCAATTTAGCAAAAAAGAAGAAACGAATAATGAAATTATTTTTATTTTTATTATTATAATTCTTACTTGAAAACTTCCAGAACTCTTTTCACGTTTCTCATGCCTTCTAAAATATCCCGGGATACCAACTTCCGTAATTCTTCATCAACCTTAGCCAATTTTGAATCGATTTTCGATAGTTCTCTCTCCTTTTCGATTTCCTGATCCCGCCTAGAAAAATAATCGTCTCAAGCATATATTAATAATATTTAATTTTTTAAATTTAATTAATCAACTAACAGATCTGATAATTTGCACGAAATCTGCGTCTTCTCTGCAAATAGATTCTCAATGGATCTATTGTCCGATTCCATTGCAGATTTTTGGGATTGAAGGTGCCTTTCGAGAGTTTTAATTTCTTTTTCAACCTCGGACGTTTTGCCCTCCAATATTAGAATCCGCTCATCAGTTTCTAAGACTACAGACTCGTGTTCTTTCATTTCATTCCGAAGATTAGAAATTTCGCTTTTAATCCATTTATCTTTATCTGCCTGTAAATAATAATGATTTTTGATAAATCTTTTAATATTTTAGATCCAAACTCAGAAAAATAAATTTACCATGCTTTGAAATTCCCGTGCTCTAAATTTTTTCGCGTTAATTTCCGCGACTTCTTGCTCTTTCAAAGCGAACTCTTCCTTCAGCTTTTCCAGTTCTTCAACTTCTTTGTCATACTGCAAGGGAAAAACAAAATATTAAAAATTCATTTCATTTGTATTTATATCTATATTTTATAGAAAATTACCTGCGGAATAATCGTAAAGAGTTCATCTTCCAAAGCTTTGATATTTTCATTTTTTTTCTCGATCTCCGCCTCTGCAGCCTCTGTTGTCTTTTCCAGATTTTCCAGTTCCTTTTGCAGCTTCACACACTGAGATTTCCATGTCTTTTCTGCGTCCGTAGAATTTTTCTGCTGTAGACTTTAACAAAAAATATAAATCAGAATAAAATAAATACAGAGATATTCAATATATTCAGAAAAATATATACAGGAGTCTTAATTTCGCTTCCTCCATCATCCCTAATGAATTCTCCAGATTTTTCAGAGAGTTTGAAAGTTCTGATTCCTCTTCTACTTCCTTCTGCAACTCAGCCTTCAAGAGAGTAATTTGCTCCTTAAATGCGGTTCCCTTTCCCTCAGAATGTTCCAAATCTTTCTCGATGGCCTCAAGCTCGCGATTCGAAATAATCCTCTTTATTGTGTCGATTTTCTTTTTCAGAACTGTAGCTTCTTCTAAATTGGCAACCTGCTCCTTTACAAAATCGAGCTTCGTCCCTGTGCAAAAAAAAAATTGATAAATTTATTATTAAATAAAAGGAATCTCGAAAGGTGAAAAAAAATCTTGGGTAGAAGAATTACGAAAAATATCCACATCCGTTGAGAGAATATCCATTTCTATATTCTCTTCGGTTTCACACTTGTTCTTGATAAAGTCTGCGGTCTCCATAAATCTTCGAAATCCGGAAACTACTTTTAAAATTTCTAAACGACTTTCGTTTGAAATCAGCGCCAACCTGTTTGCCTATTTATTACAAATTTATTGAGAATCTTGCAAATTTTTCAGTTAAGATAAATTGAAAATTATCTAAAAATAAACAAATTTTTACTTCTCCCTGTGTTGTGATGTAAATCGGATATTCTATTAACATCTTGCCATACTCAAAAATCATGAAAAAATCAGTTTTAGAAATTCCTCTGTTATTTATAAAGTACCGATTACTTTTCGTGTCAATCTGTCTCGAGAAAAGCAGAGTCGTTTTCTCAAACTGGAAAAGAAAAATTGCAGTAATAAATAAAAAAAAAAAATACGCTCTAATCATTTCGCTCATGGGGAGTTTTTTGAATTTTTTTAAAATTTGAATTTCTAAGTCCAAAAACAGAAGAGAAAATTTATGAAAAAATTGTAAAATAAATAATTTCAAATTGAAAGCACAATTTTGAAATTGTATAAATTCAAATTAATTTTATTTTCTCCCAAATCGAATTTTGTAGCAAGTCTCACAATATTGAATTATTTAATTAATATTCGAATGAATTACCAGGTTTATTTTATTTTAAATGTTTCAATTAAAAATAAATTAAATTAAAAAGTAAATTATGAGTTAAATGATAAATTATACCGGGAATCTCCGATCCTCATTATCAATAATGATATTGACTCTCGCGGATTTTGTTGAATCATTCAACATCGCAATTTTTTCATGGGTAGTCTTGCAGGGAAGAAGATCCGTCAAGACGAAAATAATGGCTTTAAGAATTGTAGATTTTCCAGATCCATTTGCGCCAACTAAAAAATAAAAACGAAAATTAATATTTTAAAGAAATATTCATTTCAAATGTCAAAAATAATATATCTCTAGTAATAAATTTCAAACTGTTCTTGCAAATATTAAAAATTAAGGGACTAATCAAAAATAGGGAAATTTAAGATTCCGGAAATTGAAAATCGTTGAAATTAAAAATTCCCGAAAAATAAAAATTTCAGAAATAAAATAATAATACTGAAACTTAAAATTCCCGAAATTGAAAGTTATCCTTACCGAAGCGAAAGCTTCGGATTGAAATTTATTCCGAACCAATCCGAAATTTTCCAAATTATTCCGGAATTTGTATCCGAACCAAACAGTTTCATTCCAATTTAATCCGAAGGAAGTTTTCAATCCAAATGAATCCGGAATATCCGACTCCATCCGAATGATTCCGAAAATTTTGGACAAGTTCGGATTCATTCGGATTGACTGAATTTATTCGGACTGAAAGTTCAGATTAATTCATATTAATTCGGATTGACCGAATTAGTTCAGAATCAATTTAAATCCGAATTAATCCGAGGCCCATTCAAAATCAATTCGAAATTTTAAACCCGAATGAATCCGATCAATCCGAATTAATCAGAATTAATCCAAACTTTCAATCAGAATTTTTCGGATTCATTCGAATTGAATCGGATAGACGGGATTAATTCTAAAAAAATGTTCACACTAGTATTATGAAAAATAAGCTGAGTTAAATTTTTTTTTTTTCAATTAAAAAAGAAAAATAGAAAACGAAAAAATCCCAGTCTGAAAATTTCAGAAAATTTGCGGAAAATGTCAAAGTTTTCTTATGAAAAAAAGAAAAAAAAATGACAATCATTTCGAAATTTCCGTTTTTTCCCGAAAATTTCCAAAAAAACGTTGAAGATGGATCTGTATAATTTTTATAAATTTTTTTCTGAAAATTGCATTTAAAAACAAAAATTTTG
>JAUESH010000002.1:1500937-1515924 GCA_032275165.1 Synergus magnus | reverse complement strand
TCTTAAAAATCTCTTAAAATTTTATGAAGTCCTTTAAAATTCTTTATAATGCTTCAAAATCTTTCAAAAGTTTCTAAGATCTATTAAATAAACTATAAAAGCTATATATGTAATATGACAAAAATAACATAGCATAAAAGTCAATTTTTATTTTCCCTGACAACTACTCGCATTTCCCTGACTTCCTTAACAAATTTTTTTTTTCCCTAACTTTTCCCTGACATGTGGTCACCCTGAAATTTATTTGGTTGAGAAAAAAAAAATTAAGGTGGCTATTAACACTCTTTAAACTACAGTTTTATAATAAAGTTGAAATTAAAGGGTCAAATTCATACCTAAAAATTTTTTTTAATCTAAAACTTTCAGGAAATATTACATACTTTGCTGACAACAATGTCTACTGTTGGAAAAAAAAAATGTTATTAATATTTGTCCTAGAATTAAAAAATCATAAAAAGCATAAAACCCTTTATAGCAATCTCTAAATATTTTTTTTTAAAATCCAAAAAAATAAATAAATGAGAAATAATTTTCTCTCAAACGTATTTAATAAAATTTAAATAAAGATATCAAAAAAGCCTCAGTAATCGATCTGATTACATCAATTTTAATTATTTGTATTATTCTAAAAAAAATCCGACCAATTGATAATCTTTATAAAAATCTCTAACATGCATAAGAGTCGAAAATAAAATTAAAGATTGGGAAAACTCATTCTGAAGTGATAAATATTCAATTATTTTTCTCTTTTCTCTCTACTGACGCTTCATATTTTCAAAAAAAAAAAAAATGTTTCAAAGTTTTACAAATTTACAGTACTAACACAAATTATCATTTACAGGCAGGACCTATCCCAAGACTGGGCAAACCGTTGTCGTCCATTACACAGGTAAAAGCCCCGAAAAAATTACATTTCACATTTCCTTATATCATTTTTGAAAATTTAGTTGAAACTAACTACTTTTTTCCAATTCAAGGTGTCCTCGACAGTGGGAAGAAATTTGACTCCAGTAGAGACCGAGGAGTGCCCTTCAAATTCAAAATCGGCAAAGGCGAGGTGATCAAAGGATGGGATCAAGGCGTTGCTCAAATGTGCGTTGGAGAACGTTCGAGGCTAACTTGTTCACCTGACTTCGCTTACGGATCCCGAGGACACCCTGGCGTATATCCTTTAATGCTTAGTTTCAAATATTTAACTCACATTCTCTACCAGATTCCTCCAGATTGAATTTTAAAACTTTTAAAACATTTTTTTTTATCATATTATATACTCTGGATAGACTCCAGGCAGCGCCGTAGCAAGGGTGTGGCGACTGAGGCATTTGCCTCGGCCGCCATCGCAAAAGGGGCGCCAAACCTCGGAAAATTTCAAGAATTTTTTTTCAACATCTAAAATTTTTCTGCATTTCTTTCAGCTGATAGGGGGGGCAAATTTTGGAATTTGCCTAAAGCGCCAAAAGAGCTTGCTACGACTCTGACTCTGGATGGACTCCAGAGTATAAAGTTTTTCCACTAAAAGAATTTTCCAGTGCGCTATTAAAATTTCCTCAATATTCAGTTTATAAATATAAACATGAATACAAGAAGAGAGCCCCGATATTCATAAGCGCGTTCGCGCAATTATTTCCGGTCACCGCTTTGTGCGGTCTATGTTTAGCTTTATCTTGAATATTTCCGACAGGTAACCGAGTTTTGCTTTTGTGAGACTCGCGGATTTTCCAGCCAATAACTTTCTCGAATATTCACGATATTCTCCTTAACAAAGACACACTATTCCGCCCAATGCTGTCCTTATCTTCGATGTGGAGCTGCTGAAGGTGGAGCCTTGAGCACACTTTATCCCGTACCAAATTCGACCAAACCACTCGTCTCTACACCTGAGAATTAAGAAGCGCTTACAATTTTATGACGCGTCTATGCAACCTTGTGTTAGGTAATCCTAAGACAGACGGCACGCTGTACCCAGTTAACTTAATTAATTCAATCGTTCATTCGCGCGCAAGCTCCATAAAAAAGGAGACTCTAACTTCCCTGAAACAGGGGCAAGAGCAAGATTTGACTTTTTTTTTTTTACTCTGCTTTGAGTTTAAGAGCAGGCGATTTGAGCGATTGAATTAAAATCAATATCAACGCATTTGAAAATACTTGTACTTTGTTCATTCCATTTACTTAGTACTTGGTAATCTACCTTTGTATTTTGTATAAAAATTGCGATGTTTAACAGTAATTATGGATAATTGTGACCATTTTCAAAACACTTAATAAATACCATGCTCTGTCTTAATCTCGTCACGTTTCTAATTCTTTTTGGAAATTATTCTTTTTCTGTCTTTTCAAAGTCCAAAGTAACTACAAAAATTAACGATTTGAAATTTTGAGCAAAAAAGGAACTTTCTATATCTCGAAAAGTTTTTGGATTACAACCTCTGGAAGTCGTTTTTGAGTGGATTTTTTTTTGTTAGTTTTTGAGAAATAACGTTTTTTCTTTGGATGTATGGTGATATACGAAATTTTTGAAAAATTTAAATAACATTATTATTGAAAATTTATGCGCATTTTTGATACTTTTCTGTCAGGGAAATTTGCCTGAAAGTCAGGGAAATTGAATCTTGTGGCCACCCTGTAGGATTCAATAAGGGATTGAAAATTTTGAATATGTTTGACGTAAGTCTTCTTACCGAGTTAGGATTAAATAACTGATTATTTACAAACAAATGCAGATAAGTTCCAACAAGACCTTTCTTTATTCTCGTTAGTCCACGTATAAAAAAAAATAAATAAATCTGCCACATTTAAGTACATACACCAACATAAGTAAAAAATTATGCTCAACATATATCACCAGAATATGTTAAAAACTCTCCCTTCATACCTCATGCATAAAAATGTATAAATCTCATCTCCATCTCGTTGTGCTTATCAAAATCGAAAACTGATATGCTTTACACAAAAGTAGAAACTTATCAAAAAAAGGATTGACACTGGAATGTTATGGAAATTGAAACTATTGCAAAACACATACTGAGTGAAATTATAGACAACTTCTAGCTTTTGATTACTGCTAATATTGCGAATCTATCACAATCCCGAGATTCGGGATTCTAAAGTAGAGATTAATTTATTACTACTGGAGTCGTCTTTTTTTCTCTTTTGTTCATCTTTTGGACTCAGTTGAGCTTCGGGCTGTCGTCCGTGTCGTAAACACGTTCCAACAGCGCCCGCATTATACTTCCTGGCACTTTTTGATGCTCTTGTATCAATTCTTCGAGGGCGGAGGCGACCTGAAAATTTAAAAAAGTTGTAATAAATTTTTTTTGTAAATAATTATTGCTCAAATGCACTTAATACTTTTATCTGAAGCTGTTCGGGCGTAAGGCTCCCATCATATGGAATCGGTTTGCCCACGAAAGTTTTCAGCTTTACTGGAAAGCCACCGTAAATTGGCGCGAAGGGAAACCTCGTGGCTGCGTATAATCTCAGCCACAATCTTCTGCCCCAACTCACCGTCCTGAAAGCCTCTCTTATGTTTCTCGTGAAGATGGGTATAATGCACTAGAAAAATAAAACATTTCCTTTGTCAACCTTGGCGTTCAAACTTTACGTTCGCAATAATAAATATTTTCCACTAAAATTAGTTTGTGGACGATCCTTTACCACTTTAGCGTCAAGAGCAACTTTAGCGAATCCAAGCCGCCTTTTCCACATCAGTCTATAGTACGAATCTCCAAATTGCGCTTCGTAAACGCCTCCTGGAGAAATGGCCAGCATATTTCCCTCCTTCAGAATAGAAGAGCAGGTTTGGACTGTGCCAGGAATGACCTTGAGGACGTCTGAGATCACGGACCATCCGGGTACTTTGAAAAGAAATCGATCCGCGACAGTGTGGATCAGTTTCGAGTGGAAAAGAAGTACCCTGGACAAGAAATAGTAAATATCGATAGGAATCGCTCCGTGGTAGTAGACAAACAATATCGGCTGGTCCACTGGAATATTCTCGAGGCCCACGACCTCGTAACCTGGAAAAAGAAAATATAATTCTTCCCTCCACGCTAGCTAGCCCCCCATTCCAGTCCTCTTAAAGAAGCCTAGAATGTCGCCAGCCGGTAGCGCCCTAATCTCTTCTGGATCCAGCATAGCTGACCCGAGGATTGGATGTCATTTGCGAAAAGCGGTGCTGGGTGCCAGTCCCAACTTGTGCTTATGATAATTCAAATGGTTGTGCCCAGTGAGCAACTGTACTATTATCCTTACATCTTTCTAGAGCCAGTTAAGGATGGTACAGGCCAAGTCCCTCCTGCGGCATTCGCCCAGAATGACCTTGGCCTGCCTACATCCCTTCACTTGAGCCCAGTAATTGTTATGCTAACGCACCACCCAATTTTTGATCTCCAGCTTGGAGCAACAGGATGCCAAGCCCAGAATGGGTTCTGGGCCAAACGGCTTGCCTGCTGCTCCTCTTTTTGGCAGTTGATCTGCTTTCTCATTCCAAATACTTATAACTCATTAAATTCTTAAGATAATTGCATTATCTTGTGAAAACGTAACCCGGATTCAGGTTAAATGATAGTAACACGCAAATATTGCATGTAACAGGAAAGGTTTTTCCTTGATTTTTCCTACGTTTTTCCTACCATGCCATATCCAACCGTGAGCGTCCCAAAGAGCTGCAACCACTTTGCTTCCTGCTTCCTTCCAATCGGCTTCATAAGCCTGTCTTAATCTTGCTCTGAAAGCAAAAGGAAATATTAGTCTTTTCAGAAAAGGGCAAAATGAAAAAAACCGTTGAATTTCTCACCTGTGTATTTTGTAAACATAAAGTATCGATGCAGTCACGTAGAGGAGTATCACAATCATTAGCGGAAGTAAGAACGTTATGATAAGCGGCATTAGAAGCCACGAAAGCCATAATGTAAAATCCACGTCTATGTAGTCAACTGAAAAAAATCAAAATAAAAAAAAAATCAAAATTAGAGATTTTTTGCAGTACTCTGTACTTTTAAATTTTAAATTAAAATAAATTGTAGATTCTCATGAACAAAAATCTACAAATATTTTTGCTTGACGAGCAGATTGATATATATTTTAAAAGTAATATTTTTTCCTTTTACAAAAACGTTTCAAAATCCAAAACTGGTTGAAAAATGACTAAGTTGTTAATTTATTATTGCGCAGTTACCCAAACACGATTTTTTAACATTAAATTAAAAATTTGAGGATGTAAAATAAATTTTAAACGTGGTTTTGTTTTAAAATATTTTAAAATCCCTTAAAATTCCTCGAAATTTCACGACAAGATTCAAAATCCCTTTAAATCTCTTAGAATTTTTAAAAATCTCTGACGAACTTTAAAATCCATTCAATCCCATAAAATATTTTAAAAGTCATAAAAATCTCTTGAAATCCGTTCAAATTTGTTTAAAATTTGTTTGTTTAAAGTCCATTACAATTATTAGAAATCTCATTAAATTCCGTGAAATCCTTAAAATTCTATGAAATCTTTTGAAAATCAGAAAATCCCTTAAAATTATTAGAAATCCCATAAAATCTCGCAAAATTCTTAAAGATTCCATAAAATAATTTTAAACTTATTAAAATCTCTTGAATTCTTTCAAAATTCATGAAAATTATATGACAATATTTAAAATTCCTTAAAGTTCCTTAAAATTCTCTGAAACCTTTTGAAATCTCTTAAAATTCGTGAAAACCTCTTAAAATTCCCAGAAACTTCTTGAAATTCTTTAAATTCTACGATAATATTTAAATTCCCTTTATATCCTTTAAAATTCATTAAAATTATTAGAAATCTCACAAAATTCCACAAAATCTTTTAAAAATCATAAAAATCTTTTGAATTCCCTTAAAATTCCCCGAAATTTCACGAAAATACTAGAAATCGCTTAAAATTCGTTGGAATCTCTTAAAGTTCTTAGAAACCTCTTAATATTCCTCAAAATCTCAAAACATCTAAAATCCCTCAAAATTCCTTAGCTTTTAAAAATTTCTTAAAATCTTCTGAATTCCGTTGAAATTCCGCAAAATATCCTGAGATACCTTAAAATTCTGCGAAATCTTTTAAAAATCCTAAAAATCGTTGAATCAGCGAAATTTCATTGGTTTTTGAATGACTTGAAGTTGTAAGAAGTAAAATAATTAATCGCGCGCGTATTGGTTTGCTATTGCTGAAAAAAAAAGTGGAATCTTTATTATATTTATGTTAAGTTTCCAGAATAAATAAAAAAAAATAACTTACCAATAACATTTTCCACACTAGTCCACAGATCCGAGACGGAAAGCATATTTAAATTCGTTTTTTAAAAATCGCAGGATTCCGAATTTTAAATTAATATTGTATAAAGCCACAAAACATTTTGGGACGCGCACATATTACCTAAGAAAAAAAAAAAAAAAAAAAGAAGACGAGGAACGAGTTTTTAGCCACAAAACCCGTTAAACGTCAATCACACCGTCGTTACGATTTTAATGATTTCACTCCAATCGGTGTTTCTATCCGATTTTTCAACTCGTTCTCACAAATTTCCGCAAAACGTCCTTGAAACGAATTCATTCTTAACTCATTGTGAATTTTTTTCCTTGTAGCGACCGTCAAATGCGAATTTACAATGTGCGTTGTTATAAGATTTAAAATATTAACATAACGATATCCTTGACATCGTGTCATGTCAAAATTATACAATTGTCGCCATTTTGGTTCTTTTTAGGTTAGTTTCGAATAATGTTATTTTGTTATTATACTTATTATGTAGTTTTCTTATTCTCGAAAGCCGGCGAAGTTGGCACAAACTCTAAAATATTCTATTTTTTATATAAAATCGTTTGGCTGTCAACATTGAACAAGTAGTTATTACTTTAACAATCTACGTTACCATCGGTCGGTAACGTCGAAATCTAGAGTTCGATAATTCTCGGTAATTTAAAATTGGGTAACGTAACAGAAAACGTTACCGTCACTTACGTAATTTAAGGGCATGGGATACTTTACCATAAGAGCAATTTTTTTTCGCAACTTTACGCTTGCAATAATAAATATTTTTTGCTAAAACTAGACCATTTACCTTCATCTGAACGAAACGGAGGTAAGTGGCCTAGTTTTAACAAAAAATATTTATTATTGTGAGCGTGAAGTTGCGGAAAATAAATTTGCTCTTATGGTAATTACCACATGCCCTTAAGAGAATTAAAATTTTTTAACATTATCTAGGTAAAAAATTAATAATACAATTATTTATTGATAATAGTGGAGTGTAATTATTAATAATTCTTATAAACACATAATTAAATAAATTTTAATCAGTAAAATTTGTATTTAGCATTCTAACAATACGTCACACCCGATCGGTAACGTCGAAATCTGTAGGAAAATCTTATTTGGGGGAGTTCAGAGCATTATTTAGAATATTTAGATATAAAATATTATAGTAATAAAATTATTATACATGTTTAAAATATGAAAATTAATAAGTTAATAAGGGAGAAATAGCCTTAGGGATAGAAAGAGATACAAATTTCTAGCAAGGGAGATAGATTTAGGGATATAGAAAGGAATAAAATATTTTTGCATAGAGATAGACTAAAAGATATAAAGAGATAGTTATTACTAGAAATAGGGATAGACTGAGGGATAGGAAGAGATAGATATTACCAGATACAGGGATAGATAGAAAGAGATAGCGTTTTGGGGATGCAAAATGGATACTTGGAAGAGATAGAAAAGTTCTATCTCTCTCTATCTCCAAATTTCTATCTCTTTCTATCTCTTTACTTCCAGCAGGTAGTTTTATTTTCGATTTATTTTGAAACAGTAGCTCCAATTTTTTTTTTGACTTCTAAACAATATATTTCTATCTTCCCTCTACGTTATTACTAGATAAATTTAATCATATTATAAGAGAGAAAAGCTAATAATGATATTTGAAAAATATCCAATTTAAAATTTATAAAAATAATCCGATTTGAGTTTTTACCTTTTTTCAGTTACCCAGTAAGTCGATTTCTTCAGTTTACTTAGCAAATTTTATAATTAAATATTGTTTCCCTCTTATTTTAAAATTCACGAGAACTTTGGAATTCCCTAACTTTAAATTTTCCCGCTCCGATCTGTGGACTTGACTTCATTAGTCACGTGGTCGATAATTCCAAGATGGCGCCTCTGGGCCTTCAGTTTAGGCTAGGTTGGTGAGAACACGGTTCGCGGCGGACTTCAGTGGCTTTCCCTATATACGATTTTGCAACTGTGACCCTGGAAAGTCAACTCATTTTCCGTGTTTTTTTTCACCTTTCTCGCACCTGCTATGGGAATTTCCGTCCGGGCGACTCATTGTGTTACAAAATCCGAGTGAAAATCGCTGGGACAAGCAAACGGCTTTCCAGGAAGGCGAGATTTGCTTGGGCGTGTAGTAACTTTGCACGCCTTGCGATCTGTCGTTCGAGCCTGGCCAGCTCGTTTCCTGAAGCATATGACGAGCCAAAAAAGTCAGCTCCGAAATCTAATAAATTTTGCTAAGCGAGTCCCAGGCAGATGAAGGTAAGCCAATCAATACTTATTTTTCAAGCCCCAGCGAAATCGATTAAACCCGCGCGCACCGTCCTTTTAAGCCACGTAATCGAACAATACGCGCGCAGCTTCCACCAAGGGCTTTGTTTATTGTTATTAAATCGACCAACCTTTTTTTTGTTTGTTTTAATCCCTTATTCCCGGGTTGCCTGCTTCTTGGGCGAGATTTACAAAAAGTGGTGTTGCTTTCCAAAGTCGGGTTGCCATTGTACAGGAGGCGATTCTCATTTCCTTTTCTGTTCGAGAAGGAACGACTTGTCATGATGACAACTTGGTTTTTATATGTTTATTGATAAATTGAGGGACTGTTTTTAATCTGAGTTTGTTTTTCAAAGGTTTTTTGGTTTCCGGTTTGGTGGAATTGGAAATTGTTTGGAGGAGTTTGGATTTTTGAAGGGTGAAAATGTAGATTTGATCGTTTGGGGGATTCGTGTGATTGAAGTGTAATCGAACACGTGCACTATTTTAGGAAGTGGAGGGGGTACCGGTTTATTTGAAGATATTTTCGCGCCTTTTTGATGTTGTCAACTGGAGCGACTTAAAGCCTAAATCTAGGCGCCTAGGTCTCGTTATTTATTTATATTTATTTTTCTTTTTGTTTATTATTTATTTGTTTGTTTGTTTATTTTTATTTACGGTATTTTGTATTGGAGTTTTTATGTCGTCTGGAATTTTTTTAAATTTTTTATTTTAATTACACCGGTAAACACGAATTTTGGGTCTGAGTTCTAAATATTGAGATTTTGATTTCTTTTATGTAACTGATACAGGGAAAAATAATTTTTTTGGTTAAAGTTTGCTTTTGTTTTCCTTTGTTTTCCTTTTTGCTTTTTGCTTATACAATCAACCAAAAACTTCAAAACTTTTGAAATGTTTTCAATCATTTGGAATTTCCTAATTCGAAGAAATACCTTAAAATTCCTCAAAATATTTTGGCATTTTCTACAATTTCACGAAATCCATCAAAATTCGTTTTAAAAATCTTTTGATATATGTGGGGCATTCCATCCAAATCGACCACTTTTGACGCTGACCCCTATCCAAAAAATTTTTCAGAATTTTTTCAATTTTTTTTACCTAACCCAAAAAAAGTTATGGGTTTTAAAAAAAATGGCTTTTTTTCAAATGGCCGTAACTTTTTCAAAAATTGATTTATCGGAATGTTTTTTTTTTTTTTTTTTTTTTTTCAAATTTTTTGTTTCTAAATGCACTTTTTAGTAAAAAAAATTTATAAAAATTATGCAGGTCCGGCTTCAACGTTTTTTTTTTTTTGAGTTTCGAAAAAAAAAAAACGGAAATTTCGAGATGTCATTTTTTATTTTTTTTTTATTTTTTTCATAAAAAACTGACATTTTCCGCAAATTTTCTAAAATTTTTAGAGTGATACTATTTTTGTTCTATTTTTCTTTTTCAATTGAAAAAAAATTTTTTAACTCAGCTTATTTTTCATAACACAACTCTCAAATTTTTTTAGAATGTACAGAGAACCTTAAAATTTGGAAAATAATAATAATAATAATTAAAAGTGTTAACAATCGGGAAAATTTCAATTTTTTTCGAAAAAGTCGGAAAAAAATAGAAGATAGCCCTGAATAATTTTTTGTATTTTTTTTTTTTTTAAACTATACATTTAAAAACAAAGAAAATGAAAAAAAAAGTTATGATATGGCTTATTTCTGACATTATTTATTAAATAATTTTATGCATAGTAGATATTAATTTTTATATCTACTGACTTTTTTCCGACTTTTTCGAAAAAAACTGAAATTTTTCCGATGACTACCACTTTTAATTATTATTATTATTATTATTATTTTTTTTTTTTTAATTTTAAGGTTCTTTGTACATTTTAAAAAATTTTCAGAGTAGTGTTACGAAAAATAAGCTGAGTTAAACAATTTTTTTTTTTCAATTGAAAAAGAAAAATAGAAAAAAAATAATTCCACTGAAAATTTCAGAGAATTTGCGGAAAACATCAAAGTTTTTTATAAAAAAAAAAAGAAAAAAAAAAATAAAAATGACAATCTCGAAGTTTACTTTTTTTCTGAAAAGTGCATTTAAAAACAAAAATTAAAAAAAAAAAAAAAACGACCCGATAAGTCAATTTTTGAAAAAGTTACGGCCCATGTACTAAAATTCTATAAAATTCCTTAAAATTTATAAAATTCCAAAAAACCTCTTGGTATCCTTAAAAATTCCATTAAAAAAATCTTAAAAATTCCTTTTAAAAAACTTTACAAATTCCTCAGAATTTATTTTAAAAAATTTTGGATTTTAGAATCTTTTGAAATCTAGAAATCTGGTACACTCAACATTCGAGTGATCAACCCCTCGGGTCAGCTGTAACACCGTTATAATTATTAGTCTGAACTCTCTTCTTTTTCAAGATTTTAACTTCTGAGAACGACTGAGAACATTTTCGAGTCAGTCGAAATTCGAAGTTTGGAATTGATTTCATATCTTCAAACTACTTTCTAGCCTTCTGTAGGATCCGGAATCCGAGTTTCGTTTTTTTAAAAATATCTTTGTCTCGTGGATAACCCAAAATTTCTGTGTACGATTCTTATTGAGCAGATAGGAAGACTCGTTTTTTAGTTTCTTGAAATAGTACGCAATGATATTTAAAAATGGAGAGGCGTAGTTCAGTCAGCAGTTGTAATCAGTGATAATGATTTGGATGGTAGATAATGACTGATGATGAAGCCACCCTGGATTCAATGGACACGGAAGAAGACATTTTCAGTCCTCGTGGGCGCCCCAGCATCGGCACTAATGTCCGAAGAACCAAGAGTCTTCGCACCCTGCGATCCCACGCCTCTACCAGCCCACATATTGCCGCAAGGCATAATCTCAGCGTTAGACGCAGCACGCGCAACAGAATGCAGACCTATGATAATCTCAACACCAGTTGGATTCTAGGTACAAAAGTCTAGAAACAATCGTCTTGAATCCTTTAAAAATAACCAGAGTGTCTAAATTTGAAGAGCGCTTTCCAAAAAGTCTAATTTTCGATTAGATCCAAACTTAAAAGCGCTCAGTCTAAAAAGAGACAACATTACTAAATTCCAAGTCGACTAAATTCTATTCGCAAAAGTCTAAAGCTGTTTGAGTCCAATAAAATTAAGTTTTGTAACGTTTTAATTAAACTTGAATTTCTTTCTTTGATTCAGGTACACAAACGTTGAAGGGATACCCGATGTTTCCTCATCATGGATCGTCATCAGATAAAGAAATGGTGGATGATGTTCCGGACCGGAAACGCGATCTCAGGGACCGAATGCCCCTCAGATCGCGGGAGAATCATCCACCGAGTAAAGTAGCGCCGCGACACATGCGTGAGAGGGTAGAACACGATAGACCAGCAAATCGAGAACTTCGAGGCAGACCGGAACGGGACGCAGAAAGAAATGATCGCGACCATGAACTCAGAAACAGATCCGAGCGGGAGAAGAATTTGAGGGAAATAAAGGAGCGGAACGATGGTGAGATGAAAGTTAAGGCGGAGGCTCGCGAAAAATCTGATGTTAGGACACCAAACGAAGAAAAAGATGCCAGGTGAAAATCGATAATTGACCTCTACCGAATACAGGGTGTCCATGAATATATTTCTAAAATGAATCATTTGGTATTTTTAAACTAAATGGAATTGAGGTACATTGAGTTTCTTAAATTTTCAGAACACGGAAGTCCGACAGTCCTGGGAGATTGAGAGAAGGGCCTGTAACTAGACTTTGTGGAAGTTCTCTCGTAAAGGATGTTAAGGGCAAGGCTGAGGAGGATGAAGCTGATGAGGATAGTTCCCAAGAAAGTGAGAAGGCCGAAAACAATGATAACTCGGAGAACGAAGCTGTAATTATCTTGAATCCTTTGAAAATTTTATTTAAATAGGATATTTTGATTTATGAGATGCACTTTTTTCAGGGATATACGGACATGTACACACGGGTAAAGCGAACGAGAAGAACATCGCAACGTCAGTTGACGAGGAAAAAAATTGCAGGTACTATTAAAGAACTGACAGACTAACAAAAAGCTGACAGCCTGATAACTGAAAGACTGACAACAATCTGCTGGATATCTGATAATAATTCTTTAAGGGAGTCCTCTGATGTGATGGGTAAAAAAAATCGATTTTTTTTTTGCATTTTTCGATAGTTTATGGTCATAGAATTAATATCCCACAGTCAGTTTAGGCGATTCCTTTCTTTTTGACTAGCAATAAATAGGAATGGGCGATTCTCGAAAGGATCGATTCATGAATCGATCCAGGATCGAATTTATTAAGATCGAGTCAGCAAAAAAATCGAATCAGAAGAATCGATCTTTCAAGATCCATGTAAAAATGTCCTAAATAGTTTATATTTACCAATAAATCATTACATTTATTGAAGTAATTACGATGCATATTTTAAATTGCAGTTGGAACAATATTTATGGGTAAATGAAAAGTTTCGGACCTCCCTTTCTAACAATAAAGGATAGTGTTCAATCAGATAGTAAACTTATAGATAATATGTCAGAAGAGAGAGGTGGGCATTATAAAAAATCAACACCTTAGGTACGAGAGAAAAATAAGTAAGGTTTATTACCTGGCATAAAAAACCCCCACTCAGCGAGTGGAGGAAAAAGTCCTTTACAGATCTAAGGTAACATTAAGAAAACACTCACCATCATGCGCTCACACAATCCAGAAAAAACACCGATTCACAAGAGAGCACAAGGCCCACAAGAATGAACAAAAATAAATAGATCAGCTCAAACAAATATCACCACAAGAATGGAACAGCCACACTTGTAAGAAGCCAGAAACGAACCACTATTTTAGCACTGAATTCTACTCGCAGAAAAATACGACCGCTCGGAAATAATATTCATTGAAATTAACTAAAATATTTTACAGAAAAGATTTGCAAGTTTTGAAAAGGCATTAGGAACATTATTTCCCTGAACAGATAGAAAAAGAGTTCTATTCGATTTCGAAACTTTGGTAATAAACATTTTGAGCGCAGGTTGCGCTTAGATTGAGATGCAGTCTTGGGCACAAAAGAAAAAATTATAGGAAAGAGCAATAAAGATAAAAAATGTACGCCGCAGTCACGAAAGTATAGGACGGAGAGATAAATAAATAAAAATAAAAGAATCGCTTCTTCGATTCTGGGGGTAAAGAATCGATCCAAAATATCGGTCCTTTTGAGTGAAAAAGATCGATCTTTGAAGAATCGATGCAGAATCGCCCATTCCTAGTAATAAAGCTTCATAGTAGAGGACGAAATTGCACGCGCTCGAGTTTCGGAGCAAATCCGAGGCCTCGAAACAAGCACGCATCGTCAGAAAAGAGTCCAGGGCACCTGAGGATGAGTTGTATGATGCAGAGGAAGGAATCATGTATGGTCCTGGCACCCTTACCGATTAGCGGTAAGGATATGTTTTTTATGATTTTTCATTTGAAAAAACTTTAAACGCGTTTTTCTCAAAACGGCATTTTTGCACCTGGCGTAGGTATTTTCTTAAAAACGGACAAGAACAAGGGGGTGACAGATTAAGAATCTTTCTTGATTTTCTGTTTCTGATATCCAGGAGGACCAGAATCACCTACACCGGCAGTTTCAAAAATTTTTTAATCGGTGTAAAAGCACCTTTATAAATAAATAAATAAATTTTTTCAATGATATATGTACAAGTTTCAAAAAAAATTGTTAAAAATGTGCTTATTTTTACGCGTTTACATCAGAGGACTCCTTTAAACAATTTTTGTATTCTTAAGGAACACCTTGGATTAATAAAAATTCTGTTTTTGATTTTCCAAAGTTGAAGATAGCGACATGAGCGAATCCTCAGACACACCAGGTCCTAGAAAATATAGCCTACGTCAGAAGAAGCCAACCGTAGATAGATTTCAAGCAAATGTCGAACCCGTTCGACGATCCATCCGAGCTTTGAGAAGCGTTTTGAGCAATTCGATGAGGAGACGTAAGCACAGAAGCAAGAGTTCGAGCTCCAGTAACTCTAGCGATTCTGAGCCACAAAGATATGACAAAAAGAAGAGTAAGAAGGCTAGGTTGGTATAACAAAGCTCTCACATTAGTTGCTTTTGAATTCGGTTCCATTTTAGAACACCTTACATTTTTTCGCGCTTATGCAAACTGTTCGCGATTGAACTTATTATTATTACCGGCCTGATGATGTAGAAAGGTAGTGAGGAATCAAGAAAAGGGAAAGGTAAACTTTCCGTTAGGAATTCAAATTTCGTCAATTCGGCACTAATCACATCTTATGGAAACCAGGATTGGGTAGACATTTTTACAAATGAAAGAGACTTTTCAATTGATACATGAATAATTCTGACATTTGAAAAAAATGAAAATTACCGACAGCGGTAAATTTCTCACGAATTTTTCATAAGTGACCGTGGCAC
>JAUESH010000002.1:1485940-1500837 GCA_032275165.1 Synergus magnus | reverse complement strand
AGGGTCGGACTTAGAATCATTTTAAAAAAATTTCATTTCGACGAGTTTCTAAGTCCGTTTATCCAACGCCCTTAAGAGTAGAATTTACGCTGAGTAAATATAAACCCGATCTTATTTACTATATAAACTTACGTACTAGTAAATAATATGAATTTGATTCATATGTGTACAGTTGAAGCACCAAAAAAAGAACAAGAATATTTAATAAATTAGTGGGACGAAAAACAGACAGTGAGCCTTGCCGTGGTAGAGCGTAACTGAACTCCCCTCTCTTCACGCTCCTAGCTACTCGATCCACTAGGTGATAGGGATGGGTAATACTCGGTGAGAATTGATTCCGACGAGATCGTCGATTCCTAACAATTGAAGAATCGACGCTAGGAATCGATTATTTTATATTTTTAAAAAATTAATAAGGAGATGTAAAAATTAATGTAAACAGCGAAACAGATTTATTTTTTTTTGTTTTGCGTTTTGCGCCCACATGGGACGGCACGCTTAAGCTGTTCTGTGATTCGCTAGAATCAAAGTCGATTCTCAGGCACCAAGAATCGATTCTTCGAAGGAATCGGAATCGACTTGGGTATCCATACACTCCAATTGGCGTCACTCACGAGCGCGGTAGAATTCTTAAACCAATATAAATGATGATCTTGAACGCAAACTTTTTCTTAACAGACAATCAGCAATACCACAAGGAGGGCCACCGGACCGTAAAGCAGACATAAATCCCATAACGCTAGACACAAACATAAGGTTCAACGATGTGGGGGGCCTAGAATCTCATATTCATTGCCTAAAGGAAATGGTCGTTTTTCCTATGATGTACCCGGACGTTTTTGACCGATTCCACATCACACCGCCGAAGGGAGTCTTGTTTCATGGACCACCTGGAACCGGAAAGACACTTATAGCAAGAGCTTTGGCGAACGAATGTAGCCAGGGAAGCAGGAAAGTGGCTTTCTTTATGCGCAAGGGCGCAGATTGTTTGTCGAAATGGGTTGGAGAATCTGAGCGTCAGCTCAGATTACTCTTCGAACAAGCGCAGCAGATGAAACCTTCCATCATTTTCTTTGATGAAATCGACGGCCTGGCACCTGTAAGAAGTACAAAGCAAGATCAGATTCATGCCAGCATCGTTTCTACACTTTTAGCACTTATGGACGGCATCAGCGATAGAGGAGAGGTAAACATTCGCACCTTTTAGAATACTGAGTAAATGCTCTAAAATTGCGGTAACATTTTGAAATTTAAAAAAATGCGCTTTCAGGTAATAGTTATAGGCTCTACAAATAGAATCGACGCAATCGACCCAGCTTTGCGACGTCCTGGGCGTTTCGATCGTGAACTTTTCTTCCCTCTCCCTGCGATGAAGGAGCGACTCGAGATTTTGAAAATCCATGTTAGTAAATGGCACAGCAAACCTCCAGATCCCCTTCTCGAAGCCTTGGCTGAAAAATCGACGGGGTACTGCGGCTCGGATTTGAGGGCACTCTGCACGGAGGCGGTTATACAGGGTTTAAGGAGGACCTATCCTCAGATTTATTTGACAAGCAATCGTCTGCTCTTGGATCCGGAGAAAGTAGAGGTAAGGAAATGTATTCAGAATGTAATTTTTAATTTAGGAACCCGTTTGGGTTTTATTTTGAATGATCGATTAATGAGAGTGCTAAGTAGCAAAAATTGATGTTTTGCAGATTAGAAAAAAGGATTTTATGCAAGCGAGTTCACTTCTTGTCCCGTCGTCTCACCGAGTAACGCCTTGTGCAGGCAGGAAACTGCAACCATTCATGGAACCACTTTTGGGACCATCGCTTGACAATTTGTTAAATACGGTCAAGGGAATTTTTCCACAAGGAATTAATCCTGCTTTAGCAAAGTAAGATATCCTTTTGTATTTTGTGAAAGTTGGAAGTGTTTCGACTTTTAAATTCACACCTAAACATTTATTTTATCTTATTTCTAGGGTCAAGATAACAAAGGGTATTCACCGACCGAGGCTTTTAATTTCCGGAGGACCAATGGCGCAAGGCCAAGGGCCAATGCTCGCTCAGGCTCTAATATATCGTATGGAACACTTGCCAGTTCAAACTTTAGACGTCAGCACACTTTTCGCTGAAAGCGCTCGATCACCGGAGGAGACTTGCGTGCAGGTTTTCAATGAAGCTGCCAGAAACGTGCCGTCCATTATCTACATTAGATCCATCGACCAATGGTGGCCTCTCGTTCCGGAGACCGTAAAAGCCGTCTTCCTCTGTCGAATCGCAGCTCTTGATCCATCAATGCCGATTTTTGTACTCGCGACCAGTGATACTTCTTACAACAACCTCCCAATTAAACTGAAAAATCTCTTTAGCGAACTGCGAAGCGAAGTTTACTCCATGGAACGTACAACCGACGAGCAGAGAATGACGTTCTTTAAACACGTTTTCCTCGTCCAGAGCTTGAAACCCCCGCAGGTCAAGTCAGACAAACCTAAAGTTCTCGAGGAATTGCCACTCGCACCTGATCCCTTGCCAAAGAAACTTACTGAAGAAGAAAAGCAGATTCTTTTCGATAAAGAGGAGATTTCGCTAAGGGAACTGAGGATCTTCCTCAGAGAAATCTGTGCCAAGCTTGCTAGAAATAGACAGTAAGTCGACTTTTATTAACTCTATTTTAATTTAAGGTCGTCAAGGTTGACATTTATTTATTTCTATCGAGGTTTTGGTGATTCGGACAGTGTAGCCAACATTTGGCGAGGTCATGTCTCCTAGATCTGAGGTAACGAATAAAAACAGCGCGTTAAAAAGATAGACCAATAGAAATCAAGGTCAAGTCGCCAACTTGGCGATTAGTAGCCCAATCTGGCAACACTGGATTCGGATCCCACCTTAAACTGTAGTTCTTTTCCAATATCGCTATCTTAACTTTTTATCGATATGAAACATCTCCTCCTAGGTTTTTCATGTTCACGAAGCCAGTCGACACGGAGGAAGTTCCAGACTACAACATGATTATTGAAAAGCCAATGGACCTGGAAACAATGATGACAAAGATCGATACGCATTGTTATCTTTGCGCTCGCGATTTCCTGGACGACATTGATCTAATTTGTCGAAACGCCTTAGAGTACAACCCTGACAGGTAAGTCTCACGATCTTTCTTCTCTGATTCTTTGAAGCACTTTCCTCAATCATCGCACATTGCAAGAAACATTTCACGCATGTTTCTATCTACTTAGTGTTCGCGCGATAAATTCATACGAAAGTACTAGCAAAGTGATACACAGGGTGTCCATAAATATATTTCCAAAGTGAATCATTTGGTATTTTTAAACTAAACAATATATTTTAATACGGCTTTTTTTTATTATGTTATACAGTGTTTTAGGTTTAAACTCATGGGGCACAGTTCGAGTGGTTTTTTGAAACTGTTGAAAACCCGTTGAAGTTGGTGCGAGGGGCAGGGATAGAGGGCGCCACGAGCTCAGCAGTACCGTAGCCACAAAGTGGGCAGTACCCTAAGCGGATAATTTCGTTAGTTCGTTTCAGTTCACCAGAGTTCGCTTTCAGTGTCTCACGCGAAAAGTAACCAATCAGACATCATGCGCGACGCATGCGCAGTACCGCGTGGAGCCCCCATTAGGAGCACTGCAGTGTTGCCAGATGGTTGGAGCAAACCCCCCCTAAAGCATGGTTCGTAGACGGTCTATGATTGGCTAATGCTAACAGAGCGGCCAGGAATTAAATAACTGTCCAATTGAAGTGTGTATTTATCGTATTTATTTAATAAATGAAATTGCAAAGGAAAATCAACTCATTCAACATATACAAATATTATTCGCAGCGAAGCCCAGGATGCAGCATGAGCAAGGCCTTTCTGGGTAACACCATAGGAACTTGGTCGAAGGAACTCCTGAAGCTTGACAGGCCAAGGATCAGGATTGTAGTGGAAATACTCACGGGACATAACAATCTAGGGAAACATAGGCACATTACGGGTAAATGCTCTACACCGGCATGTGAGAGATGTGGGGTGGATATAGACGACTCCATCCACTTCCTATGTTATTGCGACGCGCTGGCATGTCACAGACATACTCTGCTCGAGCAGGCGGATTTTTCACTGAGTAGGACAAGGGAACTGACGGCCGGTCAAATTTTGGCCTTCTGCAAGACCTGTTGTTACCGACGGCAACCCTGAGTTGACTAAGCAGAGGGGAAAGAGTACAAAGGCATAATGGCTAAGTGCTCTGAACAGGAGTCCACTGCCCTCTGAGGACAACAATAATAATAATAATAATAATAATGAACCGAGATCGACAAACAAACGAATTCTGTAAGAGACTGAGAGCATGATCCAAACCACACAAGGTCTAGCCACGCGCAAGTAAAAAAATTGTAGACAATCAGCATTGATACCAGCTACGCCGCCATATTGAAAAAATGCACAGCTAGCGGTTGTGTTGAATGGAACTAAAATGGCCGTGAAGCTGGTATGCGCGAGTTGGACGAAAATGGAATGTTTTTTGGCTAGACTATGAGTGGGTTTCAGGATTTCTTCTCCTTAAAAATCCCCCTTGAAAATTGTTTCCCCTCAAGGTTTCCCCCTAAAGATTTTGTCCTCCTAAAATTCCCCCTGGGAGACAGAAAACCCCCCAAATCTAGGGGGAAACCCCCAATCTGGCAACACTACAAAATGGCGATGTTAAGAACATAGAGAGTGGGGATGACTAGAGAGAGTCAACCCTTAGACGCGGAGCATATAAAATATATAAGATGGGAAACTCGATGATAAATTCTGACAATGGTAATTCCCTACACCACACTTTAGTGATCACAGCGCCATCTGTGGAAATAATACCTAAATATTTTTGGAAATATATTTATGGACATCCTGTATCTTGTGAAAATGTATGTATTAACCTTTAACTAAGTAATCGAAAGTTCATTTCAGTCTCAAGATTGAAAAAGTGAGTGCTTTTCTTGAAAAAAGTGCTTTATTCTCTCTTTCTTGCAATCATCTGGCACTTTTAATTTTGTAATCGGATAATTTTATTCAGTGTCTTATGTCACCAGGATGTTAATAAAAATTTCGAAACTCCCCTCAAAAGAAGAATCTCGTCGAAAAAGAGTAATTTTTTCATGGGAAGGCGCCGAGGCCTTAAATATTATTTTAGATTCACTATGCACGAACCCTGAATGGTTCCTTTCACTGTTTCCTCTTCTGCTCGGACTTTCTTCTGAAAATGAATTAAAGGATGAAAGAGGGATTCGTATTTTGGCGGGAGTATCACGATATTTGGATTGAACAATCCCTGTCGATCATTTGTGCACATCATTCGGTCGTTCCATACTGACATTCATGTTGTGTGTTTTCATGTCAGCTTGCGCGATAGGCCCTCCCTCGGAATATTGAAGAGGTAGTTGAGTCAACCTGTTTATCCATTGCTGTTGTTGCATCGTAGATTCAGTGGCTTTCAATCCCTAATTTTATTTTTTCTAACATTATTCAAAAAGTTACTGTAAACTGTGATAGAATTGGTACATAATTGTGCAAATACTTCAAAATTTGGTGTCACTATTGGGAAATCATAATTACAATCATAAATACAAGTTTAAGTGCAAAAGAAAATTTAAGCAACTCTACACGTTTGGGAGCTAACGAGTAGTAATTGAAAATGAACTCAAGTTAAAACCTTCCAAAATTGAAAGCCACTTTCATTAGTTTCACTTGCTTTTCGACGTCTTGTCTCTGTTCCGAATTCCTGAGGACGTGAATCATTTCTCCTTTCGCAGGGATCCGGCTGATAAGCTTATAAGGCATCGAGCTTGTTCTCTCCGTGATAATGCCTACGCCTTAATAAAGGCCGAACTCGACTCAGACTTCGAAGACAAATGTCGGGAGATCTCCAAGAACCGGAAAGTCACGATCACGCGCGTTAATGTCGAGAAGGTGGATAAGGGTTCAAAAGTCGATGCGACCCCGGCAAATGAGAAAACTGAAGAGAAGAAAACCTCTCAATCCACCGGTGCTTTGGCTGTTAATGGGAGGAGGTTTACGAGCGCGAGAAAGAGGCGAATACCGGCCTGGGCCAGGGGCTATGTTAAAAAATCTTACAAGAAGAAGAAAATTTCTTTTGAAGATGGCCCGGTTGATGCAAACACTCCCAAACCTGAAAATGGCGAACCTTCACCAAGTAAGATTTGTTTTATACTCAGAGTTTTTTCATTTTTCCACCATTCTTTAATTTTTTGCAATTTATCTTTCAGGTATCGATCTAGAAAAGTGTCCAGAGTTCAAACCAGAAGCGCACAGTGTACTTAATGGTCACGTGAATGTCTCTGAAAACACGGATTCGGAGGTGGACTCGCAAAATGAAACCTTCAAGGATGCGCAAACGAGTCATGTGGAGAACAGTTCAAGTAAATCTTTGAGCGCGAGCATGGACGTCGTTCCGGAAGAAGAGAAGGCACCAGAAAACCAGGCACCAGGAAGTTCAAATTCATCATCAAGACGGGAAAGCATGGATGATTTGTCATTCGCAATCGAGAGTGATTCTAGTCTGACTAATGTGGAAACCAACGAGAAAGTCCTAATCGACAAATCCGAACTCGAGAACGCCTTGCAACACACTGTCAAAATGACTACAGATTTCCCGGTGGAAGTGCTGTGCGATATTTATGTACAACTCAGCAGGTGTGTTGGAAGGTATGCTCGACTCTACGATAGAAAATCACTGCCAAAGGTAAGCCCTTATCATTTTGGATTTTATTGCGCATGTTTAGAACGCATAATTCTCTTCTGCGCATGTGTAGAAGTTACAAGTTACTAAAGATGCGATTTTTTCTCTGTTTAGGATTTGCTCAAGGAACTGCAGCGATTCGAAGACTACAAAGTCGCCAGGCAAGACTCGATGAGCGAATGAACGCTCTAAATTTTTCTCTCGAATTCATCACCTGTGACGTATCGTGGATTTTTGTGACCACTGCCAACTTTTATCTAAAGTAATCGAAATTTGTGTCTCGAAATAGTCATTAATGTTAATCACAACCCCTTCAATGTTAAATTGACGTGAAACTAATTTCTGGAATCTTTAAAAGTAACCGGAAAAAAGCATTTCTCGTCACCGAGTGCAAAGCAAGCGAGAACCAAGGTTCTTATTTTTACCATAAATTCAGCTTTTTTACTCCTGTGGCCGAGATCCCATTCGAAGTATCGAAGCCATCTGTACAGTATTTTACTCGTTAAAAAATGAATATGCGAAATTCCCAAGACATATAAACCATCTGGAGTCTCCCATAAGTTACCTTAGTGCGACTGCGTGTTGTCACAAAAATTGTAGAATACGAATTGCAAAGCAGTTGTCTTCGGCGACAACTGCGAATTAGAAGATAAATTTTCCACTGCGTACGACTCGCAGATTCGATTAGACGTTATTTACGGTATTTACTTAATTAATTAATCTACAGCTTTAAATTGAAGCCGGTGGACCGCGCTTCGATTCTGTCTTCTGTTCTTCTCGTTTCGTACATTCCACTAAGCTGATAACCGAGCTAATAAGCTTTTCACAAAGTGAGAATGATTTAGACTAACAGAGTGGAGGAACCAGGTTGATAAAATTGTACATTTTTTATACAACTCGACTTAGGAATCTTCTAGGATAAATGTGATCACTATCGCAAAGATAGTTGCCGAATACGTCGCCGGATTTTTTGAAAATTATATCAATTTTCTTCGACTAGGAGCAGTAAATAAAATTGGCCAAGTATTAGAAATTTTGAGTGACAATGTTTAGCTGGATTCCGCAAAGATTTACTAAATTACTCATTTTTAGAGTGTGTTCTGTACTGTGCACAAGTAGAACTCATAATGATATATTGCGCATGTGCAGTAATTATTATTTAGTACTGCGCATGCGCGTAATGCAAAAAAGGCTACCGCGCATTATTTTAAAAGTTTCATTAGGTCATATTTAAATATTCATTATCTGGTTTACTAAAATTCAATTTTTCTGCAACAACGTCTGAACTTATTATATTTAAAAAAAATTAATTGGAGTGTTGTTTAGAGGAAAAAATGGGATTAATTCGACTCACGAGATACCTCAATAAAATAGATATTAGACTAGCTAGTTTATATTTTTAGGCCGCGTGCTAGGATTTAGTTACCAGAATTCGACTCGAGAGTTGTTGATTTCCTTTTCGACTAGTCTTAAGTTTTTTAAATTGAAAGTAGATTCTTCGATTTTATTTCTTTCGTATTTTGTGTAACGATAAATTGAATTTTTTAACCGTGCCTTTTTGTGA
Organism: Synergus magnus; assembly: GCA_032275165.1. NCBI lineage: Eukaryota > Metazoa > Arthropoda > Insecta > Hymenoptera > Cynipidae > Synergus > Synergus magnus. The sequence continues at coordinate 1,492,546 of JAUESH010000002.1, read as the reverse complement.
GAACTCGGCAAAATTATTCGTTGTTTTGTTTGGTGTAAGAGTCAAGTCTGATTGTAAATTAGGAAGTTTGAATAAATTGCGGATTAATTGTTTGCTCAGGTACGAATTTCTACAATAAGGAACCGATTAGAATTATTAGGGTAAATGTTTAGGTGTCGTGTTAAGAATAGAAAAGTATAAAAAGAGATTGATTCGTTTATTGAATCAGAGAGGCCTAAATGCTTGAATAGATTGATTGATAAAATTGTTTGTTTGAGTGCGTGAAAGATTGATTAACTGGTTGTGTGTTTGGTTAATTAATCAATTTGTGAATTCACTGCCTTTCTCGATGATTGATTACTAGATTAGTTTTTGTTCCGTGATTTAATTTTCATGTGTCAATGACTTAAACACACAAAATTCAAAAACAAAAGAACTGAGTAGAATAAATTGTATCCGTTCTACCGTTTATTAGCTTAAATTTTGAATCGAATTTCGAGTTCACCAACTTGATGAATTTTGAAACGACAGCGAATTCATCGAATGACGAGATGTGATGTGATGTCAGCGTGTTGAAAACCAAAGAGACTCCGTAGGCGTTTCGTAATTAGCTTTTGTACTTCTCGCCTCGTTTTCCTCTAAGTGTGTGAAACGAGACCTAGGTAGCGAAATAAAATTTGTGAAATGGCACGTGACATTCCACAGCTTAAGGTAATTGATGGGAGCACGCGAATTTGATAATTCGCTTTTAGTAATTAGATATTTACCCTATTCGTAAATGATCGTAATCGTCAACGATTAATTATCATTATTAATATTATTACTATTATAAAACTGCCACCACCGAATTAAACCGAAAAATATATTTTTGCAAAGTTCGAGAAATTCGAGAAATTTATTCTTTCTGGAGGAAAGTTGTTGCTTGGGATTCGTCAGTGGCATTAAGGTGTGATAAGTTACGAAGTTAAATAATTAGTAGGATAGAGAAAAGGACGAAAAACCGGGAGAGCAACTTTTTTTCAGGTGGATTAAATTTTAGCCGAGCTGTGTTTTTTTAGTCTCTGAAGTTGAAGAGCTTCCAGTGTTGTCAATCTTCGATTAAAGCTCTGTAGTGATGGAATATCAAAATGAAAATATCGATATATCGAAAAAGTGATATATCGATATAATATCGCTTTCGATAATCGAAATAAAAATATCGATATTTCGATATATTCGATATCGATATCCCATCACGAGAGCTCTGAGTTTTTATTAAAACATTTTACAGTAAAAAAATTTTTGAGATGAAATTTCATATCATTAGGGACAAATTTCTCTTTTTTTATAATTCAGTCTTTAAATTGTTCATCGAATTGTAATTTCCGATATGTAGGATTATTTTTTAGGGAAAGAGAAGATTTTAGACTAGATCGAACTTTTCAGCGACTGGGAAGTCGGTTCGAAAGTTGATGTTGTTCAACTTTTTTTTTTTTTGTTTTTATTGATTTCTACTTTAGAGGATCGAAGGGTCAGCCTCGAGGGCGCGTAAGATATTACACATCGCTATACTTGTAGATTGTAAAAGTTACAGAGAAACAGAAGAGAGAGGGAGAGAGAAAGAGCATACACTGCCTTATTTATTTTAACACATACGTACACTTTATTGTCATACAGCGTACCGAAATAAACAGAATTTCATAATTTATATTCGATTATCATTGATAATCCCTTAGGGGCCGTACTTAAATTACGTAACGCCTGGATGAAATAACCCACCCCCCCACTATAACAAATTGTAACGGAATCTCTCGACCCCCCCCCCCTCCCCCCTTAAGTTGTTAGGTAATTTAAGTACGGTCCCTTACTAGTTTTTTTAAACAAAATGTAATTAAGTGTAATTAAATTTAAGAGAATTTAAACGATAATCGAAAAACAGGTGAATTCTAAATTCTTAATTACTTAATTACCGGTCAAAATATAAAACCAGGGTTGCAAAAATGGTTAATTATCCATTTTCAATTACTTATTACATAGAAGAAATTGTAATTGTCCTCAAAATAATTAATAATTACACAAGAAAATTGTAATTATATTATAATTAATTATTAATTATAATATATAATTATTTAAAATGTAATTAATTATAGTTTAAGTACAATTTTTCTTTTGTAATTGTTAATCATTTTGAGTATAGTTACAATTTTTCTTTTTAATTATTGATTACTCTAGTAATATAATTATAAATGTAATTAATTATTTGCAACCCTGTATAAAACCACCGCGATTGGAATTCAGATTTCACTTGTTTTTATCGCAAATCCGCAGTCGCAGAAATGTCAGAACCTTGAAATTTGATCGTGCGTGAGAGCATATAATTTTTTATAAATAAAAATTCTAGTTGTTGTCGAGGCCACTTTTAATGAAAAAAATCATTCTGTTTGGAATTGAGTCACCAGCCACGAAATGAAGTTTTTTGATTGAAGCTCTAAATTAACCAGTTTTGAATAGTGATTCTAAATTTGAAGAAAGTGAACTTGCGAAGATGTCAGGACCGAAAGATTTTTCCTGTATTGGAGGTCTTGATAAACATATCAGAATTGTTAAGGAGATGGTGCTTTTTCCACTGATGTACGGAGAAGTTTATGCGAAATTTAACTTGAGACCGCCACGTGGTTTGCTCTTCTATGGACCACCCGGTTGGTACAGTTTTCCTCATTTTTTTGTTTATATCACATTTTTTAAATGTGAATTGGGTAATATACACCAAAGTTTGATGTAAAAAATCGCTCAAGAATGTTTAGTTACGTAGGCACTGGAAAAACGTTGGTGGCGAGTGCATTGGCAGTGGAATGCAGCAATTCGGAACGAAAAGTGTCTTTCATTTCCAGAAAAGGTTCGGACTGCCTCAGCAAATGGGTGGGAGAGAGTGAAAAAAAATTACAAAAAATTTTTACAAAGGTGAGAATGAAAAATCACTTCAGTACTGATGTTCACTGATGTTCTAAGTTGTAATGTATTGATTTTAATTAATTACAATAATTTTTTTTTTTTTCTAGGCACAGCAGTCGAGACCCTGCATTATTTTTTTCGACGAGGTTGATGGTTTAGCGCCCGTGAGGTCGGATCGTCAGGATTTTGTACACGCGAGTGTCGTTTCGACACTTTTGGCATTAATGGACGGATTGGACAATAATTCGGAAATTATTGTAATTGGGGCTACGAACAGATTGGACGCGATTGATCCAGCACTGCGAAGGCCGGGCAGATTTGACAGAGAATTGTACTTCCCACTTCCTTGTTATACTTCCAGAAAAGACATCCTTGCGGTATAGATTTTTATTTTACAATTTCTTACAACTTCAAGTCATTCAAAAACTAATGAAATTTCGCTGATTCAAATTTAGAGAGCAGGTTTGAAACAACAGTGTATACGAGATTTTAGGGACATTTCGTTACACCACTTTTTTAAGATAGGAAATATTTTTGTAACGTGATAACATTTTTTTAAATACAGGTTCACGTGAAAAGCTGGAAGCAGAAACCGCCTCAGAAGTTTCTTGCTTATTTGGCGTCGAAAACCATCGGCTATTGCGGAAGTGATCTGCAGGCTTTGTGTGCTGAAGCCGTAATGTGTTGTGTGCGAAGGAACTATCCACAGATTTACACTTCAAAAGATAAATATCACATAAATGAGAGGTCCCTCAAGGTGAAAATTCCTCCAGTATAATAATATTCACTTTCTGCCCAATATTGTCCATATTGTCTTCTCATTAAAGTTTGTATTTTATTTAAATACTGCTGTTTTAATTAATTTTTTAATTTTTAATGTAAGTGAGAACAGGGCTTTAGTACCCTCGTTTCATTATTAGTCAGGGCACTAAAACCTTGTTGTCACTTACATTAAAAAATTAAAAATTAATTAAAATTACAGTATTTAAAGAAAATTTCAGCGAGATATCTTCTTTAGTTTAAAAATAAGAAGCCGGAGAAAATATTTTTTTTTAAAAATTACTAAATTACAAAAAAAAAAAAAAAAAAAAAAACTTAAAAATTACAAAATGCTTCAAAAGGTGGAAAAGCAGGATTTTATAAAAGCTCAACAGAACATTGTTCCTGCCTCGCATCGAGTTGCAATCGCGCCAGTAAAGTCCCTTTCAGCTAAAATTCAACCGCTGTTACAAGAGACGTTCTCAGTTATTATGTCTAGGCTTGAAATTCTTTGCCCCACAGGAATGCTTACGTCTGACAATATGTAAGCAAACACTCTGCATTCTTTTTTCAATAGTCACTACTGTTTGATTGTGATAGAAATTATGTTTTCAAAATTTTTTATTTAAAAAAAAATATATTAAAAAAAATATATTAAAAAAATACTAAAAAAATATTTTTTTAAATATTTAAAATAAATTCTAAATTTTAAGTTGAGGAAGAAAATACTGAAAGGTTTTAGGATTCTAAGCTTCAAAGCAAAGTAGTAAATGTTAATTCTGGTCGTAAAAAAAAAAGGTCAGGGTTTATGGGTCTTTTCGTAATGATTTTTTTGGGACTTTAGTTTAGACTAAAATTGTACTCGACCGCCTTAAAAACCCAATATTTATTCTTTTGTCCTAGAACGGGGAAGGCGACTTCAAGGTCCACAAGCTGTTCAAGGATTTTATTGTGCGGAAACGACAACTGCCACACTCGACACTTGGGGCCTGCTCTTCTTCACATTCTAGAACACTTACCATGCCACATTTTGGACGTCACTACTCTCTTCGAAGAGACTGGAAGGGCCGTTGAAGAAGCCATAATACAAGTAGATTTAAAATTTAATTTGAAAGAAATTCTTTAAAAAATTTTTTTTAATTTTTAAAAAAATTTGTAATTTGTAAGAACTTTTTTTTTAATTAAATTTTTTATTTAACACCGTCAGGGGAAGAATTAACTTTTTCGTAAAAAGGAATTTGAACTCTTCTTCCTATTTTTATAAAAAATTACAAATTTCTAAAATTTTTTTTAGAAAGTGAAGACTGCTAGACATACATTGCCATCTTTATTATATGTGCCTGACATTATGGCTTGGTGGGAATTAGTTGACGAAGCAGCAAGAGTTGTTTTCACGTCTCTAATTCGTGGACTCGACCGTTCTGTGCACATGTTAATTATCACGACGGCTTCTTGTTATCACTCAAATTTGCCACCCGAGGTTGGCAAACTTTTATTTAAAAAAGCTATTTATGCTCTATTTCTTTTTTAAATTATTCGATCATTTTGATATATTTTTTTTTTTTTCATATTTTTGTATCACGTTTTCATTTTTGTTTTCACGTTTAGATTATAGCTTTATTTGATGAGCATCAAGGTGAGGTTTACGAGCTTCGACCACCTGGTGTTACCGAAAGGCAAATCTACTTCCGACAACTGTTTTTAAGAGCCAATTCCGTAGCGGATGATCTTTCCTACAGATCCTCCACTGGTGAGATTAATTCTTTAAAAAAATGTATTTAGAAAAAGATTATAAATCAAATAAGAAAATATAATTTAAACATTTTTTTATTTTGAAACAATAGAAGACGTATATGTACAGCCGAAGAGAAAAGTTAAGACTGAGAGCAGAGGAAGAACGAAACTGAGTACCGTAATTTCAGATCATTCCTCGAGTGACTCAAGATCAAGTACGATTTAAATTTTTTTAATACAGTCGACTCTGACTAATCGCACACTAGCTGAAATCGAAAAACTGACTAACCGCACATTGTCAGGCCTCTTCGGACCTCTTCGGACCTCTTCGGACCTCTTCGGAATTCTTCGGACCTTTTCGGACTTCTTCGGGCATCTCCGAGTGCAGTGACTCAAAGTGTTCACTGAGGAAAGTGTGCAGTTAGTCAGAGTCGACTGTAAACAATTAATAAGTGACCAAAAGGATAGGAGAATTAGAATTGTAAGCTTAAATTTGTTTAAAATTATTTTTTACTCAAAGAGGTTTTTTTTTAAATTGTCAACAGAAGTGAACGTGAAAAGAGAACACAGTGCATCTGGTGAGGGCAATACAGCAAAACGACAGAAGATACACGCTCTTCTGGCAGAATCCAGTAGTTCTGAGAAACTCACGGATCCCGAAGTTGAAAACCTCCTCTCGAGAACCATCCAGCTGACGGAAAACTGGACCAGTCAGGAGCTGGAATGCCTCTATGCCTCTCTTGAACTTGTGATGGAAAATTCGGAAGATGATGCTTACTTATCAATGAACGAGTGCCTGACTCATTTTCAGGAAGGAAGAACTGCCGCAGCTCACGCGAAATGAGAAAAGTGCTTTCTTCATAATCAACGATAACGTCAGGCGCGGATAGAAAAAAGTTTACTTTATATTTTTCGAGAACCTGCAATGTATGAATCATCACGTGGATACTTGCTTGAGAGTTCAAGGCCAGAGCTGAGTGAGTCACATACACAATGATTCAATCCCTCAGTGTAACTAATTATCGATAAAATCGACGGTAGAAATATAATTCTCATAAATTTTATTAAATTCAACTCTTTAAGGGGCTATACTAGTTTCTCACTTTCAAAAAATCGATTTTTTTTAATTGCATTTTTCGATAGTTTAACATTTCAAAAATAATATAAATATAATATAAATTTAATTTTATAACATAAAAATCA
>JAUESH010000002.1:1460266-1473486 GCA_032275165.1 Synergus magnus | reverse complement strand
AAAAACTGAAAACTTATTGAGTTTGAAGGAAGTGGAAAACTTCTGCCAAACACGTGCAGAGAAAGCGCACGCCACAGAAGAATTAATCCGAACTTTCAAGCCGAATGATTCCAGTCTATCCGAATCAATTCGAAAAATTTTTTAAATAATAATTCTGATCTTGTAAATATTAAGGAACAGCAGAACACCGAATCGAAGAATTTTGAAAAGAAAAATCTCCAACCTAAGAATGGAAAAAGTCGGCCATCAAGAAGTACTGCTGAAAGAAAATGTCCATCTGAAAAACATATAATGTCCCAGTCTTTTTTATCCTTTGTCCGATTGTGTATAATCACTGTTAATATTGATAAAGTTTTAAAAAAAGATAGAAGCTCAGTTTTTATTTTCTTATTACCTCATTAGTGTAATTTAAGCTTTTTTTTATTTTTTTAAATATTTTTTTTAATGAATGCATAATATCTCAAGAATATTGTGTCAAAATTTCAAGTCGTTCGGAGCAAAATTGACGAAGTTATGAGTATTTGAGCGCCCGTTGCTCCAGGCCGGGTTTCTATGTATACCTGCTCGACAGCGTTTTTCTGAAACTTGTTATTTTTGAAGTCCGTGTACACGATAACTCAAAATCTACTCGACTAATCGTTTTGAAATTTTGCACAGTGCTTCTTCACATAATTCACCAAGTATTGACGAGAGCTCTTTTTTAAAAATAATTATCAATTTTACAATAACAAATTAGCCGATTTTTTTTGGCGAAAATCGGTTTTTTGTCTTCCAATTGCTACGAAAAATTGAAAAATCGAAAAAAAAAAAAAATCTCTTCCTCATTACCTCGAGAAATATCTCCTTTAACGAATGCAATTTAATTTTTTTTTTTTTTTTCAGATGATTCTGTTGCGAGTTATGATGTATATCGCAAAACAACTTTTTTCGAGGCGCCTCCGGATATTCACTCGCTCAATTTTTAATATTTTGCAATGAAAATTTAGGAAAATATTGTTCAAATTTTGTATTATTATATGAAATTTGACTGGATAAACTAAAACTATCTGTATCGCCAAAGAAAAATTCTTAAAAACATGCCCTTTTTTCACCGAAATAACTTTGCTTGACCCCCCCCCCCCTTAAAATGTAAAATTTTAAAGTGAAGTCTGGAATTGTTAAATTTAAATTGATCGCCGGTTTGAAATAAAAGATTGAGGTCATTTTGAGATGGAAATAAAAAAATGGGATCACAAATCGAAAGATCTAAATTCCAACGGCGTTGATCTCTTGACTATGAAACTGAGCCATAATCATAAATTCAGATCTTGACATGGTATTTACACTGTGCATTACACATATGCGAATCTCATCCCTGGAATATAGTTACGCACGAAGAAAATGAGATTAACTTAACAGAATGTCTCGGTCCTTTATGTCGTTGGCCAGAGATGCTGGTACTTGAAGTTCATCAGTTTGTGTCCAGCAGTCAGTTGATTTGTTTCTTCTTGAATCTTAACCATTCCAACATTAAACTCCAACAACGGTGGATCAAAAATAGTGAGTACAGTATTTTTAAACTCATAAATTAATTATATTAATTTTAAAGAAAAGGAATAAATAAAACAGTTACACCGTGATCGCAATGTTTCTTCTTTAATTTTAAAATAACAGTAATTTTCGTTTGTAAATTATTAAAAATATGTAGGAATCCGGAAAAGGAAATAAATAAAATAGGAACATGAGAATGTTTATTAAAATTTGTTTATTGTGATATTTTTTTTTATTATTATATTTTCTAACGGAAAGTAAAATTTTTGTCTATATTGAAGTCCTGGAACTGATTTCTCTGAAATGGTGTAAAAAAAATTATCTGGAACAAAAAGAAACTCGTAACTTTTGCTGCCAAATAATGAGTTTTAAATATTTTTGATTTAAAAAAATATGTTGTCTTTAAAGATTACAAAAGGAAAAAAAATCAAAGCAAAGAAGTCGCAAAAAATCACTTTTTTACTAAAATTTAATAACTTTTTGAATATTAATTTTTTTTTTTTTTTTTTTTTTGTGAAAATTGATTGAGATATTCTTGAATAATTGCTTTTCTTGATAGACCGATGCCCGAGAGTGTGCGTTCTAAAAAGTATATTTATCTCGTCAAACGAAATTTAAGGTGTGGGGTGTAAAAAACCCCCGCCGTAGATAAGAACAGGGGCCCCCAAAAAGTACTACATATTCGTTGAAAAAAAATTTTTTGATATTTTTTACAGGATGTATGATTCAATTGAAATTCTCGCAGATTAAGTGGATTTATTTAAATATTTGAATATAAAATTTTTGAATATTGTCATATTTTGCGGATAAAGGGCCCCCTACTGAAAAAATATCTGGGGCTCCCATCATCGTAGTTACGCCACTGGATAAGAAATAAAAAGGCCAGTATCTAAGGAAATTAATTTATTCAGAAAAAGAAAGTAAAAATAAAAAATGTTTCTTTGTTCTATTACAATCCTTAGAATCTTATTAATTATAAAAAATCAAGTTATTTACAAAGAATCGTATCACATAAAATGAAATCGTCTTAGAATTTTTATATCATATAGTCGTAGAGTTCAAAACGAAATAGATAATATATTTAAACGACAATAGAAAAAATATATAAATATATGTAACAAAATTTAAGTTTAACTTAAAACGATTTGAATCTGTAAAAAAAAGGATATAACACATTATTAATTTGGTTTTTTCTACCATTTAGTTTCTTCGGCAAACCTTTCAATCTCACAGATAGGAGCCGTCCTTAAATTTAAATGACGCTGTGCTCTCAAACGGGACAGCCTGCGCGCGCATCATTTTGGCTTACCGCTGGAGAAATTCTTCTCCCATTGGTCAAAATTTTACGCGCCCGATTCAAAATCGAATTAAATTAATAACAGTCAAATAACAGTCAATTAAAAAATTTCTCCAATGGCAAGCCAATGCGGGCTGCGCGCGCAGACTACCCCGTTTGAGAGCACTGAAATGACGTAAGGTTTTTGAGTTGGTGGGGATTTAAGCATGTTTCTATGTTTTTATATTTTATAATGACAAAATCCAGAAAAATGTAGTCGAAAAAAATTACGTAAGATAGGGGAGGGGGGAGGTTCAAAACTTACGGATCTTTACAGACGGGGATCATTGGGTCAAAATTTCAGAAAACAACCTTACGTAATTTAAGGACGGCCCCATAGCTTATAAAGAACTTATTCTAATTCAGACGCATATTAAGTAGCAATCAAAGTCTACTGATTTGATCTCAATCAGTCTAAAGAAGATAGTATCTTTTATTTGGTAAAATAATAAAAAAAATTATCCAATCCAGGTACTACTTCTTATAATCACAAGCCCACTGTAACTTGGGCAGAAATCCAAGAGACTAATTGACAAAAAGCATTGCAAAAAAAATCAGCTGCATCTTCAGTTGCTGCTCTTCAGTTTTTGATTGTAGGCAGTTGAGAATACTTGATACGCCTGTTGAAGTACTCCCAGTAGGCATTTAAGAGCTTTTTGGTCGAAGAGAACATTGGAATCGGATGTGGAGACGCCTCCATTGTTGTTGTTATCCGGGGAATCTTTTTTACAAGCTGCTGTGTTGCTTCTCTGCAAACATTCATAGAGAACTTTAAGTCTTTCCATCAAAGCGGTTTGTGAAAAGTCAAGGGGTTTATCCTGTTCAAGGTGTTCAATCACTTTAGTGAGTTCAACATCTTTAGTTGGTTCAGACTCTTCAGCGAGTTCGACCGCTTTGATGGGTTCAACCACTTTAATTGGTTTAACCACTTTAGATGGTTCAACCACTTTAATTGGTTTAACCACTTTAGATGGTTCAACCACTTTAATTGGTCTAACCACTTTAGATGGTTCAACCACTTTAGTTGGTTCAACATCTTCAATGATGTAGATGTCCGAGTCCGCTTGCGAACTGGTAAAAGCTGACATCTGCTCATCAATGGAGAGATTGTAGGTTTCCTCTGTCTGTAGTTCAAAATCATTATGAAGATCAATTTCATCGTTAAAAATAGTCTCCGCGTCGCTAATATCGCTGAAATCGCCGTTCTCATAATCCATTGCTTTTGGATCTATTAGCTCTTGTTTGGTCGGTAGTTCTGGAACAGAAACCGCCTGCTGTGACTCCATTTGCTGCCTCTCCGTCAGCTGTGACTCCATTTGCTGCATCTCCATCGGGATAGACACCATTGGCCCCAGCCTGCCAACACTCTCTGACTTTACAAAACCAACAGCCTCCGCATTCCTCGATTGCTCAGTCCTCTTTTGGGCAGACTGAATCTTATATCTACAAGCGTCATAAAGGATTGCAATCTCTCCATCATCACTGTCTTCTTCCTCTTTGAGCTTAGAAGTATCAGATTTAACATCCTCGTAGATGTTTTCGAAATCCGCGTCATCAATATCATCGATATATACAATAGTCTCCATACTAGCATGGCTTAGTGCCGGAGAAGCTCGACCACTGCAATCTTCCCTCTGTTTAACAGGTGAAGAATTGCTCGTCTCGCCCTTGTTAAACTTACAACTAAGCTTTTCCATTAATTTCAAGTCCTCTATGACCGAACTGATAGAAACGCAACCTTTCTGTATAAAGTCTCTGCTGATATCAGCTGGTACTTCTTTGTGTATCTGAATTGGACAAACCTCTAGAGGTCTTTGAGACTTGTCAATTTTGTGAGACTTTTCAGTTTTATCAGATTTGTGATCAGGCGGTACCAAGTACTTTTGGTTTATCTTGGCATCAAGGAATGTTTCATTGCCTATCTTTAGTTTTAAGTGAACAAGCTTGTTGTCTTTCTTCCTTCTTAGATACTTGTGCTTTTTATTCACGTGCTTTTCGAGGTCAGTTATGCACTTTAATATTCTTTTGCAAATCTTGCACTTGGCACCTTGAATCGAAACACTGCATTCTTTTAATTCGATATGTTTGGCTTTTTTCTCGAGACCTAGGTAATCCATGAGTTCCAGTTGAGTCGTTAAAGATGAGGAAAACGATGACGCCTTCCAGGGCGGACTGGAATCCACCTTCGGGCGTGCTGATCCGTCCAATCTGCGCTTCATTCTTCTTCTGATCCTGTAAAGTCAAAAATCAACCTGCCGTCAGACCGCTGTTTATGTAGTTGTCAAAAGGGTCGTTGACCACTCGTAATATTCTTTTATAAAAATTAAATAAGTTGCTTAATAATCCAATAAAAAAAGGTGAATAGAGTTGACGCGAAATCCAATTGACGGTAGGCATGGTGACCGACGGTAGGTATAGTGATCAACGGTTGGTAACTAAACCGAGAAACCGATCTGGACTAAAGGACCCGTCAAACAATGCATTTTTGTGTTGTTACCATGAAACTTCAGAAATGAGGTGGAGATTTGAGCAATTATACACCATTTTTTTTCTTTTTTCAAAACATTCCAACGCCCTTAAACCGGGCAAAAGTATTTTGATGATTTCACATTAACTCTGTTCACCTTTTTTCGCTGAAAATAAAGTTATCCACTGCATGTTACGATCTAGCTTCCTTTGTTTCAGCTACTAGCAACTGCCAATTCTAGTAATTTAGTTTCCCTCATAGGCACTTTCCAATAACAATCCCTATTGGTTGATTAAGGAACACCCATGAGGTTCTGAATTAAAGGAACCGCCCACCTCGGATAGAGAGTGGGGGAAACCTATGAAAATCGAGGCGTTCATAACAAAGTTGCCATGTTATTTTTCGACCGGTTAGTGGTTATGTTAAGTTATAGTTGAATGGTTGAAGTCACTTTTCATTTGATTTGTAGATAACTTCATGAAAAACAAATAAAAATGTTAAATTTATGTGAACATATGTAGATTTTTGTGTTAAGTGATGTGCAAAATTGAATTTGGGGAGAACACAATAGGACAGTGAAATTGACATTAACACTAACTTGACACTAACTCAGGCTGGCGTCCTATGATTGTGTTTTGACGCAGCGTCAAACGCAAACTCATGAGAGGGAAAGAGGCTGAAGTATACTCTTGTCCCTTTCACTCTCACTACGGCACAACGCATTGCGGATCCATGGGACGCCACCCTCAGCATCGACACACTGCGCGCGCATCTATTACCAACCCAGTGGGCAATCGATATTAGAAACGTTTTTAGAACGTTCTAGGAACGGTCCCTATGTCCGAAAGACGTTTTAAAAACGTTCCTAGAACGTTCTAAAAACGTTTCTAATATCGATTGCGGATTGCCCACTGGGTTGGTAATGGATGCGCGCGCAGTGTGTCGATGATGAGGGTGGCGTCCTATGGATCCGCAATGCATACACTGTAAAAAATTCCAGCGTAATTTTACATCGCTGGACGTGGGACATAAAATGACCCTCGTCCAACGTTGTAAAATTACGTATGGAATGAAAATTACGGATATTTCGTAAATTTCCATCACTGATCGTAAAAATCCACCTAGTGGTGAATTCTACAAACACGATTTAACTTGCACATTTTTTTATTATTAAATTATTGTGAAGATTCGTGCGTTAATCATGTACTATTAAAGTCTATATAGTAGAAATCAATTAATTAGACAAAATAAAATGAGTTACATGTTACTAAATATGATATATTTGAACTGAAAATTACGTTCAGAGAATTGAAAATTAAATTCTCATCTGAAAATTTACAGTTAGGTGGTAATTTTACGGTAACCTAAACCAAATTTCAGTTTACGTTCGGAAAATTTTACGAATCTTCTGTAATTTTCCCCAGATCATTTTTTACGGTGTAGTGAGAGTGAAAGAGACAAAAGTATACTTCTGCCTCTTTCCATCTCATGAGTTTGAGTTTGACGCTGCATTAAAACGCAATCATGGGACGCCAGCCTGAGTTAATGTCAAGTTAGTGTTAATGTCAATTTCACCTTCCTATTGTGGACATACCTTAATAAAAAAAAAAAAACTATATTGGCTTGGTGCTAGTGGCGAAACGCGAATAGTGTATCCTGGAATACTAAATGTAAAAAAAAAATGAGTGATGCAGATCTGTTGATCAAATGTTAGATAACCGTTATGTAATTGTTACATATCTTGTATGTGACCAGTATATCATTCTTATGAAAATTTAATCTAATTCAGAAGTTCCAATTACTTCAAAAAGAGCTCCGCGTACTACGCAGACGTAGCGAAAGGCACCTGATTGGTTGCCATGTGCGCATGATTCTCAAATCTCAATCTTTTTATTTGACTAAACATTGGATCAAAATTCCGAAATTTGTTTTCAAGAATTTGTTATGAAAATGTTATGTTACTGATGATAGTAGTACCTAAATGTTACATAACTGTTACGTAATAGTTAAACTTTTATAAAACCATTCTCAAATTTTTACCGAGCAGTTGTGTATTATATAAATGTGGTTTTGCTATTATATTATTAAAAATTTTATGATGCAATTAGTAAGTAATATTACACAATTTTTATTCAATCTTTATAATATTTTTATATAGCAATGTTCAATAATGCCTTCTTCTGTTTTGCATTGTAAATATGACGACCCAACCCTGGTTTCCATAAGATCCTAATGGAAACCAGGGTTGGGTTGTTCAGTTTAAAACGCAAAATAGAGGAAGACATCGTTGGACAGTACTGATGTGTTTTTTAGAAAATTGTTATGATATTTTTAAGCGATTTTTTTTTTAGAATAGTTATTTAACTTTTTAAATTTTTATGTACTTATGACACGAATTGAAGAAAATCTCACTAAGAACCTTTTTATTACTCATCATCAATTTCACCTAATATACCAAAATTCTTTGTTTAAAATAATAATAACTGAGCAGCAAATATTATTTCAGATAACAAAACTTGAAAAACGTAGTTAGTTTAAAACAAGAAAACTAAATTTAAGCAAAAAAAAATTTAACCATGCGCAATTTAAAACTTAAAAAAAAAATTGTAATTCTACCTGTTCAACATCAATTTCCCCATGTATAACTCGAGAAAAATAATAAATAATTTTTATCGTTGCGAAGCCCAAAGAGAATTCTGGATTAAAAATTTTCAATACTTTTTAATATTTTTCAATGGAAGCCTTCTTATCAGTCGTCGCAATAAACACAACCCTAGCGAAAGCTTCGGATTGAAATTCATTCCGAACCAATCCGAAATTTGTATCCGAACCGAACAGTTTCATTCCGATCTAATCCGAAGGAAGTTTTCAATCCTCGGATTAATTCGGATTGAAAATTTTCTTTGGATTAGATCGGAATGAAACTGTTTGGTTCGGATACAAATTCCGGAATGATTCGGAAAATTTCGGAATGAATTTCAATCCGAAGCTTTCGCTAGGAAAAAATTCACAACGACGCAGATAAAAAGAACTATTATTAATAAAAAGTCGAAAATATTTTCGTACACCTGTACCTCAAAAATCCCTAGTCTGTTACGGAATTCCTAATCACTTTCTGCGATCTGCAAACTTCTTTGAAATCAGGAACAAAAAACAATGCGCACTTGCGGGTGTAGTCCGTCGACGTCTAGGGATGGAAAAAAGAACTTCGGGCATCTACGCGCTATTTATAATGTGTTGTTGCTAAGCGGACTGATTCCCACTCCTCTTCCCCCACCACTGCTCATTTCCACTCCACCGTCACTTCTGCACTTCCCGCCACTAGGACTAGCAGCAGCTGCATTTCGAATAAAGCGCACAATAGGTATAGGGGCAGAATTCCTCAACCTGTATCTGCTTCTAAATTCTAAACTTGGGAGACAAACAAAGGAGATCGGATCAGAGAAAAGAAGATAAGAGGAAAGGTAGGGGGAGGGAACCGCTGCTATAGGCTCGAAACGAGCCAATCACGAAGAGAACTCCACAAGCACAAAGCACTTCCCCCACCACTGACACACGGCTGGTGACTCACTCAGTTGCGAAAGAACTGGTTTCACACAACGAAACTTGGTGTAGAATGAATCCTTGGAACTCCAACGGTTCTCACGGTTAGCGAGCGAGTATTATAATAGCAGACGTGCATAGCTTACCGACGACTACAAGCGCCCATGTGCGACTGCGGATGTGGGATTTGGGCAGCTGCCGAGACCCGAGACGCGAGACGAGAACTTGCTTGGACTTGCTTCTGCGTGTTCTAACCTGTTCACGGAGTGGTGGGCCCGCAATTAAAGATACACTTAAAACGACAGTCTACGCAAAGGCGATCGATCGTTTTCGCTTTGGCAATTGGGAAGTAGAGTTTGAAAATTCTCGGTAAAATAAAATTGGAGAAGGTAACAAAGAAAATTCCGGTATATTACCGATGGGGCGAGAATTTATCGAGAAAATATGAGAAGATTCTTTTTTAACATTTATTATTTATTATTTTTCATTTAAATAACATTTACTTTCAATTTTATGCGCGAAAAATTAGTAGTAATTATTATAAAATAGAATAAAGTATTTTATTTTCTTTATTTACAAAAAAAAGTGGTAAAAGGATGTAAATAAAAATTGGTTAGCTAAATTGCATTAAATATCATTTACATTTTAATAATTGTATGAAATAATATATTTCAATTATTATGTTATCAATGAAAATATTTATTTTAAATAATATACTTAAATAAAATATATACTCAATCTGAGAGAATTAATAAAAAGTGCTTAAGAAATTTTTCGTAATTTTGATTAAGTTTTATTTAATGATATGCAAAGGCGGGAAACTTAAATTTTAAATAGTGAATTGATTTCTGAAATTTCTGCGCGCGGAATGGGTGTATTTTTCCTAATTTTTTTCAAGCAAACGATTAATGGAATTTTTTTTATTAATTCTCGTGGTCAATATATACATAAAGAAAAGTGTATTCAAAATTTTTTGATTTTATCTATCTGTTTGCGGTATACGCCCCTTCCAAAATCCCCCTTCCCTTTCGACGGTTGGCAGCTTTTAAACCATACGGTTTATCTGAAAAATAAAATAAAAATATATTTAGAAACTAGACATTTAGGTTTATGGCACCACGTAGGGGAAAATCGATATCTCAAAAGAAAAAAATGGCGCACCAGCGAATTTTTTTTTTCAGATTTCACGGAAAATTTTTATTGTTTATACAAAAAAAAATAGAAGGGGGCCTTTTATAAAAAATTCCCTACGTGGTGCCATAGGGACTGGCTTTCTGAAGAATTTAAGACTTGGCCCATGCAAATTGGATGTTTTAGTTTTTTAGTTTAGCTTTTTCAATAAGTTGGCAACCGTGTTGAAAAACGTAGATTCGAGAAAAACGCGTTCAAAGTTTTGGTGATAGATAAATCATATGTACGTAAAAATTAAATTTTTTATTTGTTTCTTTTTATTTTGTTTCTCACCGTGTCTCAACGCAAAAAAATTCTTATCCTGGTTTGGGGCCTTACTGCAGCCAGGTCAGCCACCCCTTGGTGGGGGCCATGGTAGTTTCAGCCGGATCATGAAAAGCCACTGATTTTGGATTTTTAACTCACAACTTCGGAATCGAAAATTATGTAAATTTATCATCCGATATTATTTTTTAATTTTATAAACAAATTATACAAAAAATGCATTAAAAAAGATTTGACTAATAAATTACGTTGCCAAATTATTTGCAGGATAATGGAAGTGGGGATGACATCATTTTGTGGTTGGCTTTAAATTGTTTACAAGACTGAAGTAGCGATGAGCTGGCAAATGAAGTAAGTTCTAAGTTTATTTTTATGAAACAGATCTTAGACTCTATAGACGCTGCTAGTAAATCAAGAACTTTAGATTAAAGAAAAATTGCATTAGTAAAAAAGTTCCGCTCTTTAAAATACATTTTTTAACGTAAATAATTATTTTTTACAAGAAAAAAGACTCGCAATAATTATTTAACGGAAAAAAAAAAATAATTTCGATCCTGCCAGGATTCGAACCTGGAATCTTCTGATCCGTAGTCAGACGCGTTATCCGTTGCGCCACAGGACCGTGGTACCTGCTGGACTAAAAATGCCACTGTAATTTTAAACGCGCGCACCCATAAGAACGCTTTTTTTTGGTATTGACATTTTTTGAAACATATATAACTAAGTTTTCTTCATTTAAAATTTTTTTATCGCTTTAATTGCAGAAGTCTCTGGGAATATAAAACAATTTCCTTAGTCGCAAAATTCCTCATTTTGCAATGTGTAATTGCTCGTAAGTAATTAAATTTTGCATAAATAAATTGTTATATAAATTTAAATAATGCATTAATTTATTTAATTTATGAAAAAGTCTTATTTTTATTATTTTAATTGATTTTACTGCTTTTTAGAATTTAAATCGGAAGAAACTCAACCAGGAAAATATTCAAAACCATGTTCGAATTACAAACCAGGCGAAGACGATTCGCAAACTTTTGATTTTGTAAGAAGATATAATTTAGACGTTTTAGGAAATCATTATTCGACGAAAATTTTAAAAGTTAAAGGTAGTAATTCGATGCAGACTGCTTACAAATTAGATAAGGAAGCGGACGTTACTATCCCAACAAAGTAAGCAAACTTTATATCCATTTGTAAACATCCGGCGGAGCTAATGTCTGGAATAAAAAAAAAAATATTTTTTAATTAATTAAATTTTAATTTTAATTTAATTAAAAAATTTTTTTTCATGTTTTTAGGGATATTTTTCCTTTGGGATTGCCGGATGAATTTAGTATAGTGATTACGATGAGAAACAACAAATTGTCTAAGGCACCATGGCATCTTATGAGAATTTATAATTTAAAAAATGATTCCGAGTTTGGAATCGTCCTAAATCCAAAAAGACAGAGAATTGAATTTTCTGTACTTGACCTGAAAGGTACTCAGCAAACAATTTCCTTTTATACGCCTCAGGTAATTACTAATTATATTCCAAAAATAATTTTAATTATCGTTTAGATTTTTTGAATAAAATAAGGAAAAGACCCAAAAGTCGAGGCGATTATTATTCTTATTATTATTATTCTTATTTTAATAAATCTTTTTTAGTATTCTTGTAATTAATTTTCAAAATCTGTAAATTGTAATTTTAATAATTTTTGTGCAGATTTTCAATAAAAATTGGCACAAGATTCACTTTGGCGTATTTGCTCAAAGTGTCGTTCTCTATATTGATTGCAAGCAAGTCGAAACTAGGGGATTAAATTTCCGTGGATTTATCGACCTCAGCGGAAATATTTCGCTTGCAAAGACAGTCAGTGGAAATACAACAGTGCCAGTAAGTGTTAAAAAAATTATTAAAAAATTCAGGACACCTAATTATTGAAAAGAAGAATTTTAATTATAAATATTTATGGGACTAATCAAAAATACAGAAAAAATAAATTCAAATTATCGAGTTATAAATTTTCGAATGATACAATTTATACGAATTAAAAAAATAGTGCGCGAAAAAATTTTGAGCCAAATCCCCAGAGCCGTTTTTGAGAAAAGTGTTTTTTATGGGTAAAAGAAAAAAAAATTTTCAAAAAAATGTGATGCATATTTTTTTTTTTTCCACTTTATTTAACGAAATATGGTAAATAAATATAATATCAGTTCATATCAATATTGAAACAAAAAATAATTTATTAAAAAAAAATATATAATAAATAAATAAATTATTTTTTGTTTCAGTATTGATATGGACTGATATTATATTTATTTACCATATTTCGTTAAATAAAGTTAAAAAAATGAAAATGCATCACATTTTTAGGAAAATTTTTATTTTTAACCCATAAAAAACACTTTTCTCCAAAGCGGCTCTGGGAATTTGGCTCAAATTTTTTTTGCGCACTATTTGTGAGCCCCTAAATCGAAGTAAAAAAGAAAATTTTATGTGCTATGACCTTGGATTAAAAGTTGATTCAGGCACGCCGTGTAAGGGCCATCCAATTGTTTACACCTTTTCAAGGTCAAAATTCCAATTTAATCTTCGAGTTTCCTTCAGAATCTAGAACATCATTCGGAGGAGTGTCCAATTTTAACGAGAATTTTAACTAATTTTAAACAGGAAAATGTACTTTTCAATTATTGCAAATTATTTGTTGTTGATTTTCGAAAACCTTAAATCTGAAGTCCGTGGGTGGGTGAATAAATAAACTTTCAACAATTAATATATGTATAATTATTTATTTACTTAATTAGAATTGAATAAGTTACAAGTAAAAAATACTTAGGTCGCGTCGACTAGGTCGAAAGCAGAATAGCGAATCTCGTAAAGAGGCGAGATTTGACCGCGGTGCC
>JAUESH010000002.1:1442390-1460166 GCA_032275165.1 Synergus magnus | reverse complement strand
GAGGGCGCGTTTATCAGTACGCTTTTTTCACATTCTCTTTTCTATTGGCATTGTCAATCTCCCACCTCATCTCTGCTAAAACTTTCCGCAAAAATTCATAAAAATTCTTTTCTCCGCCAAAAGAGGAGTAACAACAGAGTGTAAAAATATTCTACATAATTTATATATAAAAATGATTGTACAAAAATTAGACATGCTGAAATGATTTATCATGCCAAGGATGTAAACCGCTTGAGTTAGAGGTCTACATTTTCAACAAATGCTTTTGTATTCTACCTCCGGCGGTATTACAGAAAGTCCCAAGAATTATCGGCGATAGGTATTACCTCGAGAAGCAACACTCGAATCCCCTTAAAATCCCTGTTTTACCAACAGACAGTAAATCCCTTCCACCGTTGACACAGGGCTACCAAAGCAAACCAAAGTCCGAAAAATCGCGAGCATGCGCCTGAATGGGCTCGGTTCAATTCCGCGTTCCCTCCACCTGACAGGTGGCGCTCAGCCGACCAGTCTGAAATCAGTGATGGCCGCAGCGGGTCTCAAGATTTGTGATGTGTTCGAATCGTTCGGCAAAGTGTACATCTCCTGAAATTTTTTCGAAACTCTCCGGATCGTCTTAAAAATCATCTGAAGGTAGGCGAGACATACAGCCCTGAAAAAATCGATTTTCAAAAAACCCGCCCTCTGCCCACTTGAAAGGGAAAGTCCCGACGCTCTCGAGAAACGTCATTTGAGCGTCGCGAATCAGTTTGCATGACACTCTGACAGCTCTCGAGATACAAATCGCAAATAGAATTGCGTAACCGTGTCGCGTGCACGATGACCGCGTAAACGTAGTGGTTCTGCGCCTATGGTTTTGTGGTATAGTCTATTGCAGTCTAGCACAGTTTCAGTTTCACCGCAGAGCTGCGGTGGACCCTCCAAGGGTCTGAGTAGTGGGAACCAGTGGGGACGGCACAATTTTTATGTGCGCGCTAAAAATTCGCCGGAGGTATGTGCATACCGGTAGGGCAGGTTAGGTGAACGTGGGCCGTGTGGGCCGCGATGTCACGAGTCGATTACTGATAGTGCTGCACAAACACATTCCCGGCAACCCGCCCTACCGGTCAAAACTACCTTATTCATTGACCACCCCACATATCCACATAACAAAAATAACATTACAAGCTGCTATCTTAACCGTCGCGTCGTGAAGTTCACCCTAGCGAAAGCTTCGGACTGAAATTCATTCTGAACCAATCCGAATTCTTCCGAATCATTCCGGAATTTGTATCCGAACCAAACAGTTTTATTCCGATCTAATCCGAAGGAAGTTTTCAATCCGAATTAATCCGAGGCCCATTCAAAATCAATCCGAATGAATCCGGTCAATCCGAATTAATCAGAATTATTCCGAAATTTCAATCCGAATAAATCCGGTCAATTTAAACTTTCAATCCGAATGAATTTGGTCAATCAGAACTTCAATCCGAGTGGATCCAAATTAATCCGGTCTATCCGAATCAATCCGAATGATTCCAAAACATTCGGGTAAAAACGGATTCATTCGGATTACCCGGATTTATTAGCATTGAACATTCGGATTAATTCTGATTAATACGGATTGACCGGATTCATTTGGATTACAAGTTCGGATTGATTTTGAATGTTCCTCGGATTAATTCGGATTGAAAACTTTCCTCGGATTAGATCGGAATGAAACTGTTTGGTTCAAATACAAATTCCTGATTGATTCGGAAAATTTCGGATTGGTTCAGAATGAATTTCAATCCGAAGCTTTCACTAGGGCAACTATAAAAGTTCAACCTCAAGTATAAAATATCCGAATTTTTGAGGTAAACCATGGTAGTATTTATTACACAGCGTATAAATTAAACTTGGAAATTATATAAAGCTGTTAGTCTACTATTCTCAAAAACTACTTTTATTAAAAAAAAAAAAAACAATTTCCGCCAAATGTATTTCTTATTCACAAAAAATCCCCCGGTAAAGGGGGTGAGGACATTCTGAAATCGGGGGCACCCCTTTTTACAGGATTTTCAATTAAATTTTGGTTTTATTATTGAATTAGATTTTAATTTAAATTTTCGCGAGCCTCCCCGAAGTGTATTTTTTTTAAAGCAAACCAAGCAAAGGGGTTGAGAAACGCCAGGTTCGGAGAGTTATCATCCCCTTTACCCCCTTTTACAGGATTTTTAAAATTTTAGCGAGACTGCCCGAAGTAAATTTTTTTTTAAAGCAATCCAAGTAAAGGGGTTGAGAAACTCCAAGTTCGGAGAGTTATCATCCCCTTTACCCCCTTTTACACAGGGTTGCAAAAATGTTTAATTATCCATTTTCAATTACTAATTACATGAAAGAAATTGCAATTATCCTCAAAATAATTAATAATTATCAAAGAAAAATGGAAATTGCATTCAAAATAGTTAATAATTGCACAAGAAAATTGTAATTATACTCGAAATATAATTTAAAAATAATTATTTTTATTTAAATTAATTTTGAGCATAATTACAATTTTCTTTTGTCATTATAAATTATTTTGAGTATAATTACAATTTTTCTATGTAATTATTAATTACTCTAGTAATGTAATTAAAAATATAATTAGTTATTTGCAACCCCGCTTTAACAAGATTTTTAAATTTTAGCGAGCCTCCCCGAAGTGTATTTTTTTTTAAAAGAATCCAAGCAAAGGGGTTGAAACACTCCAGGTTCGGAGTGTTATCATCCCCTTTACCCCCTTTTACAGGGTTTTTTAAATTTAAGCCAGCCTCCCCGAAGGATTTTTTTTTAACAATCCACGTAAAGGGGGTGATGACACTTAAAGTTTGGAACGTTACCATCCCCTTTACCTGGATTTTTAAGTATTTTTTTATTTTGACGATTTGTCCACCTAACATTAAAATTTGTCCAATGAAAACATCACCAATCGACCAATAAACGATTTTATTTTTAAAAATTTGGATATTTTATAGTTGGGGTGCCAATTTCACGAGAAAAAATTTATTAACCCGGTTATTTTTAATTAAAAAATGTTAAAAGAGTCGAAAAATACCAAAAAACCATTTTAAATCTATTGGTAGGAAGGAAAAATTCAAAAATGACATTTTGGGGTGCAGGTTATTTTTTTTCTCAAAATTAAATAGTTTTTACAATTTTGACTAAAAAACGACAGAAGTGGACCAATAAATGATTACTGGAAGTATTTTTCGAAAATTTACAAAAGGGTTTAAAATTAAAATTTTAAAAAAGTTTCCAAATTGAATATAATATAGTACTTATATTAATTTCATTGAAAATAATTTATTTTAGAATAAGAAGAGTTTCCACAATACGTCAATAGCTTTTCATACCTAAAGATAATTTTAAAGAGTTTTTTTTTTTCTAGCTCTTGCAATCTGTAATACTAAGTGTAATTGGAACCAGTCGGAACTAAGAAGAAATGTGAGACAAGTATTAAATTTCGCAAATATTGAGACACATTTTCTTCAGATAAGACTAAACAACATTTTGTTTTAAAGTCTTTACTAAGTTGTAGATTACAAACAATTTGTACCCCAAATCTTCATAGGTATTTTTTATATAAAAAAAAATGTAGTTTAGAGAAAAGTGAGCATTCATCATAGAATTTTTTATGCCAGAAAGGAAATTTCTCTCATTAAAAGACTCTATGAGTCAACTATTTCAACTATTCCAGACTAGCTGAGTAGACTTTGTTCTCCGGAAGCCCAGGGCTGATGAGTTCTCTAGGCTTCATTACAATGCACAACAAAAAACAGAATAAAAACAGAATAGAAAAGACAAAGCTCTTATGCATAAAAGTGTGTCATAGGAAGTTTTAGACGCGGAAAAAGTTACTAATTCTTGCAATGTAGGCTGTGTCAATAACAAAGACACCTTTAGCGAAAAAAGATATACAACAAGCGAAAAGGAAAGGAAGATATCGAGTTTAATTTTAAATTCAAGGATTCAATACACACTTCATATTTCCTGAAGCAACCGATTTATGACTACTTGACTACTACTACTTATCTTCATGAATTTTAAAGCACAAACTATTTTTATCATTCTCCTTTATGGAAATTCTCCCATAAAGATAGATAATTTTAGCTAGAGAGAATTTTTTTCACAATATGAAAAATAAATATTTAAAAAATATTGACATAACGACCAGCGGCACAATAACAAACATCATTTATATTTTTATCATTGATCGCTATTGAGGAGTGACTGACATTTAATGATAGAATATAAAGACGCTCGATTTATTATTTAACAGTGCAGAACACGCGCTGGACTATAAACCTTGTTACGTATTATGTAATAGGATTTATTGACCTGTGAAAGTTAAAGAGTCTAATCGACATGAAGAAAGATGGTCATAAAAAATTCGCATTAAGTTATATCGATTTTAATATACTTTCTTTTTTTTTGTTTTTTTTTTTAATTACAGTTTTAAAGTAGATATCTCATCACTTAAACCAAAGGTTAAAGTCATTTTGTAAAGTTTCCAAAATCCATCCAGAATATCCAAAGAAACTTTTACGAGCAGCTTGTAAGTACAACCAGCACATTTGAAGAAGCGTGATGAAGTGTACATATTATTCAACATACTTTCTTTATTATCATAAAACGATAACATTTTTAGAATAA
Organism: Synergus magnus; assembly: GCA_032275165.1. NCBI lineage: Eukaryota > Metazoa > Arthropoda > Insecta > Hymenoptera > Cynipidae > Synergus > Synergus magnus. Next base: position 1,455,510 of record JAUESH010000002.1, on the reverse strand, counting down.
AAAACTATCTTCAAAAAATTTGAGCTCATGAAATGAAAAAAAAAAATAAATAAGCAGTTCATTTTATAGCAATTTTTCTGAGGAACAATTTTGTTCTCTTGACTTTTTTTTACATCTCGCCTCATTTTCGAGAAAACATTGAAATTCCCATTTTTTAAAATTGAAAATGATTTTTTTCAAAAACGGCCCTGGCAAAGATTTTGGTTTTCATCGGAAAATAGTTGAGAGACATCCCAGATACAAAATCAAGAAAAACATTTGCAGTTTTCGCACCTTTGGGTTAAAGTCATTTCATACGAACTGTGTCTCGTTAATTCTTCAACAATGGCCACAATGAATTACTTTCAAAAAATAATAGCGACAATGAATTACTGAGCGATTAAATTACAGCAAATTACGATTAACGTCAAGAGCAAGATCGTTAGTAATGAATTAAGCGCACGTGCAACGGTATTAATAGCTTTTATACGCGAACAGTCTGGATTCTCTAATGCCGGAACTTGGTGAGAGTTCAAAGGTCTGATCTGGATTATGAAGGTTTAATTATAAGAAAGGCAATAATTTAAACTTCAATAAATCAAGCTTCAATAATTTAAGCATCAATAATGAAATTTCAAACCGAGGCTACATTTTATTGTTGCTCGGAAGTTCTTTTCAAAAAATTCAAATTTGCATCTCTCTAAAGCTGCTTTTTGAGCTAAAGCTAACGAGGAGTTGTGTTCCTTTGGGGTCCGCCACGTCAGATTGAAGTCGAATGCGATTACCATATTAGTACCGGTATGCAGATGCCTTCTGGATATCAATCTTTATATGATCCAAGATCAAAAGTTGACCGCGCCTTTAGGCGGTTCGGTTCGCTGTTCCTCTGTTTGGAATAAGGCTCTCCGACCTCCAGCCATTCCCCAGTTTCCAACCAAGTTCTTATCCATCCCCCACCTGGTCCACTTATTGTATTGATTCAACCCTACGTATCCTAGTGCGTTAGGCCTAACTTTCTGTTCCAATGATTCCACGTTTCCGCACTTCCGACTTAAGCTTCCAAATCGTTTGGCCCAGATACCCCAAACCTAATTTTTCTTCACCTCCTTTCCCGGCCGGAAATAATGCGGAACGATCGCAATTCAATCAACCATACTCCTTTTCCGTAGAAATAATTGTTGTTGGTCTACTATTCCTTTTTATTAATTATAAGTGCATTTTAGGTTTTTACTAACTGTGAATTACCAGTAAATCCTACTTGGGGTTAATTTACTGCGTTAATTTACAATTTATTTGTACGGTTCTCTTGACAGCAAGAATCTGATCAAATGAAATAAATTATCATAATTAAAAAGAAAAATGGATTTTGTATTTTTGAGCAGCAATCATTTTGGAAATCGGAATGTTTGCAATTTTAAAGGTGATTTTCGGGTTTCCGAGAGAATTGCCTTTTGTGTCACCTGATTGAAGTAAATATTGAATTTGACTGGAAAATGAGTTGGGCTAAAATATAATAGCAGATGAGCATAGTGCATGATTCAATATATCAGTCCGTACACATTCGAAAAGCCTCACATTGCGATCTGCTTTGTCAGATAATTACGTTTCAAACCACGAGACTTGATAATTAACGATATTCAGCGCGCACTTATCACGACGTTAACAGATTTTAACTAGACTCAATTGCTTCAACCTATTTTGTAATTGGGTTGAAAGTACTAGAGACGCAAGAAAGAAAACAAAAAATTTTATATGTCGCGGATAATTGGGAACAAGATAAATTATTCCACCAACTGATTTCATATTTCCCACTTCAGGCTTTCCAACAAGTCATTCGTTGTAATTAGTCTCATAATTGATATAATGAGCATGTGTCAAGTGTTTAGAGAGGGGCAATTCTTTTCCACTTTTCCATTTGTAATGTTTTATAGTAATTTTTGCCGCTTCAGTATATCAAAATTTACTCCAAAAATACACTCAACTCTCACGTTAGGTCACTTTTCGGGCATGGTTTGAAGTTGTCGTGATACGCTTCCTAGAATTTTTATGACGCTCCTCTCTCTCCCCCTTGAATTCCTCATCATAGGTTACCGGCCGGCGAGCGCCGGCTAAAATTTCGAGAAGGTCAAAACGCGAGCAGGACTGAAATTCGTCTTAGAAAAAAAGTTCCTATTCACTCAACTATGAGTTCTATTCACTCAACAGGTAGCAGTTGAAGTATCGACGTCGCCACACAGTTCCGTTTGTAGTCATTAAGGCTTTCGAAGCCCGTTGCGGAAAGAATTAATGGGAAAGCGGTTTAGTTTAAAATGCAAGCAGATCGACGCGTTTCTTGTCTTTGAGCTTTAATTGCTGGAAAAGTGAGCTATTCAAGTTGGCCCTTTCCAGAGTCTTTAATAGCTCTGTATAGCCTTCTTTGAGTCTTTATCTCAACAACGCGCTATCTTTGTTCTCTCCTTCCATTATTCGATAGAAACTGTTAAATCGAAGAAGGGCTTCGTTGGGTCTTAAGAATTTAGAATGTGATACTTTTTTTTTTATGAAGGTCATTTATTAATATACTTATTATACGACATATACAATCGCCTCTGACTTACCGCACACTTTTTAAGCCACGCCCTTTTCGCCCGAATGAGTGAGACACCAATATTGTCGGGCGTCTTCGGGCTTCTCCGAGCGTCTTTGAGTGTGCGGTAACTAAAAAAAGACCCGTAGGCGGGAATTCAAGGCGGAAAGTGTGCAGTAAGTCAGAGTCGACAGTATTAGAATTTTAAAAAAATTTTCATTACTTTCAAGCTTTCCTTTTCAGCAGCAGAACTTACGAGAACCTGATTTTCGAAGAGAAGTTTTAAATCCAAGCAAAAGAGTCGTCATAATCGGATAGAGAGATATATATGTGTCGCTTTTATATCTTGACTCGAAACTTTTACCTGCTTACAGAGTCGCGTAAGCTCTCCCATTGCTCTCTTGAGACTCTAACGTAGAGTTCAAAGCCCCTGCTTGATGTTCGGTTAAAGTCGACTTTTTTTTTCGCAGGCCAGACTTCCATAAATGAATAAAAGCTGCATTGAAATTCACATCAGCTTCAGTCCCAGCAATTTTTAATTTACATTTTACCCCTTAGCAACTTTTATCCCTATCAAAAGAAACTTTACCCGATTTCCAAAATGATTGCTACTCAAAAATACAAAATCCATTTTTTTTTTAATTATGATAATTCATTTCATTTGATCAGGTTCTTGCTGTCAAGAGAACCGTACAAATGTCCGCAGTAAATTAACCCCAAGTAAGATTTACTGGTAATTCACAGTTAGTAAATGGAAGAACTTCTCAGTAGCTAACGTGACTTACAGTTATTACTAAAGTTCCAGGTTCCACCCTCCTAATTTCATACGCGGTATGCGAAACCTTGACGCAAAGTCCTTTCGGCTTTGACACATAGGGAATGGAATATGAAGCAAATTGTTCCGCAGGAACTTTTATTTTCATTTTCGTTTCTGCTGGATTCCCTCCTTTATCTTCAATTTTTCTTTTATCCGTCTTTTTAGAAGCGTCCAGTTTTTCCAGGAGCAGCTTTTCTCCCATCATTTTCCCAATTTCCTGGGATAAACGCACCGGTTCCCTTGCTATCTGACCGGACCAGCTTCCACCATGCAGATATTGATTTCTTGCATTTTCTTGCGGTAGATGGAAGAAGCCGCGTTTTCCCCTGTAACGGACTAGGCTTTCGTGAATATTCACCAACTAAGAAAAATTTCTTTCTATTTCGAATATCTATTCTATTTCGATTACATTTAAAATTATGAAATAAAACATAACACCTTATTATTTACTATCCTTTGATAGTTATCACAGGTCGTCACCTATTCACCCTTTTTCACCTATTTTGGACATTTGTCACCTTTTCATCTTTCTTTAATTATTAATGAATTCTTTAACAACGATTTTATGTGTTATTTATTAGAAATGGCTGAAGACGGGGCTATTGGTTCTACGAGCAGCAACAGCAGTGGAGAGGCAAGTCGGCTGCAACTGCTGCAGGAAATGCGACAACAAAACTTTGATAGCATACGTTTCGCTTCATACCGAACTGCCTGCAAGCTCAGGTTTATCCAGAAAAAGGTTCATAGTAAGTTCTGCTTCTCTTAATTAATCTCTAAGCCAAGTGAGAGTCGGAATGAGAATGCTGACCCAAATGAAATTTGCCTGATGGTGAGAGTTCCCCTATTAATTGCAATTGACGCCAATTTATATCTCAATTCTGATCTGTCTCTTCAATCTAAAGTTCTAGTGGGGTCAACAAAGAAAGTGAGAGCGTGTCACTTTCTTAACAAGGTTTGATTCTATTTTCGATATTTTTCAAATCAATGGTTTCCATTGCAGTGCACAATGTCGACATTTGGAACGTGATCGAGGCATTCAGGGAAAATGGCTTGAACACACTGGAACCGTCGAGTTCGCTCGGAGTCTCAAGACTCGAAACACTTTTGTCTTCCTTATTCCATGCATTAAATAAAAGAGTGCCAGTTTCTTATCAAGCGAAAGTTGACACAACGACAGCCTTACTTATGAATTGGCTGATAGCTGCTTACAGCGGGTGAGCACATCGACATTCAAAATATCCTCCACAACAGCATCAATCAGTATCACTAACAAATATTTTTACAGTGGCGTACCTAGGGGAGGGCGGTCGCCCCGGACGTAACGATTTGGGGGCGGCAAAACGATCTCCGCTGTTCCTTAAGATAGAGAAATGATACTCAAAAAATTTTTTTTCATAGAAAATTTTTTTATTACAAAAAAAGGAACGTGTAAAACTAGGGGGGGGGGCGAATCATTCTTTGTCCCAGGCGCTCAATGTTCTAGGTACTCCACTGTATTTTTAGCTCCATTATTCTAAAAAAATATAAATATAAAATTGCATTACAGTGAGAACAACAAAATCTCAGTATTCTCCGTCAAAGTAGCCTTGGCTACTCTCTGCGCCGGAAAATTGATGGACAAGTTTCGATGTAAGAGCGTTTTCGACTAGCTTTTATGGAAATTGAAATTCGTATAGAAATTCTCTAATATTTATATCCCTCTGCAGATATTTACTCGCAAATATCAGACAGTAATGGTCACATGATTCATTGGAGATTCGACGAATATCTGAGGGAAGTTCTGGCTTTGCCTGCAGCTGTTTATGAATCTCCATCCTTTGGATATACTGAAGGTCTCGCCAGTTCGATTTTTCTTCCGGTAGGTTTTTACGGTCCTTTTTATGGTCCTTTTTATCTTTCTGTTTTTCCTCTTTTGCAGCTTTGCATATTTGTATCTTCAGCATTCGGTTGATAAATGACGTCTTCTTTTTTGCAGAATTCCAAAGTGACTGTTAATGACTTTCTGGATACTCTGATGTCGGATCCAGGACCACATTGCTTGATTTGGCTCCCTCTTTATCACAGGGTAGCAGCTGTTGAATCTGGTAAGTATCATTTTAATATATTATTGTTTTTGTTACTTTTGCTATTCCATTTTATTCTAAATAAATTCATCTTTTCAGTGACTCATCCGATTATGTGCGATGCCTGCCACAGAGAGAACTTTGCCGGTTTTAGGTACCGGTGTCAAAAGTGCAACTCTTATCAGCTTTGCCAAGATTGTTTTTGGCGTGGTAAAGTCTCTGGAACGCACAACAACGATCACGAAACAAGGGAATATAGCAGCTTTGTATGTACTACAAATTATAATCAATACCTTTAAAAAAAACAATACTTTAAAAAAAAAATTTTTTTAATAACTAAAATTTTTTTACAGAAATCACCAAGCAAGCAAATTGGCCACTCGCTGCGAAAAAGCTTCAGGTGTGTTCCCGAAAAAGGAAAAAATCATTTGCCAAGGTTTCCAGAACAGCCAGAGAAAACTTTGGACTTGTCGCATATTGTGTAAGTGCTTTAAAAATAGTACTTACATAAGCTATGAAGCTTTTCTTCATCAGATCATTGGAGATTTAAACTTGCTATGGAACACTATCGGCCCCTATGCGAACTAACCAATATGGCTGCCGTGAGCCTAGTAACTACACAAACTATCTACGTCCAGAAATTCCATTTTCTAAACTTAAAAACACTTTCTTTTTTAATTATACTATATATAGTAATGTTCAACGATGCCTTCTTCTGTTTTGTATTGTAAAAATGTCGACCCAACCCTGGTTCCCATAAAATTTTAATGTAAACCAGGGTTGGGTAGTTTTAGATTTTAAACTAAAGTACTCAACCCTGGTTTCCATTAGAATTTTATGGAAACCAGACTTCGGTCGACATGTTTACAATACAAAACCCAAAACAGAGGAAGGCATCGTTGAACATAATTGCCAATCAGTGTTGCCACTTTTAGTACAATAGTACTAAAAGTGGCAACACTGATTGGGAATTTTAGATTAGTAGATTAGTACGTTTTGGACGGAGTCAGTACTGTTAGTACCACTTTGGCATTTTCAGTACTATGAGTTTAGTACAACTGTACTGCTTGATATATTTTATCATTTTTTAGTTATTAATAAATGTTTATAGAACTTTATCTTTCCCCTTGTGTTTTTAGACATTTAGTGAGTTTAGCCATATGAAAGTTGGCATTCTGAGTGAAAATAAGCTCTCTATGGCAAATGTCACAACCAGTATCTCCAACTCCAGCTCCGTACTCTACTGCGCATGCGTCGCGGTCGGAATTTGATTGGTTGCTATTGGCGCACAGTTTGAAATGCTAAAAAATATTATTTTTATTGTTTATTACAAATAGTGGCATTTCAACTTATATATTTACGACATATTCTAAAAATGTATTTTTATTAACAATTTATTGATATCAACATTATATTTATTTAATTTGTTTTTCACTAATGATATTTCAAAACTTTTTGAATTTCCCGTCAAAGTACATGTTTAGCACTAGTGGCGCCGACGTTAGTACAATTTTAGTACGAAACTGGCCTTCATTTCAGTACTATCATTTTTTTCCCCAATTCAAATAAACGATTTTTGATTGCAGACCCCCTTCACCTTTACCTTCTCACAACGGGTTCCCAGATCCGGGTTTTATGGCGCCATTCGACGCCGGTTCCATGGACAGTCGTTCGACCCTACGAAGGTAATTAACCGATTTTCATCTCATCACACAAAATAGAAGATCATAATAAATTTTTAATCTTTTACCTGTAAAATCAGCATGGACAGTTCGAGATTGGACGACGAGCACAAATTAATAGCTAGATATGCACAGAGATTGGCTCAGGAGGCACGAACTGTAGTAAGTCGTTTAAAATTTAGCTATAGCTCTCACTTCGTATTTACCGACTCTGATGCTCTCAATTAAGCGTCTCGCCTCGCTTTTCCCTAATGCGGTTAATTAGAGCTTTATTAATATTTTCACAGCCTCGCACCGCTTCCAGAATGTCCCAGGCGGAGCAAACGGTGAGTTGAAGTGCTTGGTAACATTTCTACATTTTGTTCGATTTCGTTTCGAGACTCATTTTGGATATTGTCAGCAGGGAAGAGCACCATCAGATGCTAATATTGCATCCTTGGAAGCTTCGAGGGCTCAGAGGGAGTTAATTTCGCAACTGGAAGCGAAGAACAAAGAGATAATGCGGGAGATTGCAAGGTTAAGGTATACCTGTGTCGTTTAACGTCCTTTATATCAAGCCTCAACCTCGTGATCATCCTACCGAACCATCCTAGAATCACGCATGTTCGAAGTTTTCGGTTCAGCTTCTTGTACCCTTGGTTGCATAGAATGAATGCACTTTTAGAGTAGAGTAAAGATTGAGAACAATACTATTTAACACTCTACAATTTGAAGATTTACACAATCTTGAAAGGAAATCTTGAAAGAAAAATGATATCCTGAAAATATGATAAAATTGATATTGTCAATCGAAAGATACTCGCGCATTGCTAAACTTCGCTATTTTAAATTCTGTAAATTCTGGATCAGCGCATTAGGATCAACTACATCACACGGAAAAAATGTGTTCAGGCGAACGAGGGAATCAAGAATATATTGAATTCCAGGAATCTGTAATCAATTATATATGGTTCCAGAGATCTTCCTAAATTCCTTCGTTCGTTTCGAAAACGTCGAGCTTTACTAGCAACTGTTTAGCTCTAAGACTACATTAAACATATCATACATCAATCAGGCACAATCGCGAAATGATCATGACATCATAACATCACAGCCACAAACAAGCTAGAAAAAGAATAGCAGACGACAAAATAGATAATAGTTTAGGCTCTTCTCGCTGCTATTGTTTTTCTCCTATGAAGTTAAACTTGAATTTAACGTGAAATCAATTTTGAATTGATAGGAGGCAACAAGAGATCGAAGCCGCTGGGTTGGAAAACCCTGCTTTGATGTCGGAGTTGAGGGCTCTTAGGCAAAGAAAAGATGAATTGGAAAGCCATCTGGCGACTCTTCAAGATTCTAGGAGGCAACTCATGGTACAACTCGAGGGTTTGATGAAGATGTTAAAGGTAGGTCATTGAAATCGATGTGGCAGAAGAAAATGGTGAATTTAACAATTCATTTTTTCAGAACCACCAAGCCTCCCCAAGGTCAACACCAAACAGTTCGCCACGAAGCACAAAGTCTCCACCGCTGCCACCTGGCGCCATTCCAAGTAGCAGGTCAGCGCCACCTACACCCGGTGGGCCTCTTTCCACCATGCAACAACAACATCAGGTTCAACACACGATGTCCCAAAGCTACCAAAGTCCAGTGCCCACAACGTCAGTAGCAAATATGTCGGGAAACGCTATACTAGGAACGGTACAGAATCCTATACCGGATAGTCTCTCTTGTGTTGGAGGAGATGTAAGGTAGGAGGGCATGTGAAGGAAATTGTATTGCGAACTGAGATAAAGACACGAATAGTCAGAAAGGGGGGAGGGCAGAACGAATGCTTTGCAATAGAAAAGAGTGAATGTTTCCTGTCAATAGATTTTCACTTGGCCAAAGGCGCTCTACTTCTCAATTATTTTTTTACTACAACCTCATCTCGAGAAAGTTCGATGGAAAACACTATAATGAACAGGAAAAGAAAAAGAAAGAAGAAACCGGCAGTGCCGGCTTCTTCCGCTAGATGGCGCTCAGGCTAACTTCACTGTAGGGAATTACCATTGTCAGTAATTTATCATCGAGTTTCCCGTCTTGTATATTTTATATGCTCCGCGCCTAAGGGTTGACTCTCTCCATCGACTTATAGATATGGACACCTTGTCTCGTTCTGGTCGAAGCTGATTGGTGGAGATAAATCTCGACCATCTTGGATCAGATAATCTAGATAGATCTCAACCAATAAGCTTCGACTAGAAAGAGACAAGATGTCCCACACCGACAACTTTTCTATCTGAGGCATTATTTCACTTTTTTCCACAGCGTAACCGGTCCATATCTATAAGTCGATGACTCTCTCGAGTCATCCCTCAGGCGCGGAGCATATAAAATATACAAGATGGGAAACTCGATGATAAATTACTGACAATGGTAATTCCCTACAGTAGAGAGTCAACCCTCAGGCGCGGAGCATATAAAATATACAAGATGGGAAACTCGATGATAAATTACTGACAATGGTAATTCCCGACATCACTGCAGCCAACCTAAATTTACTTTAGCCAACTTCGGAACATTGATATAACGGTTAAATCAATCTTTACTCGACTTTTTCGCGGAGGTGTAATAAAAAAATGTTTAAATTCATAATACTATTCACGGAATACTTTTGGCCAGTCTAACTACCGTCGATTTTTAAAACATGAGATGAGCAGTTTAAAGTGCATGTCATAAAAACACAAGCTACAAAATACGAGCATGACAAGTCGACAGCTTCAGTAATTCTCCACTTTTGTACTTTTGTACTTATGTACTTATCATGTCATTTTTATTTAAAATTTTTGAGTTTTTATTGGTTTTTAATCATCAGATCGTGTTATATTTATTTTTTACCAGCTTGTCTTGTGTTTCCAACTGCAGTTCTTTTGCGCTCAAGAATATATCTTCTCGAGAGAATTTGCGCTTGATGCGAAAATAATTTTTAAATTGGCGCCGCTTTTGTTAAGATTTGTCGAACTATGTTAAATTATTGAAATTTTTATTGCGGAATTATTATTTTTATTCGAATTTGTATAAACTCGTATTGATTTTATTTGCGGTAGTGGGCAAGATAATTTACGTTGCTTAGTTTTCAAGGGAATCTGTTGATATAATTATGTATATTAATTGTTTATTGTTTATTCTCTTACTGATTAACGTATATTGTAAAATCGGAGTCATTTCGAGTCATTTCATCTGTTGCCGAAAAACCTGAAATAATTTCGATTTGCCTGTAGTTAATATGTTACTTTGTGCGTGTCTGTAAATTGTAGCATGGACTTACGTGATGACAAGTAGGGTCTTCCTTATTGGGTAATTTTCTCAAATATTAAAAAATTAATATTTAAAAAAAAAATATTTTTAAAGAAATTAATATTTCTTCAGAATGGAAGCTAAACATTTTGAATGGTTCAAAATAAGGAAGACCCTAGTAGAGTTTTGATTTGCACTGCACCTTATCAAATTTGATACCCGACCACATTTTATTTCCCCCTCCCCAGCTGTACAGAAACATTTCCAATGCAATTTGCAACTTCACGCAGAAGTCAAACGCTAGTACAAAATGATCTACATATTTAAGAGATATTTTATGTAAGTTTAGAGATGATAATTTTACGTCCGACTACGCTGCATGTGCGTGTGTTTTATCAACACAAGCAGCGAAATTCAATCTTTATTAGCTTGTGTGCGCTTGTCCAATAGTGTCTTATCATCCGTAGCAAAGTCCAGTGTACAGTCAAATATTGAAGATTTGTTGGAGCTTGTAATAAAAGCATGCTGAACGAACGTATGACTTTTCGTATTTTTTTCTTACTTGCAGGGTGGCCACTTTCCGTGAACCAATCAGATTTGATACATTTAATATCGAGTATCGTAAAGGTATCGATACACTGTATCGATACCTGCCTCTGTTTTGCATTGTAAACATGTTGTCCCAACCCTGGTTTCCACAAGATTCCAATGGAAACCAGGGTTGGGTCGTTTTTGGAAACCAGGATTGGGTCGTCTGTGGAAACCAGGGTTGGGTTGTATCGATTCTTTTTTTCAGTATCGCCAATCTCTAGCTTTTCATTTACGATTTAAAATGTTATTAAAGATTAGAGTGGCCGCCTTGAAGTTGTTTGCTGAAAGTTATTGCTTTGCGCCAAGAAAATAGAGATTTTCGATGTCAGGTCTGCGTTCAGGACAAACAGCTTGCCAGGAAGCGGTTCCAGCAGTGGCAACAATAGCCTGGGAAGGTCCTTAAGGAATGACTTGTTGGTAGCAGCCGATAGCGTCACTAATGCTATGTCGACGCTCGTCCGGGAATTAAATTCAGGTACGTCAGCTGCAAAAAAACTGCGGCTTACAATAGAAAAAAAAAAATAAATAAATATATCCGATGTGAATGCAGTTTAAAGTAGTTGCAGGAGATACCCAAGTTCTCTAGATCTCTGCCCATGCGATCGATTTAAAAAAAAAATTTCAAGTTATTTGAAAAAAAAAAAAAAAAAATTAACCATCGATGGCATGGATAACCTTTCTTGAAACAGTATCTTAAATTTTTCGTGATTTTTATTTACGCAGTTACGAGCGCGAAGGGCAGGTGAGAGTAATACTGAGTGTTTCAATTCATCAATCTGGATCTCAGAAATGTCTTTCTTTTGATGAGAAAAGAATTTTTAACGTGTCTTGAAAGTGATCCATTAAAATTTCTGGGATCCATAAAACGAATCATCCTGAATCGTTAGAGTAGTAACGATAGGAGAATTTTTTACCCGATTTTGTATTTTCATTTCTTGAGTCATTTATGAAGAAAGAAACTTGTAAAAAGGCATTTTAAATTTAGATTGTTGAAGTACACTCATCTCGCGTTATAACGCCGGTCTCGGGGGTAGACGGCATTATAGTGAGCGCAATTAAAATTGGACGGACAGGGGGGGCACAGAAGCAGTGAATATTTATTATGAGCGGCGTTATAACGCGAGATGAGTGTACTTTAATCTTCACAAATGACAAGGGATATCCAAGATTCTTTCTCTGCCTCACTAGGAGCCATTTTTCGCTACATTTACGATTCACATTCAACGTCATTTCTGTTTTTTATCATGTTTCAATCGTTCTAACTCTTCACGAGCATGGTATCATTCGTACCTTCATCCTTTAAGATGATATGGACAATTCTCCAGAAAAAGTCACTTTTTATGTGAACATTGAAAAGAACAAAGAAATGTATAATGAAATGAACAATTAATACAAGCTTTCGTTGACTTAAATGACCTAATGACCTCTTTGTGGAGAAATATCCATAAAATTCCAATGCAACATTCAGAGTCACTCTAAACCCTTTTCCATATTTCAATTTTGAAAGATTACTTTTAAATTATCAGAATAAGTATTTAATCGACTTGGACCCTGAATGCCGCATTGAAAGATTCTTGAATGCCGTTTAATCCAGACTATAAAAACGTTACGATGCCGTTCTTGCAAAGAAGGAAGACTATAGCCTACCTTGCACATTTGTATATACATATCATACAACACTTTTTCATATTTGTTCCACATCAGCAGTATTCATCGCATTTTCTCCTGCATAAGACAGATTTAGTTTAGTCATAGAAGTAACCCAGAGGCGTAAAGCAGAGACTGAGAACAACTTGCCGTTGTGTTTTGTTTTATCGTTACTTACAACACACTGACAAAAAGAAATCCAGAACTTTTGTGTTCCTCTTTTCTTCTTTCTTTGACTCTTTAGATAGTTGAGTTTACCCAGTTAGGCTGGCGTCCCATAATTGCGTTTCAACGCAGTGTTGAACGCAAACTCATGAGAGTGAAAGAGACAGAAGTATACTTTCATCTCTTTCTCTCTCATGAGTTTGCGTTCAATGCTGCGTTAAAACGCAATCATGGGACGCCAGCCTAAAATGAACAGTCAATTACGGAACACCTTTAGATTTCTGTCTTCTCAAAGGTATTATGTCATTGGCTGTTCGTTTTGCGCTTTGCATTTTGCGCCCACATGGGA
>JAUESH010000002.1:1396730-1410874 GCA_032275165.1 Synergus magnus | reverse complement strand
AATATATGTAGGCGCTCCACATTTCATGAAATCTGATTTGTAGTGACTTAAAACCAGAAATGACAAAGAGACTTTCTGCACTTGTGAGAAACTTTTTACTGTAGCCATCTGGCGGAAAATTCGTGAACTATTGATAAAATAAAAAGCTGACCTTAAAGTTATAACAGCACTTTTTAATTTCCATCAACTTTTTCACAATTATGTCACAACATCAAGTATTTTTCCTAGAATATTTTTGATCCCATAGAATCTCTAAGGCCTCATAGAATCCTTATAGGGTTCCACAGAATCCGTAAGTTTTCATAGAAGCCCTACGATTCCGTAGAATCTCTATGACCTCATAAAATCCCTGTGAACTCATAGAATATCTAGGATTCCATAGAATCCCAACGATTCTATAGAATATTTATAACCTTATAGAGTCCGTAAGATTCCACAGAATCCCTAGGATACCACAGAATCCCTAGGATACCACAGAATCCCTAGGATTCCACAGAATCCATACGATTCCATAGAATCTCTACGAACTCATAGAATTCCTAGGATTCCATAGAATCTCAACGATTCCTTAGAATCCGTAAGATTCTACACAATCCCTAAGATTCCATAGAATCTCTATGACCTTATAGAATACCTAGAATTCCATAGAATCTCTAAGGCCTCATAGAATCCTTAGGGTTCCACAGAATCCGTAAGTTTTCATAGAAGCCCTACGATTCCGTAAAATCTCTATCACCTCATAAAATCCCTATGATTCCATAGAGCACTAGTATTTCGTAGAATCCCTATGATTCCATAGAGCTTTAGTACTTCATGGAATCCGTATAATTCCATAGAATCTCTATGACCTCATAGAATGCCTAGGATTCCATAGAATCCGCAAGATTCCATAGAATCTCTATGAACTCATAGAATCCCAACGATTGCATACAATATTTATGACCTTATAGAATCCGTAAGATTCCACAGAATCCCTAGGATTCCATAGAATCTCTATGACCTTATAAAATCCCTAGGATTCGACAGAATCTCTAAGACCTCATAGAATCCTTAGGATTCCACAGAATCCGTAAGATTCCATAGAAGCATTTCGATTCCGTAAGAATCTCTATGACCTCATAAAATCCCTATGATTCCATAGAGCCTTAATATTTCGTAGAATCCCTATGATTCCATAGAGCTTTAGTATTTCATAGAATCCGTATGATTCCACAGAACCCACATTTCATGAAATCTGATTCTGAATGACTTAAAACGAGAAATGACAAAGAGACTTTCTGCACTTGTGAGAAACTCTTCATTGTAGCCATCTGGCGGAAAATTCGTGAACTATCGTTAAAATAAAAAGATGACCTTAAATTTATAACAGCACTTTTTAATATCCATCAACTTTTTCACAATTATGTCACAACATCCAGTGAGGCGGGTTGCCTACTCACAGGCGAAATTTACATCGTCTCTTATTCAAATCGAGAAAAAGCGACCATCTCACTAAAAATCGAGTTCAACTCGTTGCTTTTCGCAGTAAATCGTTCACTCGAGCCAAGTGAATAATACTATGCACAGTGCCTAATTTATATTCCGTCGAGCTTTTCCCGTGAGTCCCGTTGTCGGTGAAAAAAGAAACACGACCTCGTAAAAACTTTACACGATGATTCCTTTTCATTTGTCAACGGCTGGAGCTAAACTTTGAACTGGAATTTGTAATCGAGAATATACCAAACCCTAAAATTCACTAGAATTCTTAAAATTCTCTAGAATTCTTAAAATTCCCTGGAATTCTTAAAATTCCCTAGAATTCTTAAAATTCCCTGGAATTCTTAAAATTCCCTAGAATTCTTAAAATTCCCCTAGAATTCCTTAGAATTCTTAAAATTCCCTAGAATTTTTAAATTTTCCCAGAATTCCTAAAAATTCCCTAGATGAAGATACTAATATTGTAACTCTCTAGCATATTTGAAACACAATTAATTTAATTTTGGAAATCAGAGAGATCACGTGGGAGTAATTTTGGACAGGTACGTGATTTGCATAGATGCTGGGCAGAGACACGTTTAGACCGATAGGAGGTCGCTCGAGGGACATGAGACGATGTAGGAATTAATTTGAGACACGTGATTATTTTCAGTGACGGAAAAATATGAAAGGGTGAAATTCTAAATAATTCGATTTATACTTATTTTAAAAGGAAGATTAAAAAAAAATAATTTCCTTTCAAACATATAAAATTCTAGAGTGACAGTAACACTTTGAGAACCTAGTCTCTATATTTCTTTGTTTCTATTTTCTCCTCCCTTTCTGCTGCGATCTCACGGGGATGACAAGCTGTCCCGTTTGTCTACTGTCTCGCATGTAACATCGTACGCCTGTCATCGCGGATTCGTTTGCTTGCGCTGTGTCCTGCGGATACGTATGTGCTTGTCGGACTGTAAGCGGGTATGTTCAGATGGTTTGATTTACCGGGTGATAAAAAAAAGCAGAAATGCTGACTTAAATTCTTTCCACGCATTTTCAGATTAGATATGTACCATCAGGCCAATCTGAGGGATTAGAAAGAAGCTGGCGTGAAGAGAGGATTTGATAAAGAAGTCTGAAACGAAAAATAATAAGGCTGAATTGTAAAATAAAATTCGAGTGAATTAACAAGGCTGAAGAGATGAGAATGATTGACAGTCAGTGGCAGCTGAAGGACAAAAGTAGAGCGCGTATTGAGCTGTTCCAAATTAATAGACATCCAGATAATTAGGCGAAACCGCAGGGGTATTAGGCCGATTCGTTAATCCACCAATGGTTTAAAATACCAGCCAGCAACGCCAGTTCATCGACCACCAACTCGTTCGGCTCGGGGTTTATTTGGGTCGGGTGATTATCTTAATGAATACGCCCCTGACTCTTTCACCCTCCGTGCCCTTTTTATAATTCCTCTCGCACTTTGATCGAACTCGAATTTTTTTCTGTAGAGTGCTTTTTCCGTATTTGTTTTTTTTTTTACTTAAAAAACGTCCAGAATTTTTGGGAACACAGAATTATAATGAATATCTAGAATTATACACAATACTTAATAGTATTCTATGGAATCCTTCATTAAAAACGTAATTTCTAGTATTCTACGAAATCCTCAAAATTCCTTATAGTTCCTAGTATTCCGTGAAATTCCGAGTATTCCAGGAGTCCCTAGTATTCTAAGAATTCCTAGTATTCCATACAATCCCTAGTATCCCACGACATAACTCGTATTTCGTAGAATCCCTGAGATTCCACGGAATCCACAGTGTTCTATAGAATCCTTAATAATCCTTGGAAATTGTGGAATTTTCCGGAATCCCTAGACATTCTAAGGAATTATAGTATTTTATAGAATCCCTATGATTCCATAGAGTCTCTAGTAATCCATATGGTCCCTGGGATTCCACAGAATACCTGTGATTCCGCAGAATCCCTGTAATTCAATAGAATTCCTACTATTCCACATCCCCAGTATTCCATAAAATTCCCGTTATTTCATGGAATCTACAGTGTCTCAGAGATTCCTTAACATTTTTCAGAATGTCTAGAATTTTCCGTAATCCCTAGATATCCCACGGAATCCCTGGTATTCCACGGAATTCCTAATATTCCATAGAATCCCTATTATACCATGGAATCCTAGTATTCTATGGAATCCCTATTATTCTTTAGTATTCCCTAGTATTCCATAGAATCCCTAGTATTTTACGGAATCCACAGTATTCCAGAGAATCCTTAATATTCCCCGGAATCTCTAGAATTTTCCTGAATCACTGGGCTTTCCACAGAATCTCTAGTATTCCACGAATTCCCTAATTATTCATAGAATTCCCATTATCAGGCGAAATCCTAGTATTCTATAGAATCTGTACGATTCCATAGAATCTCTGGTACTCCATAGAATCCCTATGATTCAATAGAGCTTCAGTGTATCGTAGGATCCCTTTGAGTCCACAGAATCTCTATATCCTCACAGATTCTCTAGTATTCCACAGAATCCCTTAGATTACATAGAATCCCTATGATTCCATAGAGCTTTAGTACTTCGTAGGATCACTTTGATTCCAGAGAATCTCTATAACAACAGAGAATTCATAGGATTCCACAGAATTCATAGGATTTCATTGAATCTCTATGATCTCATAGAATCTCTAGGATTCCATAGAATCCATGGATTCCATGGAATCCCTACGATTCCATAGAATCCCTGTGATTCCATGGAGCTATACTATTTTGTAGGATCCCTTTGATTCCATAGAATCCCTATAATCCCATAGAATTTCTAGGATTCCATAGAATTTCTAGGATCCCATTTAATTGCTCGGATTTCATAGAGTATTTAAGATTCCATAGAGTTCCTAGGATTTCATAGAGTTTCTAAGATTCCATAGTATAACTAGGATTCCATAGAATCGATACGAATCCATAGAATCTCTATGACCCCATAGAATCCCTAGGATCCCATAGAATTCTTCGAATTTCATAGAATCTCTAAGATTCCATAGAATTCCTAGGAATTCTATAGAAACTTAAGAATCCATTGAATTCTTAAGTTTCTATAGAAACTTAAGATTCCATTGAATTCTTAAGTTTCTATAGAATTCCTAGGATTCCATAGAATCTCTATGAACTCATAGAATCCCTAGGATGCCATAGAATTCCTAGGATTTCATGGAGTTTCTAAGATTCCATTGAATTCTTAAGTTTCTATAGAACTCTTAGCATTCCATAGAATTCCTAGGATTCCATAGAATCCATACGAATCCATAGAATCTCTACGACCCTATAGAATCCCTCGAATTCCATAAAATCCCTACGATTCAAAAAAATCCAAAAATTCCAATGAATATTTATGACCTTATAGAATCCCTAAGATTCAACAGAATCCTTAGGATTCTACACAATCCCTACAATTCCATAGAATCCATGTGATACCATGAGCTATACTATTTAGTAGGATCTCTAAGATTACATAGAATCCTTATGATTCCATAGAGCTTTAGTACTTCGTAGGATCACTTTGATTCCAGAGAATCTCTATAACAACATAGAATTCATAGGATTCCACAGAATTCATAGGATTTCATTGAATCTCTATGATCTCATAGAATCTCTAGGATTCCATAGAATCCATGGATTCCATAGAATCTCTATGACCCCATAGAATCCCTAGCATTACATAGAATTGCTAGGATCCCATAGAATTCTTCGGATTTCATAGAATCTCTAAAATTCCATAGAATTCCTAGGATTTCATAGAGTTTCTAAGATTCCATAGAATTCTTAAGTTTCTATAGAACTCCTAGTATTACACAGAATAACTAAGATTCCGTAGAATCCATACGAATCCATAGAATCTCTACGACCCCATATAATCCCTACGATTCCTAGAATTCCATAGAATTCCTAGGATTACATAGAATTCCGTACAATTCTTAGGATTTTCCCAGGGTTCCCAGGATTCCTGAGATTCTATAGGATTCCTAAGATTCTATAGGATTCCTAAGATTCTATAGGATTCCTAATATTCCATATAATTCTTAAGATTCTATAGAATTCCTAAGATTTCAAAGAATCCCTAGGATTCCATAGAATCTCTATGACCTTATAGTATCCCTAGAATTCCATAGAATCTTCATGATCTCATAGAATCCCTACGATTCCATAAAATTCCTATGATTCCAAGGAATCCCTAGTATTCCACAAAATATTTAAAATTCTACAGAATACCCAGAATTTTGTAATTTCCTTAGCCAATTTCAAGCAATGTTTGTCACTCCTGATGTCAAAGCTATCTTGAGATACAATAAGGAGCACATTAGCATGAACAATATTGAAATTTGCAAATTTGAGGTAATGCGTTTCCGGGTGGGACAGGGGAAGGGGGGGAGTGGGAGTAGAATTGACACTGTCGGAGTGTCGGTGATGTATGAGAAGTAATAAATACGTGTATCAATTTAACGTACGCCACACGTCTCCGGTTGCATATGATCAATGAGAAGTACTAGTATCATGTCTGTAGTCTACTGCACGTTTCCGGACATTTGTCGCTTTATGACTGTGTAGTCTCGACGATCAAGTTTGGACATGATTAACAGGCGTATGTAATTATGGACATGAATTAATCATGTTACAGTCTAATAGTTCGACCAAGTGAATTCCATTAACAGATATTTCTAAAAATTATTTTCAAATATTTATATTATAGTTTCCTGTGGGAAAGATGAAAATGTTAATTCTCGACAATAGGATCATTTAAAAGTTGAACCAACGCTTTGAAACACTTTCAGATTATAATGGGGTAAGTATAGTGATTCTGGAATTCCTAAGAAATTAATACTTAAGTTTCGAGAGATATTGTCTTAAATTCTGGAGGAATTATGTTTTATAAAAATGTCTAGCATCTGCGGAATTCGTGCTAACTGGATAATTAAGCTCAATTAAGTTATATAGATTTTTTTATATACTCTTAAATAACACTTTTTATTTTGCTTCATTCATAACAACTATTCTTGACAGAAAACAGATTTCACTTTCGTTTTCCTTTTATACTTCCGAGATTTATCTTTATCACGGGGAAGATTGATGTGGGAACTTAATAATCTCGTTATTCATTTTATTTCTAGTTGCACTCTTTCCTATCTCTCAGACCCGTGCTATTAAAGTTCGTCACGAAATTTATTTTTCGTACTTCTAACGAATTTATTTACAGTTTTTTTTAGGGTTTATGTACATTTTTTTTAGAAACTTTTCTGATTTAAGCAATATTCCTTGAAAATGTTTCCAATTGTGTTGAAGGAGAAAAACGAGATACTAGTTTATAATATTGATCTTCAAAACGATTTCGCATGAGGATAGGAGAAAAATAAAAAGCGTCTTTTATTTTTTTTTGCTACATAGGGAGGACGAAATAAGCAAAAAGGATGCATTCAGGAGAAACGGTAGTCCCAGTTTTCGATGCTGGACACATGCCAATGAGCTACGAGCATGCAGAGTATACGTATATGTATAGTATACGTCGTCTGCATTAGTAAACTACAGTGATGCTTGTTGTGAACAGAAACCGAGATGCTCTTCACATTCAACAAGCTTCGTTTTTTAGACGAAATCTCTTTCACACACAGAGAGTTACAGAAAGTAACTAAAGTTGGATTTGCGACAAGAATGTGAAAATCCGAATTCACATTTGCTTTAAAATGTAGACAAGAAAATAAAAAATTTGAAATTGAAAACTATATTCTAATATTCCTAGAATCTCATAGTATATCTAATACTCTAATTCATAGTATTACAGAATCCATAGTATACTACAGAGTTCCGAGTGCTCAATAGAATCCGAAGTATTCCAGAGAATCCCAGGAATTCCATAGAGTCCCTAGTATTCTAAGGAATCTCTAGAATACAATAGTAATCATAGTATTGCCTGTAATCCTAAGTATTCTAAGGAATCTCTAAAATTCCATGGAATCCCTAGTAATCTACGGAATCCCTGGAATACAATGGCACCCCTAGTATTCCACGGAATCTCTGGAATTCAATATCATACGTAATAATCAGCGGATTCCCTGAATTCCATACAATCCCTAGTATTCCACGGAATCCCCGGTATTCCATAAAATTCCGAGTATTCCAAGGAATCCCTGGTATTATAAGGAATCTAAGGAATCTAAGAGTCCCTAGTATTCCATGGAATCTCTGGAATACAACAGCATTCCTAGTATTCCACAGAACCTACGGTATTCCATGAAATTCCGAGTATTTCAAGGAATCCCTGGTATTCTAAGGAATCACTAGTATTCCAAAGAATCCCTGGTATTCTGTGGAATCCCTGGAATTTACTAGCGTCCTTAGTATTCCACGCAATCCTCCCAATTACATAGAATCCCAAATATTCCATGGAATCTCTGGAAATAAATACCATCCGTAATATTTCACAGATTCCATGAGTTCCATAGAATCCCTAGTATTCCACGGAATACCAGGAATACAATAGCATCCCTAGTATTCCATGGAATCTCCGGAATTCAACAGCATCCCTAGTATTCCACAGAATACCCGGTATTCCATAAAATTCCGAGTATTCCAAGGAATCCCTAGTATTATAAGGAATCTAAGGAATCACTAGAATTCCCAAGTATTCTAAGGAATCTCCAGAATTCCATGGAATCCCTAGTATTCCACAGAATCCCTGGAATACAATAGCATCCCTAGTATTCCACGGAATATCTGGAATTCAATACCATCCGTAATATTCCACTGATTTCTTAAATTCCATAGAGTCCCTAGTATTCCATGGAATCTCTGGAATACAACAGCATTCCTAGTATTCCACAGAATTCCCGGTATTCCATGAAATTCCGAGTATTTCAAGGAATCCCTAGTATTCTAAGGAATATAAGGATCACTAGAATTCCCAAGTATTCTAAGGAATCTCCAGAATTCCATGGAACCCCTAGTATTCCACAGAATCCCCAGTATTTCATACAATTCCCAGTGCTTGGCAGTCCGCAAGACTGCTTAGTGTTACTCAGGGCTACCTAGAGGTCCGTAGGAGCCCCTAGTGTTTCCATAAGACTGCCTAGTGTTCCTCAGGAATGCCTAGACGTTCCTCAAAATTACCTAGTATTCCTTAGGAGTGCCCGGTGTTCCTTAGAAATACCTTAAGCTCCTTAGGACTGCCTAGAGCTCCTCAGGAATGCCTAGAGCTCCTCAGGAATGCCTAGAGTTTCGTAGGAATACCAGGAGACTTCACAGAACTGCCTAGTGTTCTTTAGGAATGCCTAGTGTTCCTGAGGAACTTATAGAGTTCAGCAGGAATGCCCAGAGTTCTGTAGAAGCACTTAGTGGTTCTTTAGGACTGCCTCGCGTTCCATAAGAATGGCTAGTTTTCCTTAGGAATGCTTAGAGTTTCGTTGGAACGCCTACAGTTCTGTAAGACTGCTAAGTGTTCCTTAGGGCTACCTAGAAGTCCGTAGGAACTCCTAGTGTTTCCATATGACTGCCTAGTGTTCGTCAGGATTGTCTAGAGTTTCGTAAAAACACCTAGAGGTTCCACAGAACCGCCTAGTGTTCTTTAGGAATGTCTAGTGTTCCTTAGGAATTCCTAGAGTTCCGCAGGAATGCCTAGAGTTCCGAAGAAACACCTAGAGTTCCGTAGAAATACCTAGTGGTTCCTTAGGACTGCTTGGCAGTCCGTAGGAATGCCTACTGTTCCTCAGGAATGCCTACAGTGTTCCCTAGGAATCCTTAGAGTTCCGTAGGAATGCCCAGACTTCTGTAGAAACACCTAGTGGTTCCGTGTGACTGCCTAGCGTTCCATAGAAGAATGCCTAGTATTCCTTATGAATTCCTAGACCTCTGTTGGAAAATAATATTCCAAAAAATAATCATTATCCATAATCTACATAATTCTTTGAGTTAAAAAAAAATTGGACAAACATTTAAAATTTATGACAGTGCTAGTTTTAATTTTCCTAAAGCCTAATTAAATAGAGTAATAAAATAATAATGATACGGTAATTAAATGTCCGGGTGTTGGACAACCTCGCTATTTTAGAGGCTTCCGTGCTATCCAGGATTGGCATTGGCAATGAGAGTGTGGGAGGTCCGATAATCGGAAAGCCAGCCGAGGCATACATAGGAGTGATCAGAGCCTCCATACAAATAATGCATGAGGGGGTGCATACACAAGCGCTTCAGCGAAGCTTGTGATGCCACCCTTACTTTATATCCGATGCAACTTCATAATCGATAATCACGTTCTGGCGTGGTTACCACCTATCGATATTTTCGCCCCTCTATGATATTTCAACCCCACGAATAATCTTAGAGAACGTTTCGAGATAATAAGCATTGAAAGGTTTTTGCTTTTCCTCCAATTAAGATTTTATGGAATACTAGGGATGCCTAAGAAGCACTGGGCATTCCTAAGGAATACTAGGTAATTCTGAGGAACGCCTAGGCATTACTGAGGAACACTAGGTAGTCCCATGGAACTCTAGGCATTCCTGCGGAACTCTAGGAATTATTAAGGGACACTGGGCATTCCTAAAGAACACTAGGCAGTTCTGTGGAACATCTACGTGATCCTACGAAACTCTATGCAATCCTAACGAATACTAGGCAGTCCTACGGAACTCTAGGCATTCCTGCGGAACTCTAGCAATTCCAAAGGAACACTAAGCATTCCCAAAGAACACTAAGTAGTTCTGTGGAACCTCTAGGTGTTCCTACAAAACTTTAGGCAATCCTGAGGAACACTAGGCAGTCCTGCGGAACTTCAGATATTACTGAGGAACACTAGGCGGTTCTACGGAACTTTAGGTATTCCTGCGGAACTCTAGGCAGTCCTATGGAACTCTAGGTATTCCTTGCGGAACTCTAGGAATTCCTAAGCAACAGTAAGCATTCCTAAACAACACTAGGCAATTCTGCGGAACATCTAGGCATTCCTGAAGAACACTAGGTAGTCCTAAGGAACTGTAGGTATTACTGAAGACCACTAGGCAGTCTTACGGAACTCTAGGCATTCCTGCGAAACTCTAGGAATTACTAAGGAACACTGGGCATTCCTAAAGAACACTAGGCAGTTCTGCGGAATATCTACGTGTTCCTACGAAACTCTATGCAATCCTAACGAATACTAGGCAGTCATACGGAACTTTAGGTATTCCCAAGGAACACTAGATATTCCTAAGGAATTCTAGGTAATTCTGCGGAACGTCTAGATATTCCTGATGAACACTAGACAGTCCTATCAAACTTTAGGTATTACTGAGGAACACTAGGAAGTCCTACGGAACTCTAGGCATTCCTGCGGAACTCTAGCAATTCCTAAGGAACACCAAGCATTCCTAAACAACACTAGGCAGTTCTGTAGAACCTCTATGTGTTCCCACAAAACTCTAGGCAATCCTGGTGAACACTAGACAGTTCTGCGGAACTTTAGATATTACTGAGGAACACTAGGTGGTTCTACGGAACTCTAGGCATTCCTGCGAAACTCTAAGAATTACTAAGGAACACTAGGCATTCCTAAAGAACACTAGGCAGTTCTGCGGAACATCTAGGTATTCCTACACAACTCTAGGCAATCCTGAAGAATACTAGGCAATCCTGCGGAATTTTAGATATTACTGAGGAACACTAGGCAGTTCTACGGAACTTTAGGTATTCTTGCGGAACTCTAGGCAGTCCTACGGAACTCTAGGCATTCCTGCGAAAGTCTAGGAATTCCTAAGAAACACTAAGCATTCCTAAACAACACTAGGCAGTTCTGCGGAACATCTAGGTGTTCCTACAAAACTCTAGGCAATCCTGACGAACACTATGCTGTCCTGCGGAACTTTAGTTATTACTGAGGAACACTAAGCATTCTTAAACAATACTAGGCAGTTCTGCGGAACATTTAGGCATTCCTGAGAAACTCTAGGAATTACTAAGGAACACTAGGCATTCCTAAAGAATACTAAGCAGTTCTGCGGAAAATCTAGGTGTTTCTACAAAACTCTAGGAAATTCTGACGAGCACTAGGCAATCCTGCGGAATTTTAGATATTACTGAGGAACACTAGGCAGTTCTACGGAACTTTAGGTATTCCTGCGGAACTCTAGGCAGTCCTACGGAACTCTAGGCATTTCTGCGGAACTCTAGGAGTTCCTAAGAAATACTAAGCATTCCTAAACAACACTAGGCAGTTCTGCGGAACATCTAGGCATTCCTGAGGAACACTAGGTAGTCCTACGGAACTTTAGGTATTACTGAGGAATACTAGGCATGTCTAAAGAACACTAGGCAGTTCTGCGGAATATCTAGGTGTTCCTACAAAACTCTAGGCAATCCTGATGAACACTAGGCAGTCCTGTGGAACTTTAGATATTACTGAGGAACACTAAGCGGTTCTAAGGAACACTAGGTATTCCTAAGAACACCAGGCAGTTCTGCGGAACATCTAGGTGTTCCTACGAAGCTCTAGGCAAATCTGAAGAATACTAGGCAATCCTACAGAATTTTAGGTATTCCTAAGGAACACTAGGTGTTCCTATGGAACTACAGGTTTTCCTGAAGAACATAAAGCAGTCCTACAGAACTCTAGTTGTTCCTGAGGAACATTGGGCAATCCTGCGGAACTGCAAGCATTCTCTTGATGACCAGATAATTGAACTAAATCAATATTGATTGCAAATTGATAATTTTAAACCACAGTCCGTAATTACAGAAACTAATTTATGTTCGCGTTGAAATAAAAGAGTTTAATATTTCCATTCGATTAATCCATTAGTATGTATGATATATAATCCTATTCATGATTTTACTCTAGTAGTGGTGTTGTTTATGCGAAGCTGTAACCAAGCACCATCTGGCGCAAATCGCTTTTTAGTACCCTGGAAAGCTATGACGTCCTTTCTGAAATTTTATGACACAAATGGTTTTAGATTTAACTTAACTTCTTGCACAAAACTTAAGTAATCCATGTTCGAATGGATACAAGTTATAAACGCTTTAATTAATCCAGTTTCCCTAATTAATAATTATTTCTTGGTAATGTTGCTTTGAAATGCGCCCCAGGACGTTAAATATCGTACGCATTTTTTTTTATTTTAAAATATCAAAAACTAATATCTAGTCTATAAATCATAGATATTTTATCGAGAAAGAAAATGCAATTTACAAGATGGATGGAATACTCACTTTATTCGATTATAAACTAGAAGCTCGGCGATTTCCCGTCCCAATCTCGAGTAGAGAGTTTCAACGAAGACTAAAACTTTGGGATCTATTCTAAGTCTAGCCTCGCTTCGGTGATCGGGGGCTACCGGCAGTCTTGTCGCTCCTCTCAGGGTGGAACACCTTATTGCTGGCTCTGGCCTTGTGTTTAGATGGATCAGGCTGCAACAAAGTTGATCTTTGCTTAGTAATTAATTCCACATCACGATCCCTTGGATCGTGTATATCATATAGATAAAGAATGTTTCTCAAAAGCCGAAGCATAACACCTCACAACAAAGAAGATAAGACCTGAAGATACTTAGAAATTTTCAGGAAAACTGTCTTCGCCTCGTGAATTAAAAATAATTTTATAAATTCATTATATATTACCAATAAACATTTCGAAATAAATACGGATTATTATCTTTACTGAAATACAAAAAAAAAAGAATAAATCTGACGAAAAAAGCTGATTTTACTAAAAAGCTCTCTAATGTATTAAAAGGCTTTGAGCCAAACGAGTTGTTAGCAAATACGAAATATTTTTCCGCTGGAAGTATATTGATGTCGGCATTAGTAATATTAGCTTGATAACATTTTTTTTATATCTCGTCCAACATCACATAGAAAAAGTGAAAAGGAATGGAGTAGTGAAGAAAAGCATAAAAGAAAATTGCAATAGAATAGTAAAAATGTGTTTCACATTGAAAATGAGCCGAAATTCAAGCTTTTCGTGTAAATTCCTTGCTCGTTAGCAGTAATTCAAGGGACGAAACTTTGCCGGTGGCTCGTTTATGCAGTGAAATTTCAGGCGTTGATGACGTGCATTAGTTTGCCGTTTGCTCTCAATGGCATCATAAAGCCACTGATTTCGTACCCCCTTTGACTTTCCTCCCTTTGCTGGACCTTCATCATTAAAATCCCACACGAGCAGGCAAAACGGAGAATTCCCACAAGCGCATTACCGTCCAAGAATTTATGCACGTGTTCCGGAATTCTCGGAGAGGTTCAACTTAGAATCATAAATACGAAAGCCTGTGGCTTCCCCTGACTTCCCATTATCGCCTCTTCCCTTTCAACTTCGTAAGCCTGGTGTAAATACAAAAATTATAGAGCTCGATATTGCACCTCAATTATATAAATGACTTTGTTCAACATTCGGATTAATGAATTGACGCCTATCAGTAATTCAATGCTTTTCATTACTTTTCAAGCAAACAACGAGCAACCATTATCCGCAATTGTATTCCCTCTGTCATTCCTGTTAAATGGAATTCACGAAGCGAGCAATTTCAGCCGCATTTCCTCTTGATTGAGAATATTTTAATATTTCTAGAATTTCACAATATATACTAGGTGTACAACTTTGCTTCCGCGGTTTTTCGATAGATGGCTGCAGCGGTAAGTGCCGGTTGAAACAGGCAGGTCAA
>JAUESH010000002.1:1311847-1326929 GCA_032275165.1 Synergus magnus | reverse complement strand
GATGTAGATGTAGATGTAGATGTAGATGTAGATGTAGATGTAGATGTAGATGTAGATGTAGATGTAGATGTAGATGATATTTCTTACATAAATTTTGATGCTGAATCTGCCGTTGCTTCTAGATATATATATATATGCAGGTGTTCCTGATTACGTGGAAACTTCTATACCTACAAGAATCTGTTATAAATTCCTATATTTTTCTCTCTTCTAATTTAGTTTCGCAGTTAACGCAATATTCCACTTTTAAACTAAGACAAGATAAACTTTATATGTCTCCCGTATCAAATTTTTTTCATATAATAAACTCACTACCAGAAGTGTATCAGATTTCTAATAAGATTTTGTGTTTCTGTGGACCTTTTTTGCTCGTCTTCATGCAGAATTCATATCCCATCTTTAAAAACCTGCTCTCATTTTTTTTTAGCTATCTTGGATTCGCGAAGACTCGGAAAGCAGATCTCTTCTGGGGTAGGTAATATTAAAAGCAGCTCGCACTTCCGAGCCGGCGTACCGGTTTATCGCCGGCGAATTTATGAAACAATGCATATGTAATGCCGAGGCGCCCGTATTCATGCGGGCGAAACTCGCGTAAACAATACGTACACGTGTCCGCGGAGGCGTAAAATAGCTCATGCACCCGCGAATTCTAAAACATAAAATTGGACATGTAATTTTCCCAGTCAAAAAGTACCTACCCCCAGCTTTGGCACGCGAGTCACGTCCCTCAAAGGAGGCAATTACTTTTTCCTATAAAATAATCCATAAAAACTAGTATTTTCGTAAATATGCCAGTAAAACTTTTCATAAACATATTTATTGAAAAAATAATCTTCTAGAGAATTAGACATCGTAGACACGACCACAATCACAGTAGTCCTATGGAGGTGTGACTCTGATATATGACTATAAGGTATGACCGTAGAGGTGTGACTGCGAAACGTAACGGTGCTGTGTAGGAGTAAATTTCAGGTATAACTATGAGGTGTGACTGTGATATATAACTATGAGGTATGACTATGAAGTATGACTATGATGTATGTATATGAGGTATGACTATGAGGTATGACTATGGGGTATGCCTATGATGTATGTCTATGAGGTGTGACTATGAGGTGTGACTATGATTTATTACTATGAAGTATGGCCATGGAGGTGTGACTGTGTCACTAGTCGGTCCTTTGGAGGTTACGTGTGAGGTATGACTATGAGGTGTGATTGTGACTATGGTGTAACGACTATCAAGTGTGACTGTTATATATGATAGTGGAGGTGTCACTGCACGGTGGGACTGTGAGGTGTGACTTTGATGTATGATTGATGCATGACTCTGGAAGTGTGACTGACACGTGACGCTGGTTTTATAGAGGTGTAAATGTGAGGTGTGACGGTGGAGCTGTGGTGAAGGTGTGACTGTGAGGCATTGCGGTGAATACATGACTGTGAAGTATGGTGGTGGTGTGACTGTGAGGTGTGGCTATGAGGTACAATTATGAGGTACTATTATGAGGTGTAATCGGGAGGTACGGACTATGAAGTGTGATCCTTATCTATGGTAGCACTGACGTGACTCTAAGGTATGACTATGAGATGTGACTATGAGGTGTGGCTATGAGGTGTGACGGTATTGCTGTGGAGGGTCGTCGTTGAAGGTGTGACTTGAGGTGTGGTGATGGTGGTGTGACTGATGTATGACTGCGAGGTTTGACTGTGAGGTTTAACTGTGAGGTTCGACTGTGAGGTACGATTATGAGGTATGACTATGAGGTGTGTTTGGGAGGTACGGATTAAGAAGAGTGATAGTTATTTATGATAATATAGGAGTGGTCGTGAGGTATGACCATGAGAAGTGACTATGATGCGTGATCATGAGGTGTGACCATGAGGTGTGACTATGTTATGTGACGGTGGTGCACATTTACTGAAAAAATAATCTTTAAGAGAACCCTGGAAAGTTCCTTCAGTGAATCTCTCGCGAAATCTTGAAACAGGACCTCGCATAATTTGCCGAGTTATGTGCCTGCCGGGTGCCGTTATATCGTCTAGCAGCAATAAACATTAGTATAATTTGCCGATGTGGATGGAGGGAGAGTCGTTTCGCGGAGCTTTAGCTCTGGAACCTCGCCTCTGAAAAGTTTTAAAAAAAATATCAGTAAATCTCAACCTTCCTTTCTCGACGTGGAAACTAACTGTGCTTCGCCTCTCGTTACAGGCGCCTTTTCTAAAGCGATTTCGTCCACCCTCACGCCTCTATCCTTCTGTCATATTCCCTTATATCCGGTCTCTTTACACTTTTGCTGGAACAATTACGAGCATCTGCGCCCTTTCAACCATTAGAGCAACTTTTCCGACAGGTATGAATGCCTTTTTGTCCAGTTTGGACGTTTTAAATTAAATGTCGCATCCCATTGTAAAATGTATATAACGCGAGCCATTTTTCGACGCTTTTTTCCTACTTCACATGCGAGGAGCGAATCGAATTAATTCGAGTATAATTTACTTTTTAAATAGAGACCGACCTTTTTTTGAGATTAATTCAAGAGGAAAATGGTCAAGAGCGACATTTATCTCTCTATATTATAAAACGAACTGGCCGCCGCTTATTTCAAGATTTTTTTAGATATATCAACATCGCTTTTTATTAAGCCGCAAAATGATATTGTATTCAAACTGTATTGGGTCTTGTGAATAAAAGTTGCAGACTATTTTTCAGTTCTTTGATGTAAAGAAAAACGACGCTTTCATTATTATATTATTCAGTAAGCTGGATTTTTTCATTTTTCATTGAAATTTTTATCACTAATGGACAGTAAAATTTACATAGGATAATAAAGTGGAAGGAATCGCCTAACATTGCAGTAAATTGAAAATGGCTGAGGGACTTTTTGACAGGATTTTTAATGCGAGGGATTAAGCTCCACGGTTATGCACGAAATGCTTCGGTATGAATATTTTATAGAATTGCATTAAAAAGCTTCACAGCGAATATAACGTGAATTTAACGCGTATTGGTTCTCGTCGGATTTAAATGCGAACTGTACCGAATGCATCCCTGCAGCTCTTGTTCATTAGAGAAAATATTCCAAAAAAAAATTACACCACCCGATGTAACAGAACTTTTTCTGCCTGAAATTTTAAATATGAAAATTCAGCTCTAAAGCTTGTTATACCAACATTTTACAGAGTCCATATTTATTTATTTTTTTTAGGAGGAAAGAAAAAGTGATTTTTCATTATAAAATATTCCTCTCACAGAGATTTACTGAGCAGACATTTTCCAATGTTTAGATCAACATGGGAGTGAGATATAGTGTATAAATGTGGGCGTAGTGAACCGAGCTCGATGAGGAGCTTAAAGGGAAGCTAATTGAGAAAATTGGTTTGATTATGAGGTACAATTATGAGGTGTGATCGTTTTTATGATAATACAGGCATGATCATGAGGCGTGATCGTGAGGTGTGACCATGAGGTGTGACCATCAGGTGTGACCATGAGGTGTTACTACCATATGAGGCGTGACTATGGGACGTGACCATGGGGTGTGAAGGCGGTGGTGTGGATTTTTGTTGGTGAAGGTGTGACTGAGCGTATGGTTGAGGCAGTGTGACTGTGAGGTGTGACTATGAAGTTTGACTGTGAGGTAAAATTATGAGGTACGATTATGCGGTGTGATTGGTAGGTACGGATAATGGAAGTGTGATCGTTATTTATGATATTATAGGCGTGTCCATGAAGTGTAACTATGAGGCATGACTATTATGCGTGACTATGATGCGTATCCATGAGGTGTTACCATGAGGCGTGACCATGGGGTGTGACCATGGACTGTGAAGGCGGTTCTGCATATGTTTGTTGGCGAAGGTGTGACTGAGGGTATAATTGAGGCAGTGTGACTGTGAGGTGTGACTATGAAGTGTGACTGTGAGGTAAAATTATGATGTACGATTATGTAGTGTGATGGGGAGGTACTGATTATGAAGTGTGATTGTTATTTATGATATTATAGGCGTGCCCATGAGGTGTAAATATGAGGCGTGAATTTGATGCGTGAGTATGAGGTGTGACGATGAGGCGTGACCAGAGGTGTGAAGGCGGTACTGTGGATCTTTTTTGGTGGAGGTGTGACTGTAGGTATGATGGAGACAGTGGGACTTGAGGTGCGACTATGAGGTGCGACTATGAGGTGCGACTATGAGGCGTGACCATGTGGTATGAAGGCGGTGCTGTGGATGTTTGTTTTTGAAGATGTGACTGTGGATATGGTGGAGGTGTGACTATGAGGTGTGACTATGAGGTATGATTGTAAGGTGTGACTGTGAGGTACAATTATGAGGTACGACTATACGGTGTGATTTGGTAGGTACGGTTACGAAGTGTGATCGTTATTTATGATATTATAGGCGGATCCATGAGGTGTAACTATGAGAAAAAAATAAACAGATTTTTCTTTATAAAATATTCCTCTCACAGAGATTTACTGTGCAGACATTTTCCAATGTTTAGATCAACATGGGAATGAGATATAGTGTATAAATGTGGGCGTAGTGAGCCGGGCTCGATGAGGGGCTTAAAGGGAAGCTAATTGAGAAAATTGAGCACGCGATGCTCGATTCCGGTGGTACGAGAGTATTCAACGTCTCTTCGCAAGTCATGGCACAGGTTTACCAACGAGATACCCAGAATTCCAGGGCTTTCCCCGTTTTCTGTGGACCTCAACCCTCGCACTCGTGCACGAATGAGAGTAGTGTTGTACAAGGATCGTGATTGAACGTCGTCACTTCGTTAGAACGATTGCACTTTGACCGAACACCCTGCTTCCCTAATAGTAACCACCCTCTCCGGAACATACTCGTTTCGAACGAAAACAAGTACATTGAAAATCGATTCCATCAAGTCGTAGACAAAGGACGGGTTGCAACCTGCTTTGTATTTCCTTTCTACAGAAGCTTTGAATAATTTAAATACGAACATAACGTACATTTCCTTGGTAGTAACATTTCACTAAGGAAATTTTGTTTTAACTATAAATTTTGTTTGTAAAATTTTCATTTTAGGGGGTGTGGTTGGTCATATTTGTTAGGGGGTGTGATTATTCATAATTTTTAGGAGGTGTGGTTATCCATAACCACACCACGAAAAATATAAGTAACCACATCCCCAAAAAACTAGGGATAACCACACCCCCTAACAACTATGAATAACTACACCCCCTTTGCAACTATGGATAACCACACTCCGAACAATATAAATAACCACATTCCCAAACAATTGGGGATAACCATACCCCCTAACAACTATGAATAACTACATCCCTTAACAACTAGGGATAACCACAACCCTGAACAAATATGGACAACCACACCCCCTAACAATTATGGATAATAACACCCTCTAACAACTATGAATAGCCATACCCCTAATAATTACACCTCAATATAAATTAACCACACCCGAAACAACTAGGGATAACCACATCCCCTAAAACTATGAATAACCATACCCCTAACAACTATGAATAACTATTACTACTATTATGGGGTGTGGTTATCTATAGCCATTAGGAGATGTCGTTATCAATAGTTCTTAGAGGGTTTAGTTATTAATAGTTTATCAGGGATGTGGTTGTCGATTTTAATTAGAGGATGTGGTTATGCATAGTTACTAGGGGGTGTTCTTACCCATAGTTATTAGGGGTATGGTAACCAATACTTTTTAGGGGTGTAGTTATCAATAATTATTAAGTGGTTTGGTTTTCCATAGTTATTAAGTGGTGTATTTTATCAATAGATATCAATAGTTATTAAAAGGGTTGATATCTATAGCTTCGAGGGGCAGAGTTATGAGTAGTTATTTCGGGTCCAGCTATCTATAGATGTTAGAGGTGTTTTTATCAATAGTTGTTAGGGGGTGTGATTATCTGTAGTTGTCACAGGGTGTAGTTATTCATAGTTTCTATGGGGTGTGGTTATCCATAGTTGTTAGAGGGTGTGGTTGTCCATAATTATCTGCAGTGTAGTAATTATTGATAACCATAAATAGTTACTAGGAGATGTTTGTTATCAATAGTTATTAGGAGATGTTTGTTATCAATAGTTATTAGGGGGAATTTCCCAATAGGTCTTAGGGGGTGTGTTTATCCATATTTGTTATAGGGTGTAGTTATCCATAGTTATTAGGGGGTGTTGTTATCCATAGTTGTTAGGGGGTGTGGTTATCCATAGTTGTTAGGGGGTATTGTTATCCATCGTTGTTAGGGGGTGTGGTTATCCATAGTTGTTAGGGGGTGTGGTTATCTGTAGTTGTCAGAGGGTGAAGTTATTCATAGTTATTATGGGGTGTGGTTATCCATTGTTGTTGGGGGCTTTGTTATCCATAGTTGTTAGAGGGTGTGGTTGTCCATAATTATCTGGAGTGTAGTAATTATTGATAACCATCAATAGTTATTAGGAGATGTTTGTTATCAATAGTTATTAGGGGATAGTTTCCAATAGGTCTTAGGGGGCGGTAATATGTATGTTTGTTAGTGGGAGTGGTTGTCCATAGTTGCTAGGGGGTGTGGTTGTCCATAATTATTTGGAGTTTAGTAGTTATTAATAAACATCAATAGTTATTAGGAGATGTTTACTATCAATAGTTATTAGGAGATGCGGTTGTTCATTGTTAATAGGGGCATAGTTATCAATAGTTATTAGGGGGAATTTCCCAAAAGGTCTTAGGGGGTGTGTTTATCCATATTCGTTATAGGGTGTGGTTATTCTTAGTTGTTAAAGGATGTGGTTATCCATAATTAGTAGGGTTATAGTTACCCATAGTTGTTAGGGGGTTTGGTTATCAATAGTTGTTAGGGGGTGTGGTTATCCATAGTTATTAGGGGGAATATCCCAATAGGTCTTAGGGGGTGTGTTTATCCATATTTGTTATAAGGTGCGGTTATCCATAGTTGTTAGAGGGTGTCGTTAACCATAAATATTAGGGTTGTAGTTACCTATAGTTGTTAGCAGGTTTGGTTAGTCATAGTTGTTAGGGGATGTGGTTATCCATAATTATTAGAATTATAGTTACCCATAGTCACTAGGGGGTGTAGTTACCTATTGTTATTAAGGACTCTGATTCTAAATATTCATTAGGCGGTGTTTTGTCATCAAGAGTTTCTAATGTGTAGGTCAATACTCTAGTTTAATAAAAAAAAAACTGACAATATTTAAATATATGGTAAGCTTCGACCCTGAGGATCTTTTTCTTCTGTATACTAGCTTTTATTTGTTACAGTAACTAGATGTGTAAAGGCAGAAGATTTAAATGAAATTCATAAAAAGCAGAATTGGTAAATAGTTCTTAACTCGAAACCACTGTCTTTCTCGTTCAGTCTCTCTAACTCTAACTTCTGAAAATGGAGGGAGAAAAGAATGGTACAACTTCTATTTACCATAAAATAGAGTTTCCGACCCGACTCCTAACCGGTACAGGGGCAACCCACATTCGCAATGGCATCCATTTCTTTCTTTTTTATCGGTTTATTCGCGATACGCCACAAAAGTTTTTCTCCTTCCACCTCCGATGGGGAAGGGTGGATGCTGATGTGTCTGCACCACACCCATGGAGGATTCAAATGATCTATCTTTTTATCATCTGCATATTGGAAAAAATTATAGAGTCGTATTTGATTTAGAAGACTCGTTGAAGTTCAAAGTAAAGGAGGTTGGTGTCAATTTTATGATATTTATTTTTGTTGCATCTCAATCTGAAGTCAAATCTAATTATTTAAAAAAAAAAGAAAACATTATGCTTTTACAAGTAAAGATATTAATCACTAATTACTTCTGGAGCTGGGACAACGAGTGCTTCGAGAACCGTCAAAAAATCGAACATCGTCGATAGATAATGGGGGTAATTTCTACGAGAAGATCATAAATCACCAGCTCGGTGTCTCTTGGAACCATCGTCGATAAAGAAGTCATTATGAAGCTCCAGTTTCGGTAGACAATGGAGTCGCTTCGTATTTTCCTTCGAGAGATCACAAATAATGGAAGAACGGCATACACAACCAGATAAGGGCGGAGATTCTCTTCCGATTTTTTTTTCGTCCTCCATCTTCATGGAGAAGTGCGAAGAAACCTTTCGAAATTTCTAGGAGGATACTCAAATTAATCACCCGGATATTATATTAATGACGAAGTGTATTGAAAAAAAAATATATATATTCTTTCGTCAAATACTATTTTTAACAACCGGAAAACCGGGAACTGTAATTGGAAGGAGATATTACTCTCTCATCCATTTAAAAAGCAATCAGCCGTTATTTATATCCCTTTCAGTCTTCACAAAAATACTGAATGGATGTGCAGCAAGAACAAAGTAAACATGTCGTGCGTGAATTAGCGTAAACGCGGATAAATGAAAATAAAATGACGCAAGCAGCCCGCATACGACTGACCCAGGCGTGTTTTATCTCAACGATTAAACGCTTCGCTGGTTGGGCGAGAATACATTTGAATTACTGTCGCACAATATCCACCCACTCTCTGCACCAAAGACCACCTGGACACGTAGGATGAAAAGAAAAAAGTTGGACAAAGAAGGAAACTCGGTCGCTTTCTCACTCGGAAGTACGTTCTGCTGGCATTGTTCCTTTGTGGCCAAGCGTTTTGTCAACGCAATAGAATTTAGTCTACACGAACGAGTTGCAAATGAAATGGGCTATTTGAATTCGCTTTTATTCTTCGGATAAGGTGTATGTTAATATTTATGGTAATTTTTAGGATATTTTTTTACAAAGAAAGATGGAAAAGAGCAGCAGAGAGGAACCAGCAATTGTAAAACAAAGGACAAGCGCAGTCAAACTAAATGTAGGAGGAGAAACATTAATTTTTATAAAAATTCTATAAATTCAGACTTCTGTGTGGGGTGTGACCATTTATTATTAATAGGGGAATGACATGTTGGGTGTAGATTTAGGGGTGCGACCAGTTTGATTACTACGGGCGTGACTTAGGGGATGTTATATTTTATTATTATTAGGGGTATGACCTAAAGAATATGTGAATATTAGAGTTATTAGGGGCATGACCTATTGAGAGTGTGACCGTTCATTATCAACAGGGAATTACATGTTGGGTGTAGATTTAGGGGTGTGACCATTTTTTGTTACTGAGTGTGACTTCGTGGGGTGTGACCATTTTTATTATTATGGATATGGCCTGAATGGGTGAATAGTCGTGTTATTAGGGACATGACCTAGTGAGAGTATTGTCATGGTAATTACTGGGGTATGACCTATTGAGAGTGTGGCCATTCATTATTAATAGGGAATGGCATGTTGGGTGCATATTTAGGGGCGTGATCATTTTGGTTACTAAGGGTGTGTCTTAGTGGGGGTGACCATTTTGTTATTAGGGGTGTGACCTAGAGAATATGTGAATAGTCATGTTATTAGGGGGTGTAACCTAGTGAGAGTATTGTCATGGTAATTACTGGGGGATGACATAGTGAGATTTTGACCATTCATTATCAACGGGGGAATAACATGTTGGGTGTAGATTTAGGGGTGTGACAATTTTTGGTTTGGTGTGTGACATACGGATATGGCCATTTTTGTTATTAGGGGTATTACCTATAGAATGTGTGAACATTTGTGTTATTGGGGACATGACCTAGTGAGAGTAATGGTCATGTTAATTACTAGGGTATGACCTAGTGGGAGTGTGGCCACTTTGGTAACTAGGGGTACGACCTAATTACTGCGTGACAATTTGTTTATATGTTGGCTGATGAGTGCGACCATTCAGAGTTATTAGAGGCTTGATTCTATGGGGTGGGACATTTTTAATAGAGGTATGACCGCATGTGTGTTGCCTAAGGAGTGTGTTGAGTTGTGTTTACTAAAGGGTATAATCTGGTGGGAATGACTATATGTATAGTTTCTAGAGGGTATGACCTAGTACGGTGTGACTGCATAGTTACTAGAGGTATGTTCTAGTAGGTATGGCCGATTGTAGTTACTAGATAGTATAACTTGGTTGATTGTTCATAGTTACTAGAGCGTAGTTGTCAATAGTTATTAGGAGATGTGGTTGTTCATTGTTACTAGGGGTGTTGTTGCCAATAGTTATTAGGGGGTAGTTCCAAATAGGTCTTAGGGGAGATGTTTATCAATTTTTGTTATGGGGCGTGGTTATCCATAGTTATAAGATGCTGTGGTTGTTCATAGTTGTTTGATGTGGTTATCCATAGTTGTTAGGGGGTGTGGTTATCCATAATTATTTGGAGTGTAGTAACTATTGATAACCATCAATAGTTATTAGGAGATGTTTGTTATCAATAGTTATTAGGGGATGTGATTGTTCATAATTACTAGGGGCGTAGTTATCAATAGTTATTAGGAGGTAGTTCTAAATAAGTCTTAGGGGGGGGTTTATCCATAGTTGTTAGAGGGTGTGGTTATACATAGTCATTATAGGGTGTGGTTGCTCATAGAAGGTATGACCTACGGTGTGACTTTATAGTTACTAGGGGTATGACTTAGTGGGGTATGACCTATTGCAGTTGGAATATAGTATATCTTGGTAGGATGTGGCCATTTACAATGGTTAAAGGGCATGACTTGGTGGATATTGGTTGAGGTGTGACCATTCATTGTTACTAGGGGCATGATCTGGTGGAAGTTGAATGGGGTATGTATTAGGTGGTGTGTATCCAGGGACTATGGGTTCGGGGGTGTGACAAATAATTGTACGAGGAGTCATGACCTGCTGGGCGCTGATTAATACGTGGGTATGAATGTTCATTAGGGGCGTGGTCATTCCCCCTACAGAATTATTGGTTCTAAACCTAGTAAACTTGTTTCCTTTGTCATTATTGTTACCTTGGAATGAGTACATCATGATAAGGAATTTCTAATCTCAAACCATTACAAAACTTTCTTTCCAATTTATAGACTTTTTTCTTTTTTCCAAACCTTGATTGGGATGTTGTTCAAGGTTCTAAATCGGGACGCGAGATAGTAGAGGGTCGATTTTATATTGCCATTCAACTAGACCTATAGTTCTATCGAATATATATATATACTCATATGATATAGAGCTGAAAACATATCGAACTCTATGGGCAAGTATGAGGCCAATACGTGCTGAGCGCTTAAATGGAAGTGAAGGTGGATCTATGGTTGTGGGTGTAGGGGGGTGTTGGGTGCTGGGGTGCTTCGGGGGCGCGTGCAGTCTTCTCAAAGAGTGGCACTTCGCCGATATCAAAGTGGCTGAAGCGACTAGAGCGAACGAGTTTCGTCTCTTGGGATCTCAAGAATGCTTC
Organism: Synergus magnus; assembly: GCA_032275165.1. Lineage (NCBI taxonomy): Eukaryota > Metazoa > Arthropoda > Insecta > Hymenoptera > Cynipidae > Synergus > Synergus magnus. The sequence goes on along the minus strand of JAUESH010000002.1, from coordinate 1,315,624 downwards.
CTACGTGAGCGCACACTCACGAATCACGGTTCTTGTCCTAGGGCTTTCGAAGGCGTGATCATTTTTCTCTTACTTTCATGCTCATTGGCTTCACCCGACGGCTGAGAACACCGATCAAGACTATCGAGACTTGACAACGTATACATGTATACAAAGCACCACCTGTGTCTGCCAGAACGTGAGGGAGATAAGAAGGAAATCCTCCCTGAGTGATGAATAATGCTTCCATCTTCTTGTTCCGCTCACAACATCTACCATGAGAATATACTCAGGTGTTAACAGAGGCTAATGAGGATTGATCCCAGATCCCAAGCATTCGCAAATCTAACAAATTTCTCTTATAATAGGAAACAGTTGTTGCTGTAATTGCTTCCACTGAAATTGGATTTTCAAAACAATGAAGCGCTTGAAATCGATATCTCGCCCATTGAGTAAGAGCACATTTTTAATCCCCTATTTTCAGCAAACGGTCATTTCAAGCCGAACTTAGGTATTCGAAACCCATTTACACTTGACACGGAAAATCGTTCGGTGCAATTGAATCTGCTATTGACAGACCTGAAGACTCGAGTGCTAGAGACGAAACGAGGTCTTGCTTTATGGAGAGAGGCCTTTGTCCGTGGATTGTGTTCGAAACTGGAAATTATGAAATTGTGTAAATACTAAAGTATTTGTACAATTATGGATTCATTGAAATTGTGACACTCAGGGTCCTTAAATTGAATTATTTTTTAAATATTAAAGAAGAAACTACCATATTTTATTTACTTTTGGCACAATTCAAATTGGCGTGCATATTTCCAGCTGTAATATTGAATAGAGCACTAAATTTTTCGCAGCTAGCGTCGGTCAGACGTATTTTCGGATCGTTGCATTCATGGCACGATTCATGAAACGGCATCGAAATATTTGAAGCGGATTTGCAAAATTGCGGATCACAGTAGCGCGACACGTTGCGCGCACACGGCGCAACAACAGAATCGCACGTCCATCTCTACGTTCTCTCCATTCGTGCACGGATTAATTTAATGAACCGAAATATTTGCATTCACGTTTCTGTCTGCTGAAATGTTGATTTCGAGTTTAAAAAGTCAATCTCGTGCTGATCGTCGTGCATATATTACGTCCAATTTATCTCATTAGGAACACTTAATGAAATTCAGATCATTTTACTCGTTCAGAATCAATTAAAACATTTTCTAGTTGCTAAAATTGCAGGATTTCCAAACTATTAGTCCTAATAAAAAAATGGTCAAAAGCATTCTTGTAGATCTTTTTAAGACGAACAGTTTAGTTTCTCGACGTTTTTATCCTATCTATCGTCGTTTAGCTATAAAATGCAATTTAAAATTTTCTCCTTTTAATTTTTCATGTTTGTAATGAAATCTATTATTCCTATAAAAAAATGGTTGCAAGTAATCTTATAGATCTTTTTAAGGTGAACAATTCTGCTCTTGAAGATTTTGTCATATCTACGTTCGTTCAGCTGTAAAACCGAATTTTTTATTTTATTAATTTCATTTTTCATCGTTAAAACGAAAACTATTATTCATATCAAAAAATTGTTAAGGAACAATCTTGTAGATATTCTTAGGACTAATAATTTCTTTCCTGAGCCTTTTATCGTATCTAGAATTGTTTAGCTGTAAAGTCGAATTCTCAATATTCTAAATTTTATTTTTCAGCCTTAAAACGAAAACTATTATTCCTATCAAAAAATTGCTAAGGAATAATCTTGTAGATATTTTTAGGACTAACAACTTCTCTTATAAACCTTTTATTGTATCTAGCTTTGTTTAGCTGTAAAGTCGAATTTTCAATTTTCTTAATTTTATTTTTCAGCGTTAAAACAAAAACTATTACTCCTATCGAGAAATGCTTAAGGGACAATCTTGTAGATATTTTCAAGACAAATCATTTTTCTATTGGACCTTTTATCGTATCTGGCTTTTTTTAGTCGTAAAATCGAATATTTAATTTTTTTGAATTCTAGTTTTCGTCGTTAAAACGAAAACTATTATTCCTATCAAAAAATTGCTAAGGAACAATCTTGTAGATATTTTTAGGACTAACAATTTCTCTCATAAACCTTTTATTGTATCTAGCTTTGTTTAGCTGTAAAATCGAATTTTCAATTTTCTTAATTTTATTTTTCATCGTTAAAACGAAAACTATTATTCCTATCAAAAAATTGATAAGGAAAAGTTTTAGATCTTTTCAAGACTAACAATTTTTCCATTGGACCTTTTATCGTAGCTATCGTCCTTTAGCTTTAAAGTATAATATATATTGTCCATAGTTTTATTTTCATGGCTAAAACAATAAATATAAGATCTAGAAGACTTTGAAGGAAGTCAATTTAATTTTTCTTCATGGGACAACTTCTGCACCATTAAATTTCACTCCTATCAGTTTCGTCTCTTCTTCCCTTCCTAATTTCCACCTTTCTTGGCACTTGCAGCTTCCGGATGGAGATCTGGGCAGATCAGATTCCCAAGGGAGTTAATGTTGCCACGGATCTTTCCTAAACTGGGCTAGACAACTTAATTAAATCGGCCTCAACTAACATAATCTATCTCTGCTCCACCGATAAATGGATACGAAATCTTGAAGGAGAGGATGTGATGCTGCGTTGCCACTCCAAGGTGATTAGCTAATATTGCAACGCGTCTGAATCCGTTTGGTTACGCGTTTACAACATCTGCTGATCCCCTTAAGGGCCCAACAATATCGGCTTATCGGTACATGTCTCTCAGTTTCTGCTTCCACCCCCACCGTTCTATCTTCCAGGAAATAGACGAATCCTTTGATAAATCGCATCCAGATGTAAAGCTGCGTTGCATTGATCCCTTAAAACCTGATTTAAGACCCAGCTTTTAATCCCTGAAGGATAAATCTCCCTGCAACGTCAGAAAAATTAATTTCCCCTTTCTCTTGACATTTCTTCCAATCATGATTTATTTTCTTCAATTTTCCTATATTCATTTAAACTTTTACATTCCCCTTTTCAGCTTTTGTATTCCGCTCATATTCTTTCTTACTTTCTTGATTTCAATTCCTTCGCCCGTCTTCTCATTTTTCTCACTTTCGTCCCCCATTTCGCCCACCTTTCAAGCCTCGATTGGCTCAATACATTATTTCCGTCATCGAAGAGGGTTGCGTTCGATCTTACGTCCTTGATATCTCATCGGAGGCGTCCCCACGGTAAATCAAAGGCAGCGGCGTCTGCGAGGAGTCCAAACAAAATCCATAAATTTCCGCTTTGCCGCGCCCGGTGGTTTCCGTCAGAAGTTTTCCAAGTTCCGAAAGTAGTATTTCTGCTCTCGCGCCCACCCGTTTCGCCCTGTGTACGGCGCATAAATAATGCAGGGGTGCTACAGCCTGGTGTCTAAGGATCGCAGCCTTCCTCAAAAGGAGAAGTCCGCCAAGGGTTGAAACGTCACTCGAAAGAACACCAAGAAATAAGAAGAAAAGAAAACTCCATAAACAAAACGACCCTTCTGTACTATTCAACGAGTTTTTTAAAAGTACGGGTCCGCCCACTTCACGATTTCCTCAATTTGGGAATATTAGCGTCAAACATCAGGGACCAAACCTTTATTTATTAATTTAATATGCTCCTCTGGAGAGTAGAAGAAGCTGTAGGCGTAGGTAAATACGAGGATGGGGTGAAAAGTTTCCGGCCTGACCTAGAAATAGCGGCAGCAGGTCTAATTTTTAGCTTGTATTCTATAGTACTATATCTCACTAGCTTGTATATCAAGTTTCAAGTCGATT
>JAUESH010000002.1:1301610-1311747 GCA_032275165.1 Synergus magnus | reverse complement strand
TAATAATAATAATAATAATAATTACTGTATGAGGAATCATTATACAAAATTTAGGGAATGAAATTTAGAATTACAATGTGAAACGAGATTAAAAGTAAGCTAATGAGAACGAAATGAGAACGCAAATTAGAAATATTCATATCCCCGACATAGCCCTTCCGTAGACTCATCTCGATTACTCAGTTTTAATGGCAGAAAGGCGACCGAGTTGGAGCCGTCGAAGCGCGATACTAATTAGAAAACTTGCGAAAGTTTCCGAAGGAAGTAACGCTAGGCGGAATTCTGGGCCAGTCAATATATTTAATAAAAGGCAAATATTTGCGTGTGATGAATGCAGAGGAAATGTTCATTTCAGAAAAGCACTGGCGATTTTAATTACGATATGCGAAAATTACAATCAGGTTCCCTGGAATTTTCTAGATAGAAGTGCTGTGATATTGTACGTTTTTGTAATATGAATTTTTATTTCGGATGACATCATAAAATTGGAACAGCATCATATCCCCCTTTCCCCTCCTTATCCCCTATCCAATGAACTCATACGTATAGACACCGTACCTCCGTTTTACCGTCATACCTCGTAGTATGACATACCTCACACTCATACCTGGAAATCACACCCCCACCATCACACCTCAGTCATGCATCCACTGTCATCCCTCACAGTCACACTTTCACCAACGAACCTCCGCAGCACCAACGTCACACCTCATAGTCACACCTCATATTTATACCTTTATTTCACGATAGTCACGTGTCATAGTCACACCACCACCGCCATACCTCACAGTCATGTATTCACCGTCATACCTCTTAGTCACGCCTTCACAAATATACTTCTACAGCATCACCTATCACACCTCATAGTCACACCTCATAATCACGTCTTTTTACTATAAATAACGATTATACTTCGTAGTCTGTACTTACCAATCACACCTCATAATCGTATCTCATAACTGTACCTCACAGTCGCACCTCACTCTCACACCTCACAGTCACACTACCAATATTATACCCACAGTCACACCTTCGCCAACAAACCTCCACAGCACCACCGTTACATATCATAGTCACATCCCATGGTCATGCCTCATAGTCACACATCGCAGTTACGCCTTATAATCATACCTCGACGTCACACCTATATTATCATAAATAACGATCACACTTCATAATCTGAACATCCCAATCACACCTCATAAGCGTACCTCATAATCGTACCTGACAGTCGCACCTCACAGTCAAACCTCTCAGTCAAACATCATAGAGTCACATCGCCACCACCAAACCTCGCCGGTATATACATGGTATATAATACCATGTATTCACCATAATACCTCACAGACACAACTTCACCAAGATACCTCTACATCACCACCATCACACCTCATAACCACACCTCATGGTCACCCCTTATAGTCACACCCCATGGTCACACCTCACAGACACAACTTCACCAAGATACCTCTACATCACCACCATCACACCTCAATCATACCCCATGATCAACCCTTATAGTCACACGCCATGATCACACCTCATAGTTACACCTCGTGGTATGGTCATGGATGTGTGACCGCGAGGATGTGACTGTGATATGTGACGGTGGTGCAGTGGAGGTGATTGTGAATTACTACTATGTGGTGAAACTGTTAAGTATGATAATAAAAGTGTGACCGATGAGGTGTGACTATGTGGCGTGATAATGAGGCGTGATCGCAATGGTGTGTCCGTGATATGTGACGGTGGTGCAGTGGAGGTGATTGTGAAGTACTACTACGAGGTTATACTGTTAAGTACTACAGTAGAGGTGTGACCGCTCAGGTGTGACTATGAGGTATGGCCTTAAGGTGTGACTGCGATGGTGTGACTGTGATAAGTGACGGTAGTGCAGTGTAGGCGACTGTACTGTGTTACTACGAGGTGTGACTGTTAAATATTGTTTTGGAGGTGTGACCGCGGAGGTGTGACTGTTAAGTATGGTATTGGAGGCTTGACCGCAGAGGTGTGACTGTGACATGTGACGGTGGTGCTGTAGAGGTATGACTGCCAGGATTCGATGTCCACTATTTTTAAAATGCAGTTAGGTAGTTAATATTCACTGCTGCCTTGAAACTTTTTTTTGACACAATTACTGGGTAGATTTTCAAACGCTGTCACGAGAAAAGAGAATCTCTCCGATGGAATAAAAAATAACAAAAAAACATAAACAAATCAATTCGACCCTATTCTTCAGAAAATCCTTTTTTTTATTTTCTTTCGAGAAAATACCAGAGGACATTCCACAAAAGGAAATAACGTTAGAATCCTGGGATCTGGACTATTTCAAATTTCCATTCAAGAGGCCGGCCAGCAAGAAGAATTCTGCGCTTGGATAGGAAACCTGGCTTCCTGCCTGAGGACGGCGAATCCCTTGGGGAAGCTGGGATCAAGGACGCGGATGCCTGAGCGCTTTTGCGATGTTGGAATTCCTTCTAGAAGCTCCTGACTCCCCGGGAAGATCGTATTCCTGGATCGAGCTGCCTCTGTATATTCTACGTCCTTTTTCCGGATGCCTTTGTGGCTGCAGAGATGTAAAAAGATCTCAATGACAAGACATGCCGCCTTCTGTGAGTCCCCTGGGATATGGAAATTTGCGATATATTACGCGAGAACGTTACCCAACACCTTTAAGTTCTTTCCTTACCGAGTCGTCATCGTCATGTGTATGTATCTCTCGCCTTCGATTCGAGCCAATGTCAGTGACCCTAAATTTACATTTTCGTGGGAAAAGGTGAAAAGCCGACGGAAGGTAGAAAATTTTATGTGGAGTTGCGAGTTCAATTCAATATTCCTGTTGGCATTATGCACTGAAATTTGTAGATTAAATTCGACGAAAGTATCGGTTTAAAAAAAAATATTATAATTATTTTTTTATTCGGTGCTCCAAAAAGAATTCTAACGATTATTCTTGAATAGAGAAACTAGTGATAATATCCGCTCTGAACGTGCAGGAAGTAAATTTGATCTTATTCCCTTAGGCGGATCGGAAGTACTGCCGCCATGGCAAATCTGATATACTTGATGCAAAATGTAAAGATCAGATTTTACAAAGAAATATAAGTATATTTCTATTTTTAGAGAAAAATCTCTGAGGTAAAAATAGGTTCCTTTTCCACGGGATTGCAAAGTTCATTAATTTTTAACTAATAAGTAAAAATAAAATTTTTATGTAAAATTGAAGAAGAAAAATTTATGTCAAACAATACTGTCTTCCTAAAATGGAAACTCATTCCTCATTTTTAATGCATAAAGCGACCATGATATAACAAAATTAGGCGCTTAATTAAATTATGCTTTGAAAAATATAAGACGAATAGAATCTGATTTAAAGGCTAGCTATTTTCGTACCTTTTTCTTTTGAAATAAGATCATGTGATAAAAGATTATAAACCTTAAACGCGTGGATCTTGATTAGCAATATGGTGAATCTTGTGCTGTGTGGCATGACTGTGCGATCGATCTACGTGGAAGAAAAAGGGGAGGGGGTTGGGGAGGGGATTAGGAGTAATGAGTGATAAGATAGACAGGGGAATAGATAAAATTTAGGATTTGGGGATGGGTTAGAGGAGGGGATTAGGGGTAATGAGTGGTTAGATTGATAGGAGAATGGTTAGAGGAGGGGCTTCGATGAAGGTATTTCGGGAGGGGATTAGGGTCAATGTTTAGTGAGATAAGTAGGGGAGGGAAATAGATAGAGGGGGATAGATGAAATACTGGAGGAGGGGATTTGGGGAGGGGATTAGGAGCGATTAGTTTGAAAGAAGTAGAGATGGGGATATAGGGGAAGGGGAGGGGCTATTTTAGGACGTTATGGGAGGGGATTTGGAGTGATGAGTGGTGTTGTATATAAGGGAATCGATAAAATTGAGGATTTGGGGATGTGGTAGAGGAGGAGATTATTGGTAATGAGTGGTGAGATAGATAGGAGAATGGATAGAGGAGGGGCTTCGATGCAGGTATTTTGGGAGGAGATTAGGGGCGATGAGTAGTAAAATAAGTAGAGGAGGGAAATAGGTAGAAGGGGGAGATAAAAGACTGGGGGAGGGGATTAGGGACGATTAATGGTGCGACAAGTAGCGGTGGGGATATATGGGAAGAGGAGGAGATTAGGGGTGTTGAGTGATAATACAGGAAGGGGAGGAGCCAGATGAGGTTATGGGAGTGGATTCAGACTGATCAGTCGTGACGTATATAGGGAATAGATAAAATAGAGGATTTGGGGAGGGGGTAGAGGAGGGAATTAGGGGTAATGAGTGGTGAGATAGAAGAATGAATAGAGGAGGGGATTTGATTAAAGTATTTCGGAAGGGGAGGAGTGGTGAGATAAGTAGGGGAGGGAAATAGGTAGAGTGGAGATAGGTGGAAGACTGGAGGGGATTTGGGGAGGGAATTTGGGGCGATTATTTGTAAGGCAAGTTGGGATGGGGATATAGGCAGCAGGGGATGTGATTAGGGATGATGAGTGATAATACAGCAAGGGGAGGGGCTAGGTGAGGAGCTTATGGGAGGAGATTTGGTGAAGGGATTTCAGGAGAGGATTAGGGACGATGAGTGGTGGGACAAATACAGGAAGGAGATAGGTAGAGGAGGGAATAGTGGAAGGGCTAGGGGGGGGATTAGGGGAGGGGATTTGGTGTGACAAGTAGTGAGATAAATAGGAGAATTGATGGAGGAGGGGATTTAGCAAGGGGATTAGGAGCGATTCGAGGTGAAACTGGTAGTAGAGAGGAGCCATAAGAGGTCAGAAGAGGGGGTTAGTGTGATGTGTGAGGAGATAAATGGAGGGGCTAGAGGTGGGGATTAGGGGAGGAGGTAGAGGTGGGAACTAGGGGAGGGGGTCAAAATTAGTGAGATAGATAGGTGAATGGATAAAAGATGGGGTTTGTGGAGGGGATTAGGGGCGACTAGTAGTAATACAAGAAGGGGAGGGGAATCTCAGAGGAATTAGTAGAAGGGAAGGACGAGATGAGGAAGAGAAGTAAAATTCATTTCTTGGACTATCAGAATCATAATGAGCTTTTAAGTTTCATGAACCTCGGTACTTCGGATGTTCGCAATCCTGCAATGTCAAGAGTGAACTTAAGATGGAATTAGTTGAATTTTGACATCGCGAAAGGACGAATCGCGAGGCTGACACTTCGGCGTTTACGGGTGGCGTTTAGTCATAATTAAAATTCTCAAGATTCCAACCAGTCAGCGCATCTGTCGACGACCATTATGGCTTCGTCTTTAATGACTTGGCTATGACGACAACCGGGTCGTTTTGCGTGCACGTTTGCCTCGTGCGAGAGTTACGTTTAGAGGCCCTGTAGATAGCAGATGACGCTCAAGGGATATACTAAGATGTTAATTTAGCTATTACTTACACCCGACCAACGCCTCCAGGATGCTCAAGACATTGGATCACCCTGGCACTTGCGGCGTGCTTTCCTAGCAAAATACAACCCAAGTATCGCTACCATCTTGCCAGCTCCATCGATCGAACATTCATCGGTCTCACCGCAAGATTCGCCACACTCTTAATCAAGATCCTCACACTTCAGGCGTTTAATCTTTATTACTGCCCTCTAATTCAGATCTAATCGGTCACGTATTCTGCTCACTGCTGAACTCCCACGTCCCTTTGTAATTTTCCACACTGAAAAAAAAAAGAATACTTCAAGTGAGAGGAGAGTATTAAATTCAGTGAATAAAATATTTAAAGTGGAGGATCCCAGAAACCGCAGAAGTCTACACTTTTTTTTTTCAGAAATTGCGAACCAATTAGAGGCGAGCGGTATGAAACGTTTTCCTGACTTCCTGTGTGGCGTCGTCTTGGGTGGGGACCCATTCATTTCCGGCTCTCACCTGCTCTGGAATCGGCCATCCCTTTTCCCGCAACCTTCGCGTTCAATTCGCCGGAAACTTTCGTCGACATTGGCACACGGCAATGTGGAACGACGTTACCGGATGCAGATGAGCCTCATTTCCAATCTACCATACAAGTATCAGGATCCAGTGATGCTCACCCATTTCCAACCCTTCCAAGTAACAAAAATTGCAGTTTGATCACCTTCCTCCTTTTTCCAATCACAGTTTGCTCCTCGCACCCCCACTTTCATATTTCCTCGGTTTTATCAATTTATAGCATCTTCCTCACTATTTCTATCCTTTTCTGTTACTTTTTCTCTCTGGCAGGGAATAAAAGTGAGCAAGTTGTAAATAGGAAAGAAAATTAGGCCAGTGGGTTGTTTCCTAGTTTCTTAGAAGAACCCGCAAACGTCTTCAGTCTTCGTGCTGCCAACCCTCTAGGCCTAAATACCCTCTTCTATATGCAAATCCCTCGAGCTCGTCGAAAGCCAGAAGGTGGAGGGTGCGTTTACTATATATCTATGGCCTTATCAGTTCGCCGGGCCGTGGGTCGCGGAGAGCATTAGCCAAATTGTTTGTCTTCAATTTTTCCTTTTCTATTTCACCACTTTTTAAAAGTTTTTTAAGTATAAGGGATTGTTCTAAAAGCAGCGACCATTTATGATAATTGGATTAAAAAATACATAGTCTCTTGAAAAATTGTAGAAAAAATCGCTGTACAAATTTCCAAACCTGGCCGAGACCGGGGATGATATATACGGCCCGACTGGGCTCCAACGTGGCTCCAACCGGGTTTTAACCGGGCCTCGACCTGGCTCTAACCAGGTCCCGACCGGAAATCGGGTTTTCAGGTCTGTATTTCATCCCCGATCAGTAATCCCCTGTTCTGGACCCGATCGGGGACAGATTTACCCAATCTGGGCCAGGGCAGGGCCACAGACAAATTGCCACACCGGTTATGTCGCTTATTTAATTAATTTAATCATCTTAAAGTTGAAATTCTCAATTCCCTTCGTTCGCTGTAGCGATTTCTGAATTCCAATTTGTAATTTCCGATTTCTCATTTCAAATTCAAATCCGAAATTTTGGTAAATAATGCCGCTTAAGCCAACGCAATTACATAGACAAAACAATCAATCTTAATAGAATTCAGGTCGCTGTTATCCATTTTGAGGGAGCGTTACAACGTCTAATATCGGTTTACCAAGTTAGTCGTGTTCTCCCTCCATTATAATCCGTTCGTAATTTACCATTAAATCCTCCCAGAGTTGGAGTTCTAAAGTAAGAAAACTGTATTACTGGCATCATATCAAAAACAAGTTAATCATGTTTCAATGAAACTCTAGAGTTATCTCGAGAAGATTAAATTAATCTACTAGTCATTTTGTCGCTGCTTTATTTTTTATTCATATCAAATTAAAAATATCTCTAAACTTTTGCGTGTGACAGGATCTCATGTTGGAATAGCTCCACTCTAAATTATTATTTAAAAAAATGTTTCCTTCTATTTTTACTCCCGCCAGGTATTGATCAATTTTAACCTGACACTCCGTAACTTTTCCGGAAGTACAGCGTCCACTTGGAAAGGACATCCTGCCGATCGCGGTGAAAAATCGAGGAGCAATTAGACACCGATACGAGAGCAGTCCATTAATCAAACGAGTATAAAAGGGACTACGGGACACAATATAGAAAAGTGTGCTTTCTCTCCCAGTTTCCCGATCCCCGGAACATTTGTTAAGCGTCTCCCGGCAGACGCTTTAAAAACCGTACCATTTGTAACCGGCTGGATAAAAAAAGCCGTTGAAAAAAAAGACGAATCCAGCAAGAAAGGCATTCGAGACGTAGCGCGATTAATGCAAAGGTTTTAAAGGCGAGGGAGAGGAGAACCCAAGTACCTGTCGTCCCAAGTATTATACTTCTGGGTTTTCTTTCCCGACATTTTTCTCAGCTCCTGTTGATTCTTCCTGAATAAATGAGACTCAGCTACTCGACACTTTCTACGATAAGAACATTTTATGATGACGAGGGGAAAGTTACTTTCAACTTGTTTCAGTGGGTTATTTTTAAATTAAATTGGAGGGTGTCAGGAGCTTCATGATCATTAGATTCTTCATGAGGATTTACACCAATTCTAAAGTTCTCAGAAACGATGACCTTGAAGCATTTATCCACATCAAGTGCTCCAAAGTGGTGACCATGATCTTTACCCCCAATCCAAGTGTCACTGTAATTATAACCATGACTTTTTACCCCTACTACAAGGTGCTCCAGAGTGATAACCATAACCATTTAAGCCTACTTTAATTTACTCCGAATTGCCATAAAGTGCACCAAAATGGTAACCCTGACCAGTCCCCACCTCCCAACGAGCCATAAAGAGTACTAAAATGGTAACCATGACTTTTTCCTTCCACTTTAACTTGCCACAAAGTGCTCCACAGTGGTGACCATGATCATTTCCCTTCGCCTAAACAGCCCCAAAGTGGTCACCACGATTATTTACCCCTATTTTACAATACACCTGTGTGTTATAACCTTGGCCACTTCCCCCCGATTTCAAAGTGTCCCAAAAGTGGTAACCATAGCCATTCTCCTCCATCCAAAGAGCCCCAAAGTGATAACCACGATTATTTACTCCTTTTTTTTATTTTTTACCTTTAAGTGTGATACCCATGGCCATTTTCCCTCTATTCCAAAGTGTATCAAAGTGGGAACCATGACCCTTCTTCCCCACTCTAAAATGCCACAAACTGCCCAAAAGTGGTAACCAAGACCATTTCCCCCACTCCCAATTGTCACAAAATGCCCCAAATTGGTGACCTTGATTTTTTACCCCCGCGTCAAGTGTTTCCTTAGAATGATAACCATGACAACTCCACCCCCCCAAATTGTAACGTGACAAAAATTGCCTCAAAGTGGTAACCATGACCATTTCCTCCCTGTTTCAAATTGTCCCAAAGTGGTAACCATGACCATTTCCTCCCTATTACAAATTGTCCCAAAGTGGTAACCATAACCATTTCCTTCCACTGCAAATTGACCTGAGTGATAACCATGACCATTTATCCCATTCCAAGTTTCCCTAGAATAATAACCATGACCATTTTCCCCCGTTCCCAATTGTCACAAAATGCTCCAAATTGATGACCATGATTATTTACCCCCGCTCCACGTGTTTCCCTAGAATGATAACCATGACTATTCCACCCCCCCCCAACTTTAAAGTGACAACAATTGCCTCAAAGTGGTAACCATGACCATTCCATCCCTACTTCAAAGTATCCCAAAGTGGTAACCATAACCATTTCCTCCCACTGCAAATTGCCACTGAGTACCTCCACCCAAAGAGCCTCAAAATGATCACCACGATCATTTAACTTCATTTTAGAATTCCCCTGAGTGATAACCATCACGATTTTCTCTATTCAATGTTTTTCTAGAATTATAACCATGACAATTTCATCTCCACACTCCAAAGTGCCAAAAATTACACCAAAGTGGTAACCATGACCATTTCCCCAACACCAAAGTGCGCCAAGGTGGTAACCATGATTATTTAGCCCCGCTCCAAATTTTCCTAGAATGATAACCATAACCATTTCACCCCCCACTCTAAAGTGCCAAAAATTACACCAAAGTGGTAACCATGACCATTTCCCCAACACCAAAGTTCTCCGAAAAGGTGACCATGATTATTTGCCCGCGCTCCAAATTCCCCTAGAATGATAACCAAGACCTCTTCATCCCCACTCCAAAGTACCATAAATTTCCCTAAAGTGATAACCATTACCATGATTATTTACCCCAACTCCAAGTTTCCCTAGAATGATAACCATGACCATTTCACCACCACACCAAAGTGACAAAAATTGCCCCAAGGTGATAACCATAACCATTTCCGCCACGGCGAAGTGCCCCAAAGTGGTAACCACGATCATTTACCTCTAAAAATTTTATTTCGAACGAAAGGACTTGTCAAATAGTTGAATAATAATATTATCTTATCCAAATTGATCTGACAATAATTTTCATAATTATTCAATCACTCAAATTGTTTTGTTCAGATAATTCTTATTTTTACTGGAATTATGTACAATGTTTATATATTATATCATAATAAAATGATAAGCTTCGACTTCTAATAAAAAAGAAAACAGGACTCAGATTCCTCCAGAGTCTCAAATAATGAATTCAATTCCATGGAGAACGTGACAGAAACTAACTGAACCTGACTTTTAC
>JAUESH010000002.1:1272439-1296377 GCA_032275165.1 Synergus magnus | reverse complement strand
TCTTGATGGCATGATTAAAATACTGAGTCGTTAAAATAAAAATTATGCGTGAGAATAATTGACCACACCCACTTGACAACACCCACTGACAATCCCTTCTAACTACATAAACTGGATAATCTCATTAGAAACACCCACTGGGCACGCCCATTGGTAACACCCATTAGGCACGCCCATTGACAAACCCTACTAACTATATAAACTAAATAATCTCATTGGCGTTTCCCATTGGACACGCCTACTCTGAACGCTCAATTTACACGCCTATTAGATACGCCAACTGAAAGCACCCACTAAACACGCCTATTGGCAATTCCTTCTAACTATATTAACTGGATAATACCTTCGAAAATACCCACTGGCAACGCCTACTAGACACGCCCATCTATGGTTCCTATTAACTATATCAACACGACATTCTGATTGGCAACGCCCACTGGGCAAACTCATTGGACACTCCAACTTGACATGCCCACACGAAAATTTCATTGGGGACACCCACTCGACACGCCCACCGACAATCCCTAATGATTACAACGCTTCATATTCTGATTGGCAACGCCCACTGAAAAACCCCAATGGACACGCCCACTTCGTAACGCCCACTAGATACGCCCCTTGCAAACGCCCACTGGACTTTTCTAAATTACTTTTTTTCCTAAATTACTATCACCAGTCTGACTAATATCGACCATTACTACTGTGAATTGTTATCCTTGAATATTTACTTTTAAATACAACTTAAAATAGTTATTTTATATAGTAAATCATTGTAACTGAGAAGATAAATTGTCTCTTAATTTGAAATCAACCTAATTATAATTAAATTTCCATCAACCCTCTAACCGAGAAAGTTACGGCAGTTTCGAAAACTTTACAGCTTCTAAAGCGTTCCGTTGATGGAAAATGGAAACAAGTTTTGTTTTCCTCGTAAACTAATTTCCCGACGATTTCCGATCACATTCTCGAAAACCCAATTTAGCAGGTGAAGTGGAAGTGACCGGGTCGTATTTTCCGGGTCAATCGAAGTCGTAGAAATGTGTTTATTTAGCAATCAGAGTCAGAGAGCGCTGTGCGCCTAGTAATTACGGATAGAACATTGGAATCATTTGTTTGTGCATTGTTGCCGCAAAGCATTGTTGGTCTCCGAAACGCACCCTTTCCAAACAATTCTAACACACCCTCCACTCAGCTAAGTGTACAGGGCAGATCGTTTCATCCCCATCCCTGTCTTTCAACTCGACCCTTGCCTAAGTTCGATTCTGCAACTGTAACCTAATTCAGGCGAATCTCTATTCCATTTTTAAAACTTATTTCGTTAAATTAATAACATTTGAATTTGTTTAGCAGCAAATAATGATACTACTGACATAGTATCATTAGTAGTATTATCGCGAGCAAACCTCGTACAATATAGTATTACTAGTAATATCATTAACAGTCCTCCTACTGGTGCAGTATCACTATTACTATCACTACCAATCCTCCTACTGATGTACTATCATTAATATTATCACTAGCAACCCTCCTACTGATTTAGTATCATTAGAACTATCACTATCAGTACATCTCCTAGTTTACTATCACTAATACTATCACTAGTAGTCCTCCTACTGATATAGTATCACTAAAAGTCCTCCTACTGGTGCAGCTTCACTTATCGTCCTCCTACTAATATAATATCACTATTACTATCACCAGCAATTCTTCTACTGTTGTACCATCATTAGTATTATCACTAGCAACCCTCCTACTGATTTAGCATCATTAGTACTATCACTATCAGTACATTTCTTGGCCTACTATCACTAATACTATCACTAGCAATCCTCCTACTGTTGTACTATCATTAGTATTATCACTAGCAACCCTCCTACTGATTTAGTATCATTAGAACTATCACTATCAGTACATCTCCTAGTTTACTATCACTAATACTATCACTAGTAGTCCTCCTACTGATGTAGTATCACTAGAAGTCCTCCTACTGGTGCAGTTTCACTTATCGTCCTCCTACTAATGTAATATCACTATTACTATCACCAGCAATCCTCCTAGAGTTGTACTATCATTAGTATTATCACTAGCAACCCTCCTACTGATTTAGTATCATTAGTACTATCACTACCAGTACATCTCCTAGTTTACTATCACTAATACTATCACTAGTAGTCCTCCTACTGATGTAGTGTCACTAGAAGTCCTCCTACTGGTGAAGTTTCACTTATCGTCCTCCTACTAATGTAATATCACTATTACTATCACTAGCAACCCTCCTACTGATTTAGCATCATTAGTACTATCACTATCAGTACATTTCATGGTCTACTATCACTAATACTATCACTAGCATTCCTCCTACTGTTGTACTATCATTAGTTTATCACTAGCAACCCTCCTACTGATTTAGTATCATTAGTACTATCACTATCAGTACATCTCCTAGTATACTATCACTAATACTATCACTAGCAGTCCTCCTACTGATGCAGTGACCCTTTAAGTCCTCCTACTGGTGTAGTATCTATAGTACTGTCACTAGAAATCCTTTTACTGGTGTAGTGTCTCTAGTACTATCATTAGCAATCCTCCTATTGCTGTAGTACCACTAATAGTCCTCCTCCCACTGTAATTTCACTTGTAGTCCAAGTACTACTACTAGTACAGAACAATTTTCTTTTATTAATACGAAAATTCTTTTTCAGTTCAGTAACCATTTTGGGTATCAAGTTAACTTTCGAAAAGGAAGTTTAAGTCACGTGAGTGCAATATGTTGATGTAGCTTCCAATGTAGAATGCAGGGAGCATTGAGAAAGAGAAATCGAGATAGGGTGGAGGAGCAGTGAGTAGACTGAGGGGAGTATGGGTTTGGTACCCGGATTATTGCTTCAATATTGCCCGATGCCAGACGACGTAGTTACGTCTACGAAAGCCGTACATGAACGTGAGCACACGTATGCAGGGGGTGGCTGGCATAGCAGCGTTATTAAGCCATCTCTTACCAGTTATATCCTCGTATAAGACTATGGCCACCCCCAACTTCCGTCTCGCTTCAAGTCCCAGGACCCGGTGTACATAAGAATCCCAGCAGACTGACGCGACCTTTCAGTAAACACCAATTCCAACCGCACATTTTATTTCAAGTAATCAACTTCTCAATCCCTAGTTTTGATGAAATCGGGACTTTAGTATCAAAGGTTGGAAAATGAAACGTAAATTGAAATTCATAATCGATTCTTGGAATAAGTTTCCCACCGCATTTTCATTCCTTTCCCTCGCCCCTTTCTAATACCTTTTTACATTGCCTATTTTTAAACAACCCCTTTTCTCAGTCTTTTTTTAAACCCCTTTTGCAAACCTTATTTACAAGCTCATTTTTAAAAACACCCCTTTTCCAAGCTCTTTTTTCAACTAATAGTTACACTTTACCAGTAGGAGGGTTGCTAATGATAATACTAATGATAGTACGTCAGTAGGAGGATTGCTAGTGATACTAATAGTGATATTGCACCAGTGGGAAGACTGCTAATAATAGTACTAATGGTAGTACATCAGTAGAAGGATTGCTAGTGATAGTAATAGTGAAACTGAACTAGTAGGAGGTTTTCTGTTGACACTACGTCAGTAGGAGGATTGATAGTGATAGTAATAGTGATATTGCACTAGTATTAAGACTGCTACTAATAGTACTAATGCTAGTACATCAGTAGGAAGACTGATAGTCACAGTAGTAGTAATACTGTAGCTGTAGGGGGCCTAATAGTGATAGTACTAGTACTATTACACCAGTAGGAGGATTTCTTGTAATAGTACTAATAAGACTACATCTGTAGGACTTCTAAGTGACACTGCACCAGTAGGAGGTCTGTTAGTAATAGTATTAGTGATATTATATCAGTAGGATTACTGATAGTAATGCTACTAGTGGTACCACACCAATAGGAGTACTTCTAGTAACACTAAATCAGTAGGAGGGCTGCTTGTGATAGTACTAATGATAGTACATCAGTAGGAGGATTGCTAGTGATAGTAATAGTGATATCGCACCAGTAGGAAGACTGCTAATAATAGTACTAATGGTAGTACATCAGTAGGAGGATTACTAGTGATAGTAATAGTGATACTGCACCAGTAGGAGGACTTCTGTTGACACTACGTCAGTAGGAGGACTGATAGTCATAGTACTAGTGATACTGCACTAGTAGAAGGACTACTAGTGATAGTATCAATGATATTACATCACTAGGATGACTTCTGGCTACTATACACTAACATAATGACTGTAGTAATAGTATTAGTGATACTACATCAATAGGATTGCTAATAATAGTACTAGTAGTCATCCTACACTAGTAGGATGACTACTCGTGATACGTCTGATGGTATTACATCACTAGGGGGACGTTTAGTGTGACTACACCAGTAAAAGAACTTCTAGTGATAGTACTAGAGATACTACACCAATAGGAGGACTTATAGTAACACTAAATCAGTAGGAGGATTGATAGTGATAGTAATAGTGATATTGCATTAGTGGAAAGACTGCTACTAATAGTACTAATGATAGTACATCAGTAGGAAGACTGATAGTCACAGTAGTAGTGATACTGCAGCTGTAGGGAGCCTAATAGTGATAGTACTAGTACTACTACACCAATAGGAGGACTTTTAGTAACACTAAATCAGTAGGAGGATTGATAGTGATAGTAATACTGATATTGCATTAGTGGAAAGACTGCTACTAATAGTACTAATGATAGTACATCAGTAGGAAGACTGATAGTCACAGCAGTAGTGATACTGTAGCAGTAGGAGGCCTGCTAGTGATAGTACTAGTACTACTACACCAGTAGGAGGATTTTTTGTAATACTACTAATGACACTACATCTGTAGAACTTCCAAGTGACACTGCACAAGTAGGAGATCTACTACTAATAGTAATTAGTGATATTATATCAATAGGATTACTGATAGTGATGCTTCTAGTGGTACCACGTTATTGGGAGGACTGGTATGACTACTAATGATACTATACTGTTAAATTTGTTAATTAAGCAATAAAAGAAGGCAAATAAAATATTTTTTAAAAGTACTGGGCCTTTTAAAAAAATCTGCAGTACTACAGAATAAATTGCAGCATTTCTAATTATTTTGAAGATGGAATACTTAAAAATTTGTTACCATTCTAAGCTCCGTCTCAAGTCAGTTATTATGAGTTTAACGCCTCGAATAATATTCTAGCCCTCTAAATTATATATGTAACTGTGGGAAATTTGCACCATTAACGAGAACGCAGATTTTTTCAACTTCTCGTAATTATTTTACGCAAGTGAAAAGTTTTTCATTAACACGTAACGCCTCTTAACTGAGCGCGGAGTCATTCGATAATATTTCACCGAGTCCAGACAAATTAGAGTTTAAACTTTTTCTCTGCGAACGACATATCACACTCCTCGTAACGAGCGAATTCGCTTGCTTGACTAACTTTTGCAGTTCATCGTAATAAATTGCGTGTTCACTCTTGATTGTATCAAACTCCGACTGAAATTAATGCACCACCAACTTGATGGAATTTCATATAATAATTTCGAGAGTACGGTGCTAGAAGAGTTTTACGTATAGAGAGCTACTTTTGGAAAAATTACTCATAGTTTCAGAATTCTAATTGGGTTACCTGTACGCAATCATGATAGTTGTTCTCTAAAATTCTCTAAAATAAATATATTATTATATAAATATTAATTAGAATATTAAAATTAATTTTAACGAAAGATAAAGTAGGTATGAAAATTACGATCTATACTAACAAAATTCGTTTCTAATATTTTTAAAATAAGTTATAAGAAGAGATAGATAGAATGACGAAATCAGAGAAATGGAAACAGAAAGAAGAAGAAATGGAAGAAGGATTGATGGTGTGGAACAAGGGATAGGGGCCAAACGACAAGAGGTAGTTAGAGGGAGACATTCCTTCAGGGTGCTCAAAGGATAGAAAAGTTAGGACGCGTGAGATGAGAATAAATGAGAGAAAGAGGGGACATGGATATAAAGTGTAGATTTTATGCTAGAAGAGTTAGGGGAGGGGCTTAGGGGGGCATCCCTAATATATGTGTAGGTGTTAGCAAGAGGGGGAAAGGGATCTGAAGTCCGAATATCATGCTAAAAGGGTTAAGGGAGGGGCTGAGGAAGAGTCCCGAAGAGGGGGCCTCAAAGGGTTAAAAAGTTCGGGACGCGTGAGATGCGAATTTAAGGGTAAATAATGAAGGGGGATCTGAGGTGAGTGTCATGTGACAAGGGATTCGAGAGGGGCTGAGGGGCTGAAGGGTTGAGGGGCTGAGGGGGCTTAAGAGTTAGAATGGTTGGAATGCGAGAGACGAGCATAGATGAGCGAAAGAGGGGAGAGTGATCTGAAATATGGATGTTATGCTAGAGGAGGCAGGGGAGGGGCTGAGGGGACATCGTTAAGAGGGGGTCTAAAGGTTAGAAAACTTGGGACGCGTGAAATGGACGTAGATGATAGAAAGAGGAGGCTAGGATCTAAATTGTGGATCTCATGCTAGAAAAGATTGGGGAGGGGGAGAGGTGGCATCCCCCTCCTGGGAATATGAGGATTGTAAGAGTAGGGACATGTGAAATGCGAATGTAAGGGATAAATAATGAGGGAAGATCTGAGGTGAGTGTCATGTGAAAAGGGATTCGAGAGGGGCTGAGGGGCTGAAGGGCTGAGGGGGTGAGGGAGCTTAAGAGTTAGAATGGTTGGGATGCGAGAGACGAACATAGGTGAGAAAAAGAGGGGGGAGAGATCTGAAATGTTGATTTTATGCTAGAAGATGTAGAGGTGGTAGGGGAAGGGCTGAGGGGGCATTGCTAAGAGGGGGTCACGAGAGATGCAAATGTAAGGGATAAATAATGAGGGGAGATCTGAGGTGAGTGTCATGTGAAAAGGGATTCGAGAGGGGCTGAGGGGCTGAAGGGTTGAGGAGCTGAGGGGGCTTAAGAGTTAGAACGGCTGGGATGCGAGAGACGAGTATAGATGAGAGAATGAGGCGGCAGTGATCTGAAATGTGAATGGTATGCTAGAAGAGGTAGGGGTGGTAGGGGAGGGGCTGAGGGGGCACCATTAAGAGGGGGCCTGAAGGTTAAAAAAGTTGGGGTGTGTGAGGTGGACCTAGATGATAGAAAAAGGGGGTTAGGTTCTAAATTTTGGATGTCATGCTAGAAGAGATAGGAGAGGGGGAGAGGTGGCACCCCCCCTCCGGGGAATATGAGGGTTATAAGAGTAGGGAAACGTGATATGCCAGCATGGGGAAAAAGAAATGGGCGGATGTCATACGAAAAGAGATTCGAATGGAGCTGGGGGGCTGAGGGGCTCAAGGGTTGAGGGGGTGAACGGACTTAAGAGTTAGAATTGTTGGGATGCGAAAGACGAGCATAAATGAGCGAAAAAGGGGCAGTGATTTGAAATGTGAATGTTATGCTAGAAGAGTAAGGGGGGTAGGGGAGGGGCCTAAGGGGGCATCTTTAAGAGGGGGCCTAAGGGTTAGAAAAGTTGGAACGCGTAAGACAAACGTAAATTATAGAAAAAGGGGGTTAGGATCTAAATTGTGCATATCATTCTAGAAGAGATTGGGGAGGGGGAGAGGTGGCATTCCTCTTAGGGGAATATGAGGGTTATAAATAAAATTCTGGTGATATGCGAGCATGAGGGAGAAAGAATGGGAGGGGTCTGTTGTCGGATGTCACACGAAAAGAGATTCTAGAGGAGGGGCTGAGGGGCTGAGGGGCTGAGGGCCTAAGGAGGCTTAATGATTAAAAAAGTTAGGATGCGTGTGATGACCGTGGATGAGAGAAATAGGGGACGAAGTATGAGCATCACACTAGAGTTGTTTGGGGAGGGGCTGAGGGAGCATCCCTAAGAGGGGGCTCCAGGGTTGGAAAAGTTATGTTCCGTGAAATGACCGTAGATGAGAGAAAGAGGGGGCAGGGATCTAAATTATGGGTGTTATTGTAGAAGGGTTGGAGAGGGGCTGAGGGGGCATCCATAAGAGGGGGAGTGGGAAGGTGCTAGTGGATTTATTTTCAGGGGGAGGAGTCTGAAGTAATGAGGCATGTGAGGATGACATTCGGTTGGAAAGAGGGGCTGAAAAGAGGGTCTGAAAAGAGGGGCTGGAAGGAGGGGATAAGTGGTGTGATCTATATTCAAGATTATTTTTAATTTTTAAATCAGGGAATGTTTTGAGTGAAATATAAATGTAAGTGACGTGTTAACACATTTTAATATTAGATTTTGGTTTTCCATGAAGGAAAGTGTTACTGGGAAGAAGAAATGAAGCTTCCGGGTTTAAGAACCTAATCACGGAGTGTCATAACACGTGAGGAGAGGAGTGGTTGGCACGAATGCAAGCTCGAGTCGAGCCAAGTGGGTTGAATTTAAGGTCAAATAAAGTTGCTAACCCACAACCATCCTGAAACCTGCTTCGTATAAAGGATAGGCAACACTTTATGTCCTATGGGGCCATGCATACGATAGCAGACAGAATGCTATGTACTTTTCTGGATGTATCATCTCGCTTGTAGGGTAGATTTCGGCATTTTACGGCTCTTGGCACGTATAACGAATAATCTCCGGGAATCGCTGCCACCCATCTTTTTTTTTACCTTCTTCAACTGCCCTGAAGTGTCCAAATTAGCAAATAAACGAAATTTAGTAGTTTTTTCAGAGGCCTTAAATTATCGAGATCTCACTATTCGAGAATATTCTGGGGTTGACAGTTTTCCGAATTATGAAGGCTGTCCACGTTCTAATTTAAAAATGAATTAATCTTTCATTAACTTTTATATGATTTCTTTCTCGATCAAAGGGGAGAATGAGGGAGGAATTTTAGATTGAAATCTGGGTTTCAGTGAAAGATGAAATACCCTTAAAAAATCTGCGAGATTCAAGGCGTCGACGGTAATTGAGTCACATATATAATCCGACGAGCTTGAGAGGAAAAAGGATGAGAAAAAGAGGAGTGAGTTACGCGCACGGAGTAACTACAGTATAATTCAAAATCTCATTAGACCGCCGCCATGAAGTACAATTTTTTGCCTATTACACTCGTGGAGAAGGACGTAAGAAAAGTGGCGCCCTTTCTTTTAAATAAAAAGAAATGGCATTCTTCACTTCTGAGGTCTTCTTGAAAAAAGGATTCTATTGAATTGAAGAAAAAAATTGAAACTTTCAAATAAAAATCTGAGTAGGATATAATTTGTTATTCAATTAAAAAACAAAATCTCAGACGAATGACTAATTTTTTTCGGGATTCCTGCGTCTCAGGAAAAGTAGAGTAAAAAGGGCATGAAAGGCTTCAGGCAGGGCGGAAAGGAATTCGGAGCTTGCCAGCAAAGGCGAGCAGTCGTTTTCGTCAATTTACGATAGCATCAGGGCGAGGGTGGATCAGGAAGGAGGGGGGGAATGGAAGGAAGGGGATGTAGACAAGGGTGATTTAATGTCTTCCGTGACTTACGGACAAAATCAATTTCTAACACTCCATGGACATGTCTCAAAAAGCTTTCCTCTAACCATTTAAATAATATAAATTCCGGCCTTTCGAGTAGACTGTAAAAAAAAATAAAAAAGTAACTATAAGTATTAAGGAGGCCTGAAAAGCAAATTATAGAGGCCTGGAATATTTTCTAATAATTTAAACTACTGTTTTTATCAATTTTTACTAAAGTATTTGATAAAAAAGGATTTTTGAGTTAGAATTTCCCGCTATACATGCGCAGTAGATCTCTGTTGCATTTTTCGCTGCGCAGTAGAGTTCTATGGCATTTATGGCTGCGCAGTAGTGTTCTGTGACATTTAAGGATGCGCAGTAAATTTCTACGGGGCTTATATCTGCGCAGAATATTTCTATGGGAGTTCCAGCTGCGCAGTAGAGATATATGGCACTAAAAGTTGCGCAGTCGAGTCATATGGTGGTTATGACTGCTCAGGAAGCTTATTTGACCTTTTAACGAACTATTAAGATAATATACTTAAATTATCAGCTGCACAGTAGAGTTATATGGCATTTAGGGCTGCGCAGTAAATTTGTATGGGACTTATATCTGCGCAGATGACTTCTATGGAAGTTACAGCAGCGCAGTAGATAATAAGGGACCTTAAGGCTGCGCAATGGAAATCTATCACACGTAAAGTTGCGCAGTCGAGTTCTAATGGTAGTTATACCAGCTCAGGAAGCTTATTTGACCTTTTAGCCAACTTTTAAGATAAAAGACTTCAATTTTCTGCCAAAAGTTAAATATCCTCTCATGTTCGGTGTTGATTGCAGCCTTACGCAAGTTCTCTTTTGATCCTCACTGAAACCTCCCAGAGCGACTGTCCCGAGTATCGCCGGCACAGACCAGGGGCAGGGGAGCCGCAAGGGTGTGGGTTCGTCGCAGAACAGAAGTTCAGAGAACTTGCTGCATTGTTGTGGTGCTCGCGACGGTGAACTTGTTTGAAAGCTTCGGCAAAAGGGGTTGACGCTAAAGGGTACACTGGGGTCGTCGGGGCGGCAAACCGGTTTCGGAAGGACGTCAGAGTCGGGAGCAGGGGAGGGTGAAGACGAGAAGACGCCGGTACACAATATGCACGCAGCGCCTGTGTGCATTGTGGGAAAATTGGCGGTAACTTTCGAACTTTCGGATGGAAAACAAAGTCCGTCCGGGTGTCGCTCGAAGGCGGAAGCTGCGGAAAGCTGGAACGTTGGGAGCAAGAGGGGAAGCAAGTTCCTCAACGAGCGAAAGGCTTTTTCAAAAGAGTGGAAATCGATATCTGCTTTTTAAAATAATTCCAAGCTTGATGTAAACTTTTATTGGAGGGGAAAGAAGTTTATTTCTTGGGGCACAGTACATTTAGTCGCTCGTTGAGACATGCACGCCATGTCGCATGTAAAAGAATTCTGAAATGCGATTTTTCGAGTAACGAAAAGGAAGCTCGTTACACGCGTGAGTTGTGATCCCTGGGAACAATGAGGGAGAAGAGACGAGCAACGACGCGTTAAGACGTGACAAGCTGGATCGTGAATAGATAAGGGAAAGAAGGGGAAAGATAGGCTAGGGTTTTCAAAGGTATTTTATTTCGATCTGTTCACTTATTTTAAAGGGAAATAAATATATTTAGCTAAGTGGGCGTCTTCTTGTTCTCTCTGTATAAAATAAAGTAGGCGTGGTTGAGACTTTATAAGATTTTCTGACTGTCACACGCCAGTCTGGGTGGGACGGAATGAATTTAATGGGACACGAATCTACCTCTTCTGACTTTATAGTGATATTGTGATTCGTAACGAGACTCGTCACTCAATCTGGTCGTAGCAAGAGAAAGTCCCAGTTGGTCTCGTATTTCGTATTCAGTTGGCTCTGCATTTTATTACGTTCCCTTGCTCTGGAATAAGATCTCGGCCGGCTTTATTAAGGGTCGGGAAATTAAATTTAACAGAATATTAGAGTCTTTGTGTTTTGAAGCATTTTTTGGGAATAGAGATTTAATAATAAATGAAAGTTTTCTTCAGGAAAAGAACTAGAGTGACAAAATGTAAGTTTACAGCGAAACTGGAATAACTTTCATAAATCGAGAACAATCTTGGTTAAAAATTCGGTTGATTAACGCGGAGGGTTAAAAATGTGGATGAAAGTAATGGAAGCGTTTCGTTTGAATTTGATTTGATTGGAAAAAATCTGCGTCTCCATTTCGCTGGGATAGGGTTCACCGCACACTGTTTCATATTGGTTTTTCCTCGATCCACTCGTGTAACCACATTCGCATTTCTCTCTGTAACAATTGGATTTTAATTTCACTCGGATGTGGTTACATACGAAAGGAAATTCCAAACGACTATTTCTGGAGAGAAAATTATTTTCGGTATTTCATAACGAGGGATGAACCAAAAAAAAGTGCAATGTGACTCCAGCGAGCCGGAAATAACGTGTGAAATAGAGGATAAACATTTTAAAATGGGAAATTCTGGAGAGAACGAGAAAAGCTCCCCCTCGGAGAAAATATTCTAAGTCAATTTTGAGGGAGCTTTTGTTTTTCAGGAAAGTCAGTAAAAGAGGTGGTATCTGCATTTATGAGGCGGAATCGACGCCAATAAATGCAAGAGTATCGGAAATTCGTTTTGCATTCCGCTGCCTCACGGAGGTAACTGCACCCAACACCTCTCGCTTTCTTTTATTCTAACCCGCTGGCACTTCACTCTATTTCTATTTTCCAATCGAGTTTTTCACGCCCCAATTCCCCCTCCCCCCCTCGCCCGAACCCACTCCACTATGCCGACCTCACACTCTGTCTCCTTTTGTCAGGCTCCATTCTCTTTTCACCCAATCGTTTAATTTTATTTTCTATTCACTTCGTCCTCATCGGCGTCGTTTTTGAATTCTGCTCCTATCATCAGCCAGTCGGTTATTCTGAAGAATCAAAAGCAGAAATTAAAGGGGCATAACTTTTAATTAGTCGTAATTAAGATTTCCAGACGTTCCTCAACTTAACACGAACTTTTTTCTCATCTTTTAGAATTTAATGCAATATTTCCATAACCACTCTCACTTCTATGGGAGGCTTGATATTAAAGTTAGATAAGGGCACTTCTAAGTCAATAATCAGTAGTCACGCCCCTAGAAATATTCCGTGGTCGCACAAATTAAACGTAACAGTGGGTCATGCCCCTAGAAATACTTTTTGGTCGTAAAATTAATCATATTAGCTTGTCACACCCCTATAAATACGTATACTCTAGCCACGCCCCTAGGCATATTCATTGGTCACACAAACTAAACATAACAGCGGTCACGCCCCTCCAAATACTGTTGGTCATAAAATTAAGCATATTAGCTGGTCACACCCCTGTAAATATTTAGAGACTAGTCACGCCCATATAAATACTGCTTGGTCACATCCATTGAGCAGAAACGTTAGTAACTTTTTTTAAATAGTTTGTGGCCACGCACACTAATTATAATAGCTAGTCACACCCTTATAAATAATTATACACTAGTCATGCCCCTGTAAATACTGAATGGTCACGCCTACTCATCAGAATCGCTAGTAACGTCTCTTTAAATAATTTTTGGTCATACAAACTAATTATAATAGCTGGTCATGCCCCTATAAATAATTTGTGGTCGCACAAACTAAACATAACAGCGGGTCACGCCTCTACAAACTATTTTGGTAATATAAATTAATCGTTTTAGCTAGTAACACCTCTATAAATACTAATGGGTCACATCCGTTGATCAGGAACGTTAGTAACCTTTTTTAAATAGTTTGTGAACACGCAAACTAATTATAATTGCTAGTCACACCCTTATAAATAATTATACACTAGTCATGCCCCTATAAATACTGATTGGTCAAATATACTCATCAGAATCGCAAGTAACGTCTCTTTAAATAATTTTCGGTCACACAAACTAATTATAATAACTGGTCGCACCCCTATAAATAATTTTTAGTCATACAAACTAAATATAATAACTAGTAACACCCCTAAAAATAATTTGTGATCAAGAAAATTAATTGTAATTGCTAGTCCCACCCCTATACAGTTTTGGGCACTACAAACGCCCCTATAAATACTTTGGGGTATACTTAATTGTATTCTCCAGTCATGCCCCTATATAAATATTTATTGGTCATACCTAATAACCAGAATAGATAGTAAAGTCTCTTTAAATACTTCGTAGTCACACAAACTAATTATAATAGCTAGTCACACCCCTATAAACTTTTGTTAGTAACACACACTAACCAGAATAGCTAGTCATACCCCTATAATATTTTGTTAAGACTAATATACGAATCTGAATCACTAATTACACCCCTATAAATATTTAGACTGCAGTCACGCCGCTATATAAATAATTCTTAGGTCACATCTGATTATCAGAATCGCTGGTTATGCCTCTATAAATATTTTGTCACTTGTCACGCCCCTATAAATTTTTCTACCCACATCCCCAATGGTTAAAAGGAACCGCTTATCTTTCACTTATTTCTGGAACTCATGAGCTGTTTTTTTTTTTCATTTTAAAAGACACATTTAATTTCCATCATACTATATATTTATTATTTGTAACTACAGACATTGTGTGATTCTCACAAATATTTAACATACAAATAAGCTTAACTAAAACAGATATCTCTTATATATCGACATTATTGTCTCAAATTATATAACAAACGTAACATTCTTCGCGATTAAACTACAATCTCAAGATCTCGGACAATTTTCGGCTCCTCCGATGTTTTTTATAATTTAAACTACTATTTTTATCAATATTTATTGAAGAATTTAATAAAAAGGGATTTTTGAATTTGAATTTCCCGCCAGACATGCGCAGTAGATCTCCGTTGCATTTTTCGCTGCGCAGTAGAGTTTCATTGCATTTATTGCTGCGCAGTAGTGTTTTATGGCATTTAGGGCTGCGCAGTAAATTTCTATGGGACTTATATCTGCGCAGAAGATTTCTATGGGAGTTCCAGCTGCGCAGTAGATAATAAGGGGACTAAAGGCTGCGCAGTCGAGTTCTATGGCACTAAAAGTTGCGCAGTCGACTCCTATGGTAGTTATATCTGTTCAGGAAGCTTATTTGACATTATTAAATTCTTCGCGATTAAACAATAATCTCAAGATCTCGAACAATTTTCGGCTCCTCCAAATTACCTTCTTTTCTATAGAATTGGTCGATGTTACTCTCGCATTTAATTTTACTGTTCTTAACTAGAAAAATTCCTCTCCCTGTGAGATGAATATTAACCATGTTCTTAAATTTTTCCAAACTACTAAAATTGACCAAGGAATGAGGAGTTTTGCTTTCATCAACCTCGAGTTTTAATGAGTAAGTTGCGTAAGGACTTAACAGGAATTCATCAGTATAATCATCTTCAAGAAAATTTTGCAGATTTTTATATTTATATTTAAAGGAAGAAGCGTCAGACTTAATCACGTAAACATCATTATCACACTTATAATGAGAATCCCCATGATGTGTAAAGGTAATATTAAAATTCTCCAAAACTTTCTCGACCTCAGTTTGCACCGTTTCGTTTTCAGATCTCACTTCAGCACCTATTGTTCTGAACTTAAGAGCATTCAAACCCTGAGGTCCAACTACACTAGTCAATCTGACTTCCTTTCCTGATAAAAGATCCGATATTTCTGTATTATAGAACTCATTCTTCCATACATAGAAGGAATCTTTGAAACTACCGTTTTGATAAATAATTCGCTCAAAGTTGTCTTGCAGGAAAGTTCTTGACTTAGGATTACGCAATTTGTCATACATTATGCCACTAATGCGTTTGATGCTTTCCATTTTCTCACTAACTGAAGTTTCATTGAATTTCAGTATTCCTTTGAATAATTCTTCCCTAGCTAGAGTTTTATTTTGTCTTCTCGCAATTACGTTCTTCAAACGATTAAAATATTCAATTCCTGGGAAGCTTCGCTGTCTGTAACTTGTAGATAATTGGTGGAAGCGGTGCACAATATCATTGCGTTCCCTATAGAAATTCAAACACGCCCATTTATATGTCAGATCATCATTGCTGGTAATACCTTCCACTTCATCAAACGGATACTTTTTTGATTCCTCGAAATCAGACATCTTCCGTTCCATAATTTTCAATTCTTCAATCGTGTCTTTGAAGACTGGAAAAAATCCTGTCCTGTGTCCATCCCTATTATCCAAGGCAATGTATAGATCCCCAAAAATTACCGGAATTTGCCAATTAGGTAAGCGATCCTGTCGCCGGTAATTTCTTCCCGGAATGACTCTTGGTAATTCATCACCTGTAACTCCCATGTTTGTCCTCAAAGTAAGTGTAATTGGAAGCATTATTCTCGTAAGGTCCTCCCTTTTCGATTTCAGTTTATCGAAATCTATCTGTTTTTCTGAAAGAGCTTTGGTGAAAAGTCCCGCGATTTGAAGCTTTGAAAATCTTTCATAGGAATCGCCCAAGACTTGAGCTAATTGCAAGTCTGATTTGAGATGTTGGATAACTTGAAATGGAATTAGATAGTCACTAGAATTTAGTTTTTCTTTTCCTAAATTTAAAATCTTTTCCTCTCTCGATAGGATGCTCAGCTCCATTTCGAAAGGATCTTCATTTATCCAAGAAGTTGATAATAACTGCTTAACCAACTGAGCCAAGCTGTGTTCGAGCATCTTCAAAGCTATGACATCGGTGGAACTCATGATTAACTTCTTCTTTTCTCTGATATAAGCTTCATGCACTCTGATGATAGCAACTCGTTTACTGATGTAATTATTGACATTCCTCTGAATTTCTTGATAAGCTTCTTGAATTTCTTCTGGAACTGAGAATGGCGGCAAATAAGAGGGATCACTATAATCCCTTCTTTCCAAAAGCATATTATGAGCCTCTGAAAGATGTGCAAGTGAAACAAGAAAACCAACAAATTGCAATTCAAGATTTGTGAAATAAAAACACTCCAGGGAAAACCTCTCTATAATCAAATTATGTAATTCTCTCGACTCAGATTTATCCTCGTTAGAAACAAGCCTGCTTATTCTCTCGTCAATATTTTCTTTCATTATGTCAAATTTTTCCTGATTCTCTCGACTAATCAAGTTCATCGTCTTCGAAAACGATTCGTAGGCCACTTTTAACATCCTTTTTGAATCCCGCGTCTTGTCAGTGCTTTCCACCTCGAAAGAAGTATCTCTTGTTAATTCAGAATGGAACATACGAAACTCATTTTCTAAACTGCGATAAGGATAATTTGCATACGGTTCCATAATACTCAAAAACTCCAAAATCCTCCATGACAAGTTCTCACCTAGGCTTTTCAAAATCATCCCATACTCCAGAATCTGCTCCTCCCCTTCTCGGTGTTTGGAATAATTTCCCAGCCTCTCCTTCAGAGACCTGTAAAGGGGCAAGAGATCAGCCTTTTTCTTTAGATGAAAGCAGAGGACTTCCAGGTAGTAGTATTCCTGCATATATCCTGAGATTCTGTAAGAATTCTTGATGCTTTCATCGTCCCTCAGAAGGTCGAAAAAATCTCGAAATTCTCCATTGTTGTTGCTGGAGAGATACCAAGTGGCGTAAAATTTAAAATCGTTGACTGCTTCTACAAGATCAAAGTCTGTCTCTTCTTTATGTTGAAACCGGAAGCCTAGTCGACTTTCACCAGCTTTGCCATCTTCGCCATCAGCAGCTGAACCCTTATTCATTTCTTCGACAGAACTGTAAAAAGGCCAAGATTGAATACTCTGGTAAATAAATTTAACAGTTCGGGCATTCAAACCTCCTTTACCACCTTTCCCACCTGCACCTGGTAAACCTTCTGATCCATCTAAAGCGGAAACAAGAAAGGAAGGTTCTTCAGAACCGCCTAATGAAATTATTTTGATGATACCTTTTTTCCCGGCTTTTCCAGCAGATCCGCCATTGCCACCGTTTTGACCGGAAGTGCCCTTTTTACCGTCGACAGTAAAGTGGACGGTTTTTGTTCCCGGAGGATCATAATCAGCTGATCTATTTTGAACTCTGAACCACGGTTTCTCGAGTCCGTCCAGTCCTTCATCAATGCTATATGTAATTCCGTCAACACCGTCTGCCCCGTCGCCGCCATCTTGACCAGAACCTCCATTTCCTCCATTAGCACTGATGAGAAGATTCTCGCTATCGATGAATGTTTTACCAATCCCATAAAAATTACCTCCATTCCCACCAGGCAATCCAGATTTTCCATGAATCGTTTGATTTCCTCTAATACCTTTTTCAGCTTTAGGTGGGTAGTGACGCCTCCCAGACGCACCATCCAAAATAATTTCTCTGCTTCCAATCACTTCCCATGTTGGTGCAATGATGACGAACATTAATTCTTCACCAGTTTCAATTAGGTTTCCGTCGATGATTACCTTTTCAGTAGCAAAGAGCTCTACGATTTTGGTTTCGGAATTACCCTCTGCATTACATTTTATGTCCTTCTTGAGAGGAATGTCAGTCAATTTTAAGACAGGGCCGGTTATCATAAAGACTTCATCGTTCAGACATGTTCTGGTAACTCTTGACCCATTGGCTTCAGAGTTATTGATCCCGGCATTATTGTACAGCTCAAGAAGATATCGTCTAGTGATCTGCAAAAGTGATCTTCTTAAAAAGTGAAGTTTCTTTAAATATCACTGTTCGGAACCCTGCTGGAAGTAAAGAGATAGAAATCCTATCCCTTTCTATCTCCTTCTATCTCTAAGATAGAAAGGGATAAAGATTGTTTATCTCTTTCTATCTCTCGCCTATCGACGTCAATCTCTTTCTATCTCCATATCAATCCACATCCAAGCCTATCTCTTTCAATTTCCACTTCTCTATCTCTTTCTATCTTCTTTTCAATCACCGTTCTCTCCTATCTCAATCCCCACGTCTCTATCTCTTTCTATCTCTAAATATACCTGTCTATCCCTTTCTATCTCCTTGCCAATCTCAATTCGCTTCTATCTCTTTCAATCTCCAGTTCTCTATCCCTTTTTATCTCCATTTCAATCCGCATCAACATCTATCTCTTTCAATCCCCACTTCTCTATCTCTTTCTATCTCTGTATATACATGGCTATCCCTTTCAATCTCCATGTCAATCTCATTTCGCTTCTATCTCTTACAATCTTCAGTTCTCTATCCCTGTCTATCTCCATTTCAATCCACATCCACGCCTATCTCTTTCAATCCGCATTTCTCTATCTCTATCTGATGATAATTTAATGGATTCAATGGTGTACAATAAATCACGAAGATGCAGTGGAACAAAACTATTGCATTTATTTGCACAAAGATAGATCCGAAAGAATATCCGAAGAGATATTCGAAAAGATATTCGAAAGGCGCCTGTAACATACATACAAAATTCTTGAACAATAAGACATAGTTGTACATATATTACTGTCTACATATAAGAATTATGGATTTCAATTTAATACCTTTCAATTAGCCGTAGAAGTTTGTTGGTAAGCATTCGTTTAACATTTAATAGTCGAAGTCGGACAAAGAAATTGACACGTGGCCGATCTAAATTCCTTTTCGGTAAAACCATAGACAAAATTAATATAGTTATGACTTTCGCGATTACAGAGTGAAGCAAAGTCAGCGTGCTGACAAGGTTTGTTCACAAGTACTTAAAGGTTGATACACACAAAGACAGAGATGATGCATGACTTGACAGATACAGTCTAAAATAATTAAATCTCAACACTATCTATCTCTTGCATATTCCAGTCTATCTCTTTCTGTCTCCATTCGAATTTTTGCATAGAGATAGAATAAGAGATAGAAAGAGATAGATATTACCGGTCGCGGGGATGCAATGGTGGATAGAAAGAGATAGCGGTTTGGGGATGCAAAATGGATACTTGGAAAAGATAGAAATGTTCTATCTCTTTCTATCTCCAAATTTCTATCTCTTTCTATCTCCTCACTTCCATCAGGGAATTTATTCATTTAGATTCATTTTGTCATTTTATCCCTTTCTGTCACCTTCTATCTCTTTCTATCTCCATATTAATCCTCTTTCAATCCGCACTTCTCTATCTCTATCTATCTCTCTCCTATTCTTGTCTATCCCTTTCTATCTCCTTGTCAACCTCAATTCGTTCCTATCTCTTTCAATCCCCACTTCTCTATTCCTTCCTATCTCTCGCCTATTCTCGTAATGTATCACAATCCAACCCTGTACAGTAATATTCAACGATGCTTTCCTCTCTTTTGCATTGTAAACATGTCGTCCCAACCCTGGTTTCCTTCCTCTGTTTTGCATTTTAAACTGAAAGACCCAACCCTGGTTTCTATGAAAATCTTATAGAAACCAGGGTTGGTTGGGCATCGTAAACATGTCGACCCAACCCTATAAGATTCTAATGGAAACCAGGGTTGGGTCGTTCAGTTTAAAATGCAAAACAGAGGAAGGTGTCGTTAAACATTACTGCACCAGTTGACCAACCAATAATCTCCAAGTTTTTATAATCATTAGAGGCAGTGACGCCGGAACAGGTGGGGGGCAAGGGGGTCTGCTGCCCCCAGAAAATTTTGGTTGGAGGGTCAAACAATGCCTTTTGCCCTCCCAAAAAATCTGAATGTACCTATGCCACTTGTTTATTTCAACATTTTTTGTCCCCAAAAAAAATTTTCGTTCCGACGCCACTGATTAGAGACACGGTTGGGTACGTAAAATACCTTAGGTAAATTACATGGTTTTTTACAGTACTAAAACTTCCAAGATCGTATCTTATCCCAATTTAAAATGTCTCCATCAATCCCTAATTAAAATATATAGAATTCGAATCTGATTGAATCAAAATTTCAATTTGGTTAGAAAATTGCTCTCACCTTCGACTTATTCCTGGAATTCAGAATGTTTCTTCTCGATTCAACAGTAAAAGAACTTATAAGAAATAGTATCAGAACAAATTTTATTTTAAAATTCATCTCTTCTTTTCTATTTAATAAAAAGTTAGATCCTTTATAATAGGAAACTAGTGCAGAAGTAAAGTTTAAAATGGTTTTTTATGAAGGAAACAGGATACAATCCTTATATCGAGCAATTTATATCTTCATTGATTAGATCATTCACTTCTTCATTTTTGCATATCTAATGTTCTATACTTAACCGGAAAGTCATTTCCTATTTTGAAAACCGATAAGTGTGAAACTATTGGAAACATAGTTATATACTTCCGGAACTGTGATAAATATAAAAAATGATTAAGTGCTTAGTAACTGATATAAAATCTATTTATTAACATAATTATTGACATATACGTAATACAATTAAGTTTTCTTATACAAATAATGATTCACATTTATACTTCAATAAGGTTTTGGACGAACTCAGGTTCAACAGGTGCATCTTCTTTTCTATAATATTTTTGCAAGTCATCGTTACAAAAATTGGGAACGGCAGAGTCGTCTAGATAAATTCGTCTCCCTATGAGGGAAATATCAACAAAATCTTTATATTTCCCTAAATCACTAAAAACTGCATTAAAACGTTTACCACAATCTTCACATTTAATTTGCATTGTCCAAGTGGCATAAGGACTCAACAAAAATACTTCAGGAAACGGATAGTCATAATAATTATAATCATGAAAATCAAATTTGAAAGAATGAATTTCACTCCTGATGACGTACACATCATCTTTACACTTATAGTGTGAGTCTCCATGATGTTTGAATTCAACAGAAAAGTTATCTTTAAGAATTTTATCCAGCTCTTCTTCAAGAGTTTTGTTTTCAGACTTCAACACTATACCTACATCTTTTATTCTAAATTTAACAGCAGAGAAACTCTCCGGTTCAACGATACTCTTTAATGTTACCTCCTTTCCAGACAAGAAATTTGCAATTGGCTTCTTATACATCTCATTTTTCCATGTATACGCGAATTCATCTGTATTAAAATAATTGAACACTTTCTTCTCAAACTTTTGTATATAATAGAAAATCAAGGTGTCTAACATTTCTCTATATATGCTGATAATTTTTCCTCCTGGAGGTTTACCTAAATCAAAAGAATTTACATTTTTGAGTACATCCTTCCAGTCTTTCACTAAGATGATGTCCTTTTCTAAATATCGAGAAAACTTGTCTAACATGTATTGCTTTGCAAAGGGGAAAAAATATTGCCTGTATTGAGTCACAACATCTAAGTATTTAGTCGTCTTAAATTTATCATATTCCGTATAATAAAACGGTAAGGAAATGCTGGAAGGCGAAAGAGACTGCATTTCTTTTAAATAGTCTATTGCGAGTGTGAACTTTTTATAAGTAAGTAAATAAGAATAGTAGTTAGTCTTCACTTCGTCAAAATCAATTTCTTTGGTTGCTTCTATTTTATTACCTGCCATTCCCATCGTGATCCAATTGTTATCGAACTCAGAAAGAAGTTTTGTAGAAAGTTTATCTCTCATGTGAATTACTTTGCTATACACATCAGTTTTCCTGAAATCTACAGAAATCTTTCCTATTTCATCCGCCATCTTATCATTTGCGAATCGTTCGTAGGAATCGCCGAAGATTCCTGCCAATAGTGAATGTAATTTTAAATGTTTTATTACTTGAATTAAAAAATTATCATTTATAGACCCTGTACTCAAATCATTCAACCTTTTTTCTTCTTTTGAAAGGATATCTTCTTCCATCATGAAAGGATCACTTCTTATCAAATCCGAAGATTTTAAATCCAAGGAGAGCTTTTTTAAGAGATCTGAAAGATTATCCAATTCTTCTTCTTCTTTATAGCTTGCAAATTCCTTTTGCTCTTCCACGAAAGCTAGGTGACTCTTGATGATAGCAACTCGCTTACTCATGTAATTGTTGTACTTTATTTGAATATCTTGATACATTTCTTGAACATTTCTTGGAAATATGAACTGTGTAAAATCTGTGTCGGAAAAGAGGCGAGATCCGCTTTCATAATTTAATTTTAACATACAGCTTACAAAAACTTTGATGTTTGTGAACTCTAATGCAAGATTTGCAAACCGCATACTTTCTAATGCAAATCTTTTGAAAAGTTCGTCTTTCAATTTTTTCCTTATTTCTTCGTCGTTCGTCAGTGATGTTTTAGGTTCTGTAATTAGTCTCTCGATTTTTTCATCAGACTCTCTTTTGAATTCATCAATATCCCCCTCAATTTCTTCACTCAAGATGGAGCTTATTTTTAAAAATAAATTCTTGACTAATTCCTTTAAGCGATCTAATTTTCTGTTGTATTGAATTATTTTGACAAATTCCTGTGTGTCACCTGGTTCCGCCCACTTGTATCCGTCAAGCAACTGATTATAAAAATCTGAATTGAATTGATGAGGAATTTCTACATCTGGAAATCGAATCTGCAGGGTTTTTAAAATATTCCTGTTCTCCTCAGAATTGTTTAACCCATTTGGGTCATTCAAATAGGCACGGATTCTCCGCTTCAGAGATCTAACGAAAGAAAACAGAAGATCCGTCTTTTTTGAATAAAAGTACAAGTAGTCTATGTAGTAAGCCTCGACCAGGAATCCAGAAACAGTGTTCCAATTCTCGATAGTTTTGTTATGCAGCAGAATGTTGTAAAAAAGTTGGAATTTACCATCATCTGTGAAATCAAGAAGATACCACATAGCGAAGAATTTAAAGTCACCTACAGCTGATTGAAGGATTAGGCTACGGTAAAAATTTTTAGACAATCTTAATCCTAGGCGATTTACATTATCTAGGCCATTTTTACCATCTGGAGCACGACCATTATCTATTTCTTCTGCGGAGCTAAAATATGACCAAGAGTGAATGTTTTGGTGAGTAAATTTCACTGTTCGAGCATTGGAACCTCCTTTTCCACCTTTTCCGCCGTCACCTCCGGGGCCGTCTAAACCATCTGAAGCAGAAACCCTAATAAAACAATCTCCTGTGTCACTTAAATTCAAAATCATTATCTGGCCATGATTTCCACCCTTTCCTCCACATCCACCATCACCACCTTTACCGCCAACCATACCATTTTGACCATGAACTATATAATGAGTTGTAGTTGTTCCAAATGGATCGAAATTATTTAAAGTGGACTCGACTATGTATTGTAGGTCTTCCAGTCCATCTAAACCTTCTTCAACCTGATAAGTATGTGCATCAATACCATCTGCTCCATCACCACCATCTTGACCAGAACCACCACGTCCGCCATTTGCACTAATGAGAAGATTCTCTCCATTGATGAATGTTTCACCAATTCCGTAGAAATTACCTCCTCTTCCACCAGGTAACCCAGGTTTTCCATTAGCACCGTCATATCCTTCTAGATCAGAAGTATTCTTAGCCTTGGTTTGATGGTGCTCTGCTCCAGGTGAGCCATCCAACACTATTTTTCTATTCCCAACTACTTCCCATGTTGGTGCGATGATAATGAACGT
>JAUESH010000002.1:1242334-1272339 GCA_032275165.1 Synergus magnus | reverse complement strand
AACATTTTTTTTAATTTGGAGACTTACCTGTCTATCGTCGAGTTAGAATTATGGGTCAGCGAATTAAAATTTTTTTTTTAATTTGGAGACTTACCTGTCTAGTTAGAATTATGGATCAGCGAATTTAAAAATTTTTTTGTTTGGAGACTTACCTGCCTGGTTAGAATTATGGATCACCGAATTAAAAATTTTTTTTTTAACTTGGAGACTTACCTGTCTATTCAGAGAATTTTAAAGATTTTTTTTTTAATTTGGAGACTTACCTATCTATCGCCGAGTTAGAATTATGGGTCAGCGAATTAAATTTTTTTTTAAATTTGGAGACTTACCTGTCTAGTTAGAATTATGGATCAGCGAATTTAAAAATTTTTTTGTTTGGAGACTTACCTGTCTGGTTTGAATTATGGATCAGCGAATTTGAAAATTTTTTTAAATTTGGAGACTTACCTGTGAAAAATTTTAAACATTTTTTTAAATTTGGAGACTTACCTGTCTATCGTCGAGTTAGAATTATGGATCACCGAATTTTTGAATTTTTTTAAACTTGGAGACTTACCTGTCTATCGTCGAGTTAGAATTATGGATCAGCGAATTAACATTTTTTTTTTAAATTTGGAGACCTACCTGTCTATCGTCGAATGTACTATACTCTTTTTTTTATTCTAGAAGTTTGCTTAAAAAAAGACATACATGCATTGTTAGAAGTAGTTGCCAGAATCTCTCTTGTACTATTCGCATTATCATTGATTGAACCAAAATAGAGTCAGCGTGCTTTGCACGTAGTTAATAACAAACTTACCATTGCTGAACTATCGAAGTTCTGACTACAGTTGGTGCTATTGTCACGTAATCACTTTTCCTCGAATTCGCTCTCGCTGAGGAAACGACTTAACTCAAACTTAAGAAGAACTTTGAATAGATTTTCGAAAAGTAGAATTTCGAGTGTGACCTTCATATAAATAAACAGGGATTACTTTTCTCTTATGAGAAAGAACATGGAAGGAATTTTATAGAATTATTATAACATTTGTATATGTCACGCCTCCTTTTATTTAAATATTTGGTGTAAATCATAATAAATTTGTCCAGAGCTTTGTCCGATCCTAGCCTCATTTAAAATAGGACAATTTCTGCAGATGCAATACTGTGATGTCTAACTAGCTCTTGCGAGAGGTGAGTTGTTCTCCGAGCTGCGCACATCCGTGGACGAGGTCATCATGCATATTCAGAATGGTCCTACAGGACCATGGAAAGGTATCCAACTGAGAACGAAACACGAGGAACATTACGTCGAGAAAATTACAATTAAACGAACCATACTCATGCTTAAACGTTCTCTTGTTAAAAAATAACTCCAGCAACTAAATTAAGAGAAGAATTTAAGTTGGCTTTTATTTCAGTTAATATTTTTTGTGGTATTCTAAGTTGCTAAAATTATCTAAGATTTTAAAAGAAAAGATAAAGAATAATTGTCAAGGCGTAACAGATATTCACATTCTATATTATTTCTATTGTAGAGAAATTTATGAAGCATGAAGAGATAAGAAGCTTGTAGGAAGCCATCGAAGGGTATAAGTTTGGAGTAATCCTGCACATGAATTTCTCTCTTTGCGAATAACTTTCTTTAGTTGTACTTCGCAAGCAGGAATTGATATTCGAAAGTACGTAAAGCCATGGATAAAAATTGCTTGGAAGACGCTCAAGTCTTTCGGCGAACAGTTCGACGTCACATGACCGTATTATACTATAAGAAGCCTGTGGAATCCAGCTCAAGTATCTAGTAAGAGTCGAGGATTTCCCTCGACAAGTGGATAGCACACGTAGGTAAATAGGAGAATATACTCATGTAAGTATATAAGACTTTTCGTCGAAGCTCGCTGCGATTCAACCAATTCGAAACAAACCTTTAGGTATTGAGATAGTGAAACGTAATTCGAACACATACACGAATTCAAGCCGGATTTTTTACTTATTCCACTCAACGCTTTTTCAATACTCTAAATCCGACAGTCTCTCTTGTTAAAGTTTATATAAAAGGAAATTATAAAATTTAGGATGCTTCGATTGAAGAAAAATTTCGGTAAAGTGGACGTATTTTGTATTCTGCTTATCTCGCCTAGATGCCGAAATATGAGCAAAAGAGATGTTTTCAGACCTTCCTCCCGAGTTCCGCAAATCTAGAATATTTATCACAAATATGAAAAAGCGAAAAGTCACCGAATGAATAATTCTTTTAGCTCTGCTCTTGCAATTCAGTCCGTGACACATTCATTGCTGAGAAGTATCTTCTTACTTCAGCACTGCATGAGCTCAATATTTCAATGTCTTCAAAGCTTCAATATATTTATTAGGCAAAAATGAAGTTTCAATCAATTTGAAGTTTGTTATTTGCAAGTATGCTTTCTGCTTCTCTTAAAGTAAATATAGGCCAATCAATCACTCAACACAGCGAAATGAGAAGAAAAAAACATTGCCTGAAAACTAACCTATAAATATATTTGTTTTCGCAATTCCCTTTTTAAAAATTGCTTACGTATAAGAAGTCTCTATAACGTACAGCGAAATGAAGAGAAGAAAAAGTGTTTGCAATTCCCTTTTTAATACAAGGAATTAGTAGACGAACGAAATACTTACCTATTTTTTATCAGTCTCCAAAAAGTACAGCAAAATGAAGAGGAAAATATTATTTGTAAGCTAACCTATAAATAACTTTATTTTTACAAGTCATTCTGTAAATCTTTTTAAAAATTACTTACCTATTTTTCTCTGAAGTCTCTAAAACAGTGATATCTAACGCAAGGTTCTCGAGTTTCTCCTTGATTGACCAAAATTTGATCAAAATCTAATAAAGGCAGGAAAAAATAGCATATAAACAAAGTTATTAAAATTTTTCAATTTCCATTTAATTCAACACTGAATAAATGTCTAAAAAAGGAAAGCAATTTTTTTTTTTTTGCGTAAAGCTCTGATGTGGTCGTAATAAAATGTGTGCAATGGACAGAGAGCGTCAAGCTCGCTTAACTTCCGGTTGACCGCGACGTGGCGGAAACAGTCTCGCAAACGCAGATTTTCCAACACGAAACCGCCACCTACTATGATGGTAGGTACCTCGAATATGAATAGCAAGTAAATTGTGATGTTTCGTGGCAACCGGAATGGATGTGTTGATTTGTAATGCACCTCGCGATGTGACGTTAACGTACCGAAATACGTGAAGGACAAAATAATGCAAAGAGAAAAAGAAAATGGAAACTGTTATCGCACTTTCATGAACAGATGGACTACTCTCACTCTACTCAACTCACCAGAATGCACTACCTGTTGATAACATCGTTTAAACAATGAAAGGCCACTATTATTATCAGATTTTTCACTTATCTCAAAACATGTTTTGCAGAGTTTCAACAACTTGAATGAGTTTTAATTGAAATGGTAAATATGGGGCATAAATCTGTATTACTGACAATTGCTTCAACAGATCCCAAAATTATCAACTGTTGATACAACAGGTTTCCAAATGACCAATTACCGACAGGGCAGCTCTCTAAATTGGCGGTAGTTGGTAAGAAAGGGATTTAAGATGCCCACTTGTTGTATGACAGATCTCTGAATTACTGACTGTTGATATGATAGATCTCTAAATTAGCTATTTTTATTTCGATTAAAATAGAAATTGTCTGAAATAGCACTTTGGATTAAAGTACTCGAATATTGCAGTGAAGAAATTTCGCATCAAATTGACTGACGATGGAGATCTGTGTTGGAGTTACGAATGCGGCGCCGAAGGAAATTTGATTTGGCCCGTGTCGAGTAAAGTTTGCAGAATCGTTGACGAGATTAAGACACCGAGAGAAAGGACGCTTTCGTCGCTTTGCCATGCAACACGAAAACTGAAAAAAAAAAAAGAAAAGAAGAACGAATCTTTTCCACAGAAATCGGAAATTTAATTCCTCTCGCCATTTTAAGATTCCAGCCAGTCTGAGAATTTGCAAATTAATTGGAAAAGCCTCCGAGTGAAAGAAGCGGACGAATCTTTGATGCTCTCTATTAAATTATGTTTTATCCACTTTTTTATTCAACGTCTTGACGAGATAACTTTAGTGCTCCGAGAATATATACTATAAAGTTTATGTGAATGACTCGTGTAAAATACTAATGAATGAATAACTTAAATTTGAGTATTTACATCTAGTAAAATTGATTGAAAATATCTGATATCTATATTAGTGTTCCGTATATAATAATATTTATTATCATTCAAATCTTACTCCGCCTCTTCGATTCTTTTTTTTACTTTAAAAGTATTCGCTCTATTGGCAAAAGTTGGAACGAAATGGACGAATTGAGATTATTGGAGTCTTTCTTCCGAAAACTGCATTCATGAAAAGTTTC
The DNA here is from genome assembly GCA_032275165.1 of Synergus magnus. Taxonomy (NCBI): domain Eukaryota; kingdom Metazoa; phylum Arthropoda; class Insecta; order Hymenoptera; family Cynipidae; genus Synergus; species Synergus magnus. Next base: position 1,267,947 of record JAUESH010000002.1, on the reverse strand, counting down.
TGGACGGCCCGCAGCGATTGCTGGACAGTGGACAGTTTTTATTCTCTTGAATCAACAAAGAATCCACATTGTTCAAAGCAGAAATCCCTAAATCCCGATGATCCTATCTAGCAAAGATTCTACACAGTCGAAGGATAATTTAAGGTAGAAAGAAACTTTGAACTTCCGCAAAGAAACTCTCTGTTTAGAGACGCAAAAGTCTCTTCAAATAATCCGTATATACTTTGAAATCTAGACACAAGGCATTTTTGAGCTGGGTTTAATCTATAAAAAGCGAAATAGTATTTTATGAGTAAAAAGGTCATGGATTTTTATGGAAGTGGTAAATGTGAAATATGTTTTGAAAATAAATTTTTATGTTTGAATCATTTACACTATATGGAATCTTTGTGAATTGAATTTTAATACCACTTGGTCTGCGGATTCTCTATTGAGATATTTTAACCGAGAGATTTCGGAGGAGCAATACTATGTTAGCCCTTTTGTCAATGAATTTGTTTTGGCTCCATTCCCAGTCGTCCTTTACTTACTCTTTCCCGAGAGAGAGATGGAGAGAGAGTTGGTCGTTATTACTCTTAGGTGCCCTTCCCATTTTCCTCATTTCTTCCTCCCACATTGCTACCCTGAACCCTTCCCACCCTCATATTTTCCAAGTCACCCGTAGGCTTTCGACGACACCGTAGGCATGGATGATTTTAATCTAGACGGAAAATGTACCATTTTTTTCTTTCCTACTCTTGTCACTCGACTCTTGCTCGCGGTGCATGAGAACTCTCCTCCAGGACTTCGAAAAATAGAAAGCACTCTCACCGAGCTTACATTTCAAGTGCGAGTGAAAAGAGAAACTGACGGAACAGTTTCCTACGAATATCTGAGCTCAAGAGCTTCAGGGAGAACATTTTTTTTAATGAAGTATGTGGAATTTTACCTGTCGTTGGAAATGGATTAAGAGATTGGCATTATTGGATCATTCTGAGTCGATCAAAAAAAAATGTGGAATTTAACATCTTCCTAAAAATCTCCTTGAAAATGTATTAAAATTTACGGAAAATCTTCTGTCCCTTTTTCTCCAGAATTTCTACATTTTTTTTCATTCATGTGGTTTTTATATTCTTGAAACTAAATGAGGATGAAGGATGAGACGACGAGCATGAGAGGATTTACGGGTAGAATGTCACGAGTGAGAAATTTTAGTGGAACGGGTGAAGAAATATTTTACTTCGATAAAAGAAACAAAAGATGCTACATGGGAGGACTGAAAGGGGATCGAAAGAGGTGAAGAAGAGAGAAAGTAGCAAAGAAGGCAGAGGAAGAATTCGGATTTCCGGCGGAAACAAGGGTCGCACATTACATATAGAACTCCATCACCGAGGATTATTTCCTTCTGTAAGCCGGATTAAAAATTACTCGCGGATTATGGAACGTGAGAAAAGCTTGCCGTATCTGCAGAAATGGATTAGGCGTCTCACATTTCAGAATTTCTGTAGCACTACACACCGCGAACGACGATGATAAAATTTTTCTAATAAAAATTTTAAAACGAGTTTCAGGTAGGAAGTTATTCTCCTATCTTTACTTTAAATTCAAACGTAATGTTAATCACGCCCATTAGCAACTCCTAAAAGCCATGCATACTAAGAACGCCCATCAACCACGCCCATTGATTATTTCTAAAAAAAAAAAAAAAAACACCTACTAGCAACGACCGTAAAAGCCACTCGTGAAAGCCATAACCTACTAACTCAACAATTCATAAATCTCTGAAGAGTACAGCAAAATGAAGAGGAAAATATTTTTCGTAAACTAACATACAATTCGTTATAAATATTTTTAAAAATATACTTACTTATTTTTTTGGAAGTATCTAAAACGTACAGCAAAATCAAGAGGAAGAAACTTATTCTTCATTAAAAACCACGCCTACTAGCAACGCCCATTAGCCGCTCCTAAGAGCCACGCCTACTAGTCACGCCCATTGAAAAACCCTTACAGCCACGCACAATAACCTGCCCACTAGGCTTCACAAAAAAGTCACGCCCATTGAATATTCTTTAAAGACAGGGCCACTAACCACACCTGCTAAAAATAATTAGTACAAAAAATTTTAATTATACACATAATACTCACCAATTTTTCATGAAACTCTGAAACGTACAGCAAAATGAAGAGGAAAATATTGTTTGTAAAATAACACATAATTCAATTTGTAAATCTTTTTAAAAATATACTTACTTATTTTTCTCGGAAGTCTCTAAAACGTACAGCAAAATGAAGAGGAAGAAACTTATTCTTCCTTAAAAACCACGCCTTCTAGCAACGCCCATTATCAACTCCTAAGAGCAACGCCTACTAGTCACGCCCATTGAATATTCTTTAAAGACAGAGCCACTAACCACACCTGCTAAAAATAGTTAGTGCAAAAAAGTTATTTATACACTCAACTTAAACAAAAAGTGAAATCTTAAATGTTACATGTAAAATTTAAAATATCAAATATGGATAATGTGAAATATGTTTGTAACTAATCTTTTCAATTTGGGGCCATTCAATGCGTAATTCAGCGGCCGTCATATTCAGCGACCGTTGGCCGCGATTTGCGGAAAATTCTCCTAACCTCAGAGACAAAGTGCGAGGTAGACTTTCCTACTTTGTGCTAAGCTGCACCAGCTCGAGCTAATTTCACTCGCTGGAATGCCTAGCCATAAATTAGTTCGCGTTACTCCTCTTAACGAGCATATGGGTAGCACTCCAGCGGCATTAAGAAGAAGTGGCGGTGAATAATGGCATAAATTGGAGACCGTGAGAATAAATCATTCAGCCTAGTGCAGTCTGAAGAGCTGATCGATTAATAATTAAGAACTACATTTTTAGCCCCGATATTAATTCATAAGCCGATGGATTTTGCACTTTTCAAAATGAAAGGAGTCGACGATCATACAGCACTCATAAATAAATTATAAACTTCTTGTCAATAAATATCATAGTGACATTGCCTTACAACGAAATCTATTTTTAGATAATAAATGCTTTCAATTACCTTAAAAGTTATGAATTTATAATTAGTGAAAAATTAAGGCGAGAATTAATAATTTTATTTTTTTCATTACCTAGAGTATCAGAATTGTCTATATAAAAATAGAAAATATTGATTCAAACTACTTTCGTAATTTGACGAAATCACTTTTTTTAGAATTTATCCTCCAATTTGATAATAACTAATTTATTGGTAAAGTGACAGCTGCGGAATATAAATCAAAATTAATTATTTGAATTGTTTCATTTTCCACGGAACTCTCACGATAGAAGTATTTATTATGAATGTTTTGCATATTTAACAAGCAAAATTAATGAATAATACTGCAGTTGATTACAACGACTTCTTCGCTTCCCATTGAAATCAAAAAATCATTTAAATCTTTTATTTCAATTCATTTTCTTTCTTGACTTTTGTATTCCCTAGCGTTATTTTATTTAACGTCTGCCTGCGTGATCGATCGAATTATTCAAATTCCACCTTCAATGCTCGGAGACACTCGCTTTTCGAATGGACGCACACAGAAAAAAAATTTACATATTTTCATTTGCATTTCACCCATTTGTTTTCTTTTTCTTATTTTTACAATTTTTATTTTTACTATTTACATCAAAAATTAAAGTTAACGAGACAAATTCAAGTGTCAACGAATTCCGAAGAGTAAATTGAAAAAGCTCACTCTGTCGACAGTTTTCTGAAATGATTTTAAATTTGGTTCCACCATTCTCCAATCTAATTTAATCTTCATTGAAAATCATTGTAGTTTAATCAAAATCGAATGCAGTCATCAAAATTGAATGCACGGGACGCCAAGTAGCTGCTGAATCTATTGAGCTCTACATGACATAATTAAATTGAATTCAGTATAATATGGAACATTCATTGTCAATGAAACTCTAACTCAACCTCTATGAAGTTCAATTTAAAATATAAATTAAACTCTCTTCAGTCTTTTGATAAAAATAACGAAACACAATTTTCTGATCCATTCAGCTTTCATAGTATCAGTTACAACTTTGATATAATTCATTAAATAAAAATTTACCTAAAAGGGAGGATATTCTATCCCACGGATTGAAAATCACCATTTTTCTCTACATTCGTGCCCTCAGGCTCTGTTCTGAAAATTCCAGGATTCAAACAAAAAATTCAACTTTTCCCTCCGAACACGATTTTGCATTCAACCATCACGATTCGGACCTTTGAGTACGAGATATTTCAATTTGGCTCGTGGTTTCCCCAGAGAATTATTTGGTGGCGATTAAAACCACTGAATTATGAAAAATTAATGTCCTGTTTGTAGGTTCGTATTCCTACTACACACAAGAGCTAATTTTCATGATAACGGTGACGGTAATGTAATGAGCGACGAACTGGTCTCCCGACGAATCGACCGAATAATATTCCTATTTAAACTGGAGACACTATTACTACGCTTGACAAGTGAAAATTTGTAGAGTTGACTTATTTGCAGCTCGATCATTTTGTGAGGAAGTATTTAACAAACATAAATATGCGGAATTATGTTCGTTTCAATGGAAATTAAAGCCCTAGATAACATAAACCTTTAAAAAACCACGCCCCTTACCGAGTATTGTAATCACACCCGTCTTCTGAATAACCACGCCTACTAAACACATCGACTAGCCACGCCCACTATTCATTCTTAAAAACACACCTACTAGAGACGCCCATTAGCCACTTCTAAAATCCACATCTACTAAGAACGCCTATTAACCACGCCCATTGACCACGCCCATTAATCACTACCAAAACCTACGCCCATTAACCACACTCATGACTCATTTCTTTTAAAAACACCTACCACCAATAACGATAAAACCATAACCTACTAACCATTCACATTATTAATTTATAAAATAATACGCCCATTTTTCATTCGTAAAACCATACATACTAGCAATTCCCATTAATCATCCCTAAGAGTCACGCCCACTTTCTACGCCTACTAGCCACACTAAAAATCGCTCCTACTAGTCACGCCTACTAACCACGCCCACTAGCCACTCTTAAGGTACACGCCCACTGGCTACGCCCATTGAAAATGCCTGATAGGAACGCCCAATAACCACGCCCACTGGAATTTACAAAAAAGCATGCCCACTTATCGCGCCCATTGAGTATTCCTAAAAATCAGGGCCACTAACCACATCTGCTAAAAATAGTTAATACAAAAGCTTTAAATATATTTAATTGCTAATGAGCAGAATGAAATATATATGCACTCTGAGGTTTGTTATTACGTGAATGAAATGAAAAGAATTCTACACAGTGAACACAATAAAATACGCTAAGCAGATTAAATTTTAATTGTTGGAGTCAGATATAATAAATGATGCTGTACGTACGAACTTATTCACCTCTGAAACACACGTTTCCCTCTGTCTAATTTTTCTCTCGATTTATAAATTTCCGCAATCTCCTGGGGTTTATACAACTATACTGATTCGTTTTTCACGATTAGTGTGGTATTAAAGATTGTTAGAGCAAATTGCAAGCCATCGACTACATACGGGAATATCTCACAAGTCGCTGGTACACAGAAGCAGATCGTTGATGGATGCTGGGTAATGGAAAGTCAATTTCTCTTCGAGTAGCGACAACGTCAGAACAGTTGATTCACCTCATTTAACTTAACGATAAAAAACGAAAAGTGTACCGACAACTGAATCCATTTTCGAAACAAAAAACAGACTATCGAAACACTCATAGGAAAATATCGGATCTAAAAGCCGCCCTGATAATAGGACTATTTGTAATGTGTTTATCCTTTGGATATTTTTCACTCCGATAGTTTTCATTCAAATATTTCTCACCAACATATTTTTCAACGGGATACTTCTCACGCCTGTTATTTTTTTCCGATTTAATATTTTTCGCTCGAACTGCATATCGGATGATTCAACCACACCTCGGATTTTATGCACTCGATGTTTTTCTCTTCATCCTGAATCGAAAATGCGACAACATGACAAGTTTCGTAGAAACGAGTTTCGACTCGAATCGGTTGTACGTATATCACTTTCTGCATCGACATGAAAATTGGGAAACCGCTTCCCGCATTCCAAAATGGCGAACGTCGTTAAAACTACGAGGCAGATAGAGTCCGGTTCTATCGTATCGTCCCTTGACGAAATGCCTCGTAAAAGTCGTATATTTGCTGCAATCAAGAAACAAATCGTTTGTCATAAAGAATTGAACACCTATTCAGTAGTAAATAACGTGATCCACTTCATATCGCGGCTCCTAAAAAAGTCACGCCTAATAAACGCTAATAAACACGCCCATTATCCATTACTGAAAGTCATTCCTACTTATAACGCCTACTAACTACACTTACCAACGAGACCTACTGACAACGCTTCTTAAAACACGCAAATTAGCCATTCCTAAACGCCACACCTACTAACCACACCCACAAACAACGCTCACTAACATCGCCTACTAAACACATCCTCTAAATACGCCCATTAGCTACTCCTATTAACGACGCCTACTAATTTCGTCTATTGGCAATTTTTAAAAAGGCACGCATATTAACAAAGCCTATCAGCCATTCCAAAAAAGCCTCATCTACTGGCCACGCCCACTGACCACGCCCATGGAAAATTTATAATATCTACGCTCACCAACAACACCTAATCACGCCTATTAATTACACCTACTGACAATGCCTACAGACAACGCCTAATAACTTCGTCTATTTACCATTTCTATAAGCCACGCTTATTAACCACGCCCACTATCCATTACAGAAAAGTCACGTCTAATAACCACGCCCATTACCTATTTCTAAAAACAATCTCTACGAACCACGCCTAATAACTTCGTCTATTGAACATTTCTAAAAAGCTACACCTATTAACAAGGTCCATCAGTCATTCCAAAAAAGCCATACCTACTTACGCGCCCACTAACCACGCCCACTGGCCATTTTTAATAACTACACCTACCAACCACATCCAATCATGTTTATTGACTACACATACTGACTACGTCTAATAACCTCGTCTATTTGCCATTTCGTAAAGCTACGCTAACTAACCACGCTCATTAGGTATTCCTAAAAGAAAGTTACGCCCACTAACCATGTCCATTTACCATCCCTAATATGGTAATTACGCCTACTAAACAAATCCATTAACTACACTTCTGAGGAGGATTTTTAATATAAAGCATAATAGAAAATTAAAACTATCAGAAAACTTGATCAATGAAAAGTAGGCGTGTTCTATTTGAGTGTCCAATCCGCGGATTGCACTATGGGCGTGTCAAGAGGGCGTATGCAATATTTTCTAGTCTGAAACATCGCTAGCTCTCGTAATGGCAAAATTCCGCTCAAAATAGTAATTGAAAATGTAGCCCTTTCCAATCATTCATCATGTTTGGATGGATTTAAACCGAACAAGGAGCTTTGTGGTAAAATGGTTGCGTCGCTGACTATTGTGGGTACACAAATTTATATAAAGCAGATGCTTATGTATGTGGAGCACGTACAATCGTAGATTATATGACTATAGAGAATTCAATGGTATTTCCTACATCAGCACATACGTCAGCATGATAGTGTTGTACGTTACGTTACGTTTACGTCGCAGTTCCACTGTGGTTAGGTTGATGTCGGTCTACCCTCTCGCTGGTCTGGGTTAGCGAGGCGAACAATGGCTTTCGCGTTATTCCCACTGTCCAAAGCTCATGACAGCTTACATCAGCCGTATTACACGCCACTCCGTTTTAATCACATTCAACGATTAGTTTCACGTTAATTGTCGTTAGTAAGCCTGGAACGCAGTTTTTAATTCCGTTCATATTTTAGTGTCATTTCTTCAACATCCTGTGAGTAAAGTCAGCTTAAATCAGGCAATCATCATTCACTTCAGCAACAATCGATTATATACGGTGGAGAGTTTTTAGGGTCGTTGGAGTTGATTTTAGAGGTGAAAGATTGTCATGCCAGGACGATTAATCAGTTCTAACAAGTCTCGTATTAGTATGGATCAAGCGGTTGGAGAAATAAACTGCTGTCGTCGATTCAGCAAGGCAGGAGAGCGCGCGAAAAAAAAAAAAGTAATTGGTTCGTGTTCTAAGGATTGAGTTTTGCTCAATTATTGCTGCACAATTCCAATTAAAGATCCAATTTTTCAGGAGATTAAAAATAGCTGTTATTTTTAGGAAGAACGTGAAATATTCTCATTCGCACTAAAGAGCCGTCAAACTAATTTCCCGTCGCTAGTTAACACGGCAATTTTCTCTCTTCATCCAACAATTTTAATCTTCTGCACCGAACAATGCAGAAAAATATTTAATAAACGCCAAGTTGATCAAGTCACAGGAGCTCGGGCATCAGATTAATTATGCGGAATAAAATTCCCACCTACTCTATCGCTGAAAAAGTTGAGGAGCAAATAATCGAGAATTCGCGGCAATCGGAGGAAACTTTATGATTAACGAAACTTCATCCCTCCAGTCGATGAGTCAGATGAAAGGGGAGTTGCTTTTTAAACTAAAAGCTTTCCAAATTGCCAATTAAGGATATCGTGCCAGCGAAGTCTTGACCATCGTCACGTCTGGTGGGTTTAAAGTTTTTGGTGGTAAATTTCGAGGAAACGAGCTGACAAAAAAAAAATGCAAAAATAATAATAATTAAGCGACTGGGGACCATTCAGCGTAACTAATGGCCACTTCGTCATGGTAGAAATTCACCTCTCGCCAGGGGACCGCTCTACATATCATGAGAGTTTCATTAAATCGAGCGACTAACTGCTGCGTGACCGAGTTTTTAAATTCAGTTTGGCCAGGGATGCCTTACTACGTCCACCGACCCCATCATTCCCCAACCACTAAACCTCATCCACTTTCGACGAGACGAGAGATAACAGCCACGGGAAAAGCTGCCGGGACTCTATCTCTCTTCCTTTTTTTACCCCTGGCACGTTTTCCAGCGCGGAAAAAAGATAACAGCCACTGTACATTTTCGACTCTGTAAACATAGTCTGGGATTACAAAAGAACTGTTGCGAATGTCAAAGAACCTGGATTTTAGGATGGAAAGGGATAAAAAGTGTTCTATATATTAGTTTTAGGCTAATTTCCCAGGAAGATTTGTGTATTACATCAGGAAATTCACAATTTCTTTTTTAAATCAAAGTGTAGTAAATTCCGCAACGGAGACAATTTTTAGGAATATGTTTTCAAAATATGATCCATTGTAACGATGCGGCTGAAAATTTATTTGTCCAGGGGACTATTTTCCCCCTGTAGTTAGTGGGCGTGGCTAGTAGGTGTGGTTTTTAAGAATGTTTAATGGGCGTTGCTAATAGGCGTGGCATTTTTTGTCCCATTGTATTTATAGGGCGTGGTTATTATGTGTGGTTTTTAAGAACATCTAACGCAAGTTGTTAACAGATACGGTTTTTTAGAAGTGATCAATAGACGAGGTTAATAGCCATCGTTAGGAGGCGTAGTGAATAGGCGTTATCAGTAGTTCTGATTAGTATGTGTGACTTTTAGGAATTAATAATGGGCGTGGCCAGTAGACATGGCTTTAGAAATGGTCAATAGAGGGCGTTAGTAGGCATGTTGAGTAGGAATTAGTTTTAGGAACGGGCAATGGGCGTGGTTAGTAGGCGTGGCTAGTATGTATAACTTTTCTTTAGGAATGTCTAATGGGCGTGGTATGTATGTGTGGCTTTCATAAATTGTAAATAGACGGGGTTAGTAGGCGTTGTGAGTAGGCGTACCAAGAAAATGTCAATAGGCGTGGTTAGTGGGCTTAGCTAGTAGGTGTGGTTTTTCTGGAATGGCTGTTGGGTGTTGTTATTGGGCGTGGCTTTTTAGAATTGGCCAGTAGACGAGGTTAGTAGGCGCCGTTAGTCAGAATTCCTTTTAAGAATAAGTAATGGGCGAGGTTAGTAGGTGTGGTTAATAGATGTGACTTTTTAAACAATATGTAATGGGCGTGGTTCGTAAGTGTGTCTTTTATAAATAGTAAATAGACGAGGTTATTTGGCTTTGTCAGGAGACGTAGTAAGTAGGGTTGATTAGGTGTGGTTGGTAGGCGTATTTATTCGAAATTGTAGCGATGCGGCTGAAAATTTATTTGTCCAGAGGATTTTGTTCCCACTGTGGTTAGTGGGCGTAGCAAGTAGGTGTGGCTTTTTAAGAATGTCCATCGGGCGTTGTTAATAGGCGTGGCTTTTTAGAAATGGTCAAAAGATTAAGTTGATAGAGTCTTTTGTAGACGTAATGAGTAGGCGTTAGAGGTCTGATTAGTAGGTGTGGCTTTCAGGGATGACTAATGGAAGTGATTATAAGGCGTGGCTGGTAGGCGTGACTTTTCTTTAGACCTATCTAATGGGCGTGGTTAGTAAGCGTGTTTTAGAAGTGGTACATACATAGATGACGTTTTTAGACATTGTCATTAGATGTAGTAAGAAATGGTCAACGGGCGTAGTTAGTGGGCGTGACTGGTAGGTGTGGTTAGTTTTGAATGGCTGGTGGGTGTTGTTAATGGGCGTGGCTTTTTAGAAATGGCCAATAGAGAGGTTAGTAGGCGCCGTGAGTAAGAATTCCTTTTAAGAATATACAATAGGCCTGAGTATTAGACATGCTTTTTTGTAATGGTTAATGGGCGTGGTTAGTAGGTGTGATGTTTTTTGGAATGGCTGATGGGCGTTAATAATTGGCGTGATTTTTTTACAAATGGCCAATAGACGAGGTTAATAGGCGCCGTTAGTAGAGGTTGCTTTTAGGAATGGAAAATGGGTCTGGGTGGTGGGCGTGGTTAGTAGGTGTGGCTTTTTAGGAATGCTTAATGGGCATTATAAATAGGCGTAGCTTTTTAAAGATTACTAATATCCGAGGTTAATAGACGTCATTAGTAGGCGTAGTGAGAAGGCGTCATCAATAGATCTGATCAGTAGGTGTGGCTTTCATGAATAGCTAATGGGCGTGGCTAGTACGCATGGCTTTTATCGTTGATATTCTTCAAATGATAATAAATTCTGCTCAGCCCTGACCTCGTTTTCCGTTTTGTCGACAACCTTTACTTTATGCGCTCTTTAAAACTACATTATAGTCCTTTCACGGTTTCCAGCGACCGAGTGACGTTCATTTCAAAGTGGAAAATTATGAAAAGTGACAGAATTACGAGGTTTATATCTGGATATGACTGCGGCTTATTGCAGACCACGAGCTGGTGCCAGTTTTAGAGTCCTGCTTTTACTCTGGCACGTATTTAATTTTAAGCCTCGTAACAGTAAAACCCCTGTTGAAATGAGCAAAAGAGTAGGCGATAATGCGCAAATATAACAGATTCTTTTTTTTTTATGTACCTGTTCCTCTTTTTTTTTTTGAGCAATTTTTCGGGCTATTAAACGGTCTCGCTAATTGCCATGATTATCGCTTTAGGAGAAACTGTAGCAGCTGCTGTGAAACATCTGCTGCGAAATCAGCCCGAAAGCTCTCGAGATCTGGGAAACACTGCAATCGTAATTTGTGGCTGGAGTGACCCATCTGTAATCTAGAACGTCAATACAATAACGCGTGGATTTGTTATTCAAATTCAGAGAGGGTTTATTTCAGAGCACGTGACTCGGCTCGACGACTTCTGTCACTCGGAAGAGTGAGTCTTCAGCGCTGCCAAGTTTCAAAAACCGGCCTAATATTCCTGACAGTGGCATCACTGCTATGTTCCACGTCTCGTGTTTCCGCTTGCCTGTTCAACTACGAGAGCGTGAGGGTGGAGTGGTGCAAGGAACGTAATTTCTAGTTTCATATGCACGGCAGAAATAAAGGACTAAACTCGAAAGAAGAAAAATTATTACACACACTCATTCTTTTTTTTCAGAGAATTTTGTGATAGTCGGCAAATAAGAAATGTAATTATTCTACATTCAAAATCTTTTCCAATTTACCTCTAATGCAGAAGCCATTCAATCCGGACTAGAATATTGAGAGACGAGAAAATGAAACTCTTTTTCCGAGGTTTACGAAGATGGTTTTGTCGACTGATAAGAAGAAAAGTTATGGCAAGCTCATCTGTGCCTCGAAAAGAGGGAAGCTTATGACTACTAAGAAATGGACGGTTCACTGGTTGCAAAACCGATCCGCGATTACAATCTTTTTTCCCGACTGCGCCGGAATTTGCGGTGCACGAACCATTTGAGATCCACGTTCCTCAGAGTCACACAAAGCGCTTCCTTGGAAACTTACTTTTCGCCAGTCGCGGATATGAAATTCTGCACTCGAGTCTTCCAGGTACTAAAGGCAGATAAAAAATGAGAGGAAAAAAAGTCTCCAGCGAAAAGATGCATAGTAGTTTTATATTAAAAAGTATTTGGTTCAATTGCTTTTTTAATGTCCATGTACTTCGAGATCGAACCTTAAAACGTTTCATTTTACACAAAAAGTATTAAAATTATTTGTTTTTTAAATGAAAGTATACTAAATTCCACAACGGAGATTATATTTAGGAACTTTTTTTGAAAATACGGTCCTCTGTAAGGATGCGGAAAATAATACAATATTATTTTTAAAAAAATAAACTTGCAAATCGGATGAGAATTGCGGGCTGAAAATATATTTTTTCAGGATAATTTTTGTCCCAATGTGTTTAGTGGGCGTGGCTAGTAGGTGTGGCTTTTGAGAATGTCTAACGGGCGTTGTTAACAGGCGTGGCACTTTTTGTGTTACACTGTGGTCAGTGGGCGTGTCTAGTAGGTGTGGCTTTTAAGAATATTTAACGGGCGTTATTAATAGGCGTGGCTTTTTAGAAGTGGTCAATAGAGGAGGTTAGTAGGCATGTTTAGTAGGAATTAGTTTTAGGAACGGACAATGGGCGTGGTTAGTAGGCGTGTCTAGGAGGCGTGGTTAGTAAGCCTGTCTTTTAGAAATGGTAAATAGATGATGTTATTAGGCATTGTCAACGGGCGTTGATAGTGGGCGTGACCAGTAGGTGTTATTTTTTTTGAATGGCTGATGGGCGTTGTTAATAGACGTGGCTTTTTAGAAATGGCCAATAGACGAGGTTAGTAGGTGTTATTAGTAGGAATTCCTTCTAGAAATATGCAATGGGCGTGGTTGGTAGGCGTGGTTAGTAAATGTGACTTTTGAAAGAGTATTAATAGTATAAAAGTTATACATTTTTTCGCTCTATACGTACTCTTCTTTTCAATAAATGAGAACCAGTGCAGAGCGTAAAGATGATAAATAAATCTGCTGAGCAAAATGAGGAAATACAATTTTGAATCTAGAACATGAAAACAGACTAGAAAATTATTCTTTTTATGAAATTTCAAGTCGAGTGGCTTTTGACAGACATGTGGGTTTGTGTAAGAGGGGATACGAATCCGTCGGATTTGAAGATTGATTTATTGTCGGCGGTCGTTTTTACGTCGACGATAAATCGTTTGTTCGTGGTGCTTCCCTAAAAAAACGTCATGCTCTAGGATGAGAAGAGTGTTCTTCTTTCACAGAGCTCGTTGAAACGCATCCGCGAGTCTACGTGCTCGCATGCTTTTTGCACTTTTCAGGCTCATCTACTTTTCGCTATATATTTAAAGTATGACTACACTTTTCCCTAACGTTACCAATTTATAGAGGCTGCTCTGAAATTATTCTAGTTCTGATGAATTCTGGATGAATTTGAATTCGTTCCAAATTACTTTCGCATCGTCATTAAATATTTGAAGACATTTTGCCTTTACTGTCTACATCCTCAGGCACTGCTTTCAAGACGATACGAAACTTTCCTATCATAAAACAGGTATATGATGCATATAAGAACCGTTTTCACCGCATAGGTTCAGTTTCGCCGGCCCTTTATTCACGCTATCTCTTTTACGATCCAGCGTCTTATCGTCCTATCCTTGGAGTTATACCAAGCATCCTTACTGCAGCATCAAATTATAATGGATATGAGACGCTTTCTAAACCTTAGCGAACGATCAGAGCGTAAAAGTGTGTTTTGTGCGTCAAGAATTTATAATCCCACTTAAAGTTGTTGACATTTGCGAATTCCGGAAACGCAGCTTAAGCCACCATTCTTGAGTGGGACTGAATTAAATAATATTAAAAATTAAGTTATGAAAGAATCGGCTCCCTTTGCCGAAATTGGCAAATGTCTGACATAAATTGACTTATACTACTTGCCAAGCCATCACGGCTGACTATAAAGTGTTTACACTATATGACATCCTGGCTGACTCAAAATTTCCTGTACTACTTGATACATCTTAGGCCCGACTAAATATAGTTTTCACTACTTATAACATTTGAAGAAAACGCCCATTGCTCGAGTGCTTCAATCACTAGACTCTCGAGAAGTCAATTTTGGAAATAGACACTAATTATTTTCCACGTTGAAGTTGGATAATACGTGCTTATTAGCCGTAAGTGGCGGAAACTGGAAACAGCCACAGCTTCACTGGTCTCGACCAGTTTTACCCAAATTGAAATTTAAACGCACTCGTCCAGGACGTTGCTAAGAAATTTGTTCGTCGAAGCGTGTTTTCATTGTCGCGCTAGTAATTGCACAGTAATTACGGCGAATGGCACACAAACTTCAGCTCCAATCTACCATTAATTCAGATCCGAGGCGATAGGCAAGTAATTGTTCCTTTGATCCGTCGTCACTTCGCTTCTTTGAAACGATCCTTCGACCGATCACTTCGTTGTTTCCTTCCTTACAAAGGAAACCCTATTGCTCAATAAAATTAATCAGAATAAGGGAATACAAGAAAAAGTAGAATTCCTCAAACACCGTCCATTTCAATTTTATTTAGTAGCGCAATTCGACAGAATTATTCGATTTCGATTTACAAGTCGGTTCCAGCGAAGTGAAAATTTCATTCGTTTGTCTGCAATGAACAATATTTAATCGAAATTTTATCCTGTAATTCATCAAATAGTGTTCTGCGCAGTTAAATAGTGCGCAGAACTATTCTGCGCTTACTTGACATGCGCAGAACTATTCTGCGCATGATAGACATGCGCAAAACTACTCTGCGCATGCTGGACGTGCGCACTAGAATTCTGTGTTATCTGCCCGTGCGCAGAAATCCTATTCTGCATGAATAGCTGCGCAGTAAACTAATATCGCATTTTATATCATTAAAGTAAAGTAATATGATATTTCTAGCTGCGCAGTAAGGTAATGTGATATTTTATGAATGTGGAGGATTGTTTGAAGATAGTTATGACTATTATAAATTGGAGTATGGAATTTTTGTAATTTTTATAATATTGAAAAAACTTTTTAACATTGATATTGGGCCCTGATCCGGGTAAATGAGTTCAACATGCTCGTTGGTGTCGATAAGCTGTTCGTTCTCTTTCTATTTCCCACACACTCGATTGAACGCGTGAAAGCTATCCCGCCTTTTCTCCTTGTCACCCCCCCCTCCCCCACACTCTTTCCTATCGGCTATCGAATCAGGTACTTTAAATGCAATCGAATCGAACGCCGGCTGCGTCAAATATTCGTCACATAGCTCGGACGTTCAAATTACCAACACAGGAATAATATCGTCGAATCGATCGAATATCCATTACTGGAGGCTGACCAATTGGATCTGACTCGATGATAATTCAGCCGAAGCTTGCGATACAAAATTCGTGTAACTCCAACCAGTTATTTTTGTTATTTTGTAACTTTTTTTAAAAATATTATCTATTGTAAGGATGTGGAAAGAAGTACAATATTATTTTTTTTTTTAAGGAAACTTCCAAATCGGATAAAAATTGTGGTCTGAAAATTTATTTTTTCCAGGGTACTTTTTGTCCCCATGAGGATAGTGGGCGTGGCTAGTAGGTGTGGTTTTTAAGAATGTCTAATGGGCGTTGATAATAGGCGTGGCACTTTTTGTCCCAGAGTATAAACCATAAATTCCTTTTAAACCCATTTACCCCCTCGCCCCTCACCCCTATCAACCCTCAACAACTCGATTCTTCTTAACCCCCCTCTCAATTTTTTTTATAGCCATTTACCGCATAAATCTACTTAATACCTTATCCCCTCTTCCCATCACTTTATCCTTTAACCCCCTAAAAGAAATGAACTAAAAAGCCACCTTTATTCCAACATTTTTAATAATAACTTGAATATTTTTCAGCTGATATGAAAAAAGTCGTTTTCCTGATAATCGATGAGATAGCTCACACCGAAATTTACACATAAAAACCACTCTCATAAATTCACGTTACGTGTGATGTGGGTCGTTCGACCTCGACCAACCCGATATAAGTTTCGCGATATACTTTTTTTTTTTTTTTGTTATCTGGCGGTTATATACGGGAAAAAAAGGCTAAGTCTATGTAAGTAGCGCTCGCAGGGTTGGTGTAAAGGACAGGGGAGAGAAAATATGAGACTGAGAATAAGACGAAGAGGAACTTTGCCATGGGACGCGGGACATATCACGCGGCAGTAAATTCAACGCGGAGTTTCCATGGGAAATTATAATTTTCCCTCTCGTAAAAAGCAACTCTGTGACGCTAATGCGAGCATGCATTAGGCGAGAAAAATAGTCCACCCACATTTCAGAGGAGAAAATTTGTACAGAGGTCACCGTACCAAGGAGGTTAATCGTCGAGAAAATGCCGACTCTGTAAGCACATGGATGGAGGTGAAAATGGGGGGATTGAAAATTCTCGACTGGGACTCCAGCTTCAGGAAATGTAGTTTTGTCTACAATTTTCACGAGAGTTGGAATTCCTTTTTACATTTGTAGAAAAATATTTTCAGTGCTGAATATCCTCCTAGAGAAAGGACATGGTTAGAGTTAACAAAGTGTCTTGCCATTTACCTTGCAATTTACTTTGGGAAAAGTACACTGTAATTGTGTTACTATCCACGCCTACTAGCCACGCCTACTAACCACGCCCATTGCCCATTTGTAACAGCAATTCCTACTAAACATGCCTACTAACCTCGTCTATTGAACATTTCTAAATCCATGTCTACTGACCATGCTTATTAGTGATTCCTAAGAAAGGCACCTAGTAACCTCACTCATTAACCACGCCCACTAACCACGCCCACTAACCAAGCCCACGCTAATTGTCCATTCCTAACATTAATCCCTACTATCGAATCCCACTAACATGCATTCCAACTAAGGGGAGTGAGTAGGCAACAGGGGTAGCAAATTTCAGACGTAGAAATTAAGGGTAAAATGTAGAGGTAGATGGTAGATGTAATAGTTAGGTTTAAATGTTGAGGGTAGTAGATAAAGATAGAAGATAGGGGTAAAGAACAAAGGTAAAAATTAGGGTAAAAGGTAAGGGTAAGTGATAAAGGGGTAAATGATAAAGGGGTAAATGATAAAGGGGTAAATGGTAGGTATAGAAATTAGGGGTAAAAAGTGGGGTAAATGGCAGGGGTACATGTTGAATGTGGAAGGTGGTGTAAATATAAGGGGTTATAAGTATAGTTGGTAGAAGTAAATGTTAAGGGTAAAAGGTGGGGATAAATGGTATAAGTAAAAGTAGGGGTAAATGTTAGGGGTAAAAGATGGATGATAAGAGCAGGGGTCAATGGAAGTCGTATAAGTTGAGGGTAAAATTTTGAGGTAGAAGATAGGGGTTAAAGATGGTAGTAGAACATAGATGTGAAAATTATGGGTATATGGCGAGGGTAGAAGCCAATAGTAAAAGATAGAAGATAAGGTTAGAAGATTGGTGTAGAAAATAGGGGTAAAACAGTAGTGAAAGGTAGGAGTAGAAAGTAAAGGCAAATTTCAGGGGTAGAAGGTATATATAGAATATAGGGGTAAAGAACAGGGGTAATTGGCGGGAGTAGAAGATCGATATTAAAATTTAGGGGTAAATGTTGGGTGTTAGAAGCCAGGAGCAAAAGGTAGAATGTAAGGTTAGAAGCTAGGTGTAAAAAATAGGGGTAAAAAGCAGTAGTGAAAGGTAAGGATAAAATATAGAGGTAAATTTTAGGGGCAGAAGGTAAACATAGAATATGGGGGTAAAGAACAAGGGTAAAATTTAGGGGCAAAAGATGAAAATATAAATGGTAGGCGTATGAATTGGGGGTTCAATGTGTGTGTGGGGGGGGGTAAATGACAGGGTCATTGTTATATGTCGGGGGGGGGTAATGGAATGTGTTATCGTTAAAGTTGCTATACGTAAATGTTAGGGGTAAAAGGTAGGTGTAAATGGTATAAGTAAAAGGGGTTGAGGTAAATGTTAGGGGTAAAAGATGGAGGATAAAGGCAGGGATAAGTGGAAGTCGTATAAGTTGAGGGTAAAATTTTGAGGTAGAAGATAAGGGTTAGATATGGTATAGAACATAGATGTAAAACTTAGGGGTAAATGTTATGAGTAGAAGCCAAGAGTAAAAGGTAGAAGATAAGGTTGGAAGATAGGTGTGGAAAATAGGGGTAAAACAATAGTGAAAAGCAGGAGTCAAAAGTAGAGATACATTTCAGGGGCAGAAGGTAAATATAGAATATAGGGGTAAATAACAGGGGTGAATAGTGGGTTGAGAATGCCGATATAAAATTTAGGGGTAAATATTCGGAGTAGAAGCCAGGAGTAAGAGGTAGAAGGGAAGGTTAGAAGGTAGGTGTCGAAAATAGGGGCAAAAATCTGTAGTGAAACGTAGGGGTAGAAGGCAGATGTATATTTTATGGGCAGAATGTAAATATATAATATAGGGTAAATAACTGAAGTAAATTGGGGTAAATTAGGGGTAAATGGGGGGGGGGTAAATTGGGGTAAAATTTAGGGGTAAATGATGAAAAGATAAACGTTGGGCATTGAAATTGGAGGTAAAAAGTGGGGGTAAATGGCAGGGGTAAATGTTATATGTAAAAGGTGTGGCAAATGGAAGGCGTTACTATTAAATTTACTAAAAGTAAAAGTTAGGGGTAAAATGTAGGGGTAAGTGAGAGAAATAAAAGTAGGGGTAAATGTTAGAAGTAAAAGAGGGGGATAGAAGACAAGGTAAATGGAAGGTGTATAAGATGGGGGTAAAATTTTGATGTAGAATGTAGGGGTAAAAGATGGGGGTAAATGGTGGGAATAGAAGGTACATATAAATTATAGACCTAGAATTTAGGGGTAGAAGGTGGGGGGTAAAACGTGTGGGTAAATGGTAGGAGTAGAATTGGGGGTATAAGGTGCGTGGAGTGTGGGAGAGAGAAAATATTATCAAGGAGAAATGTATTAATTGAAAGAACCTAAATTTTAATTAAACTCCCAGGCTTGAGCTTTAAAGCTTCAGACTTAAGAGAACTTATTGTTTCTCGAAGTGAACAGAGTCTCCCCTTGGAACCCTTTACCTGAAATCCAGTTTTCCGAGAAAGTACTATAATTCTTGTGGAATTACCTGGAATGTCGTGTAGGATAATTGGGCATACTCGCAAGGGTGGGTGTACGTAAAAGAGTATGTTGCGTGACCCCACTTAGAAACCGGATTACAAACGGATAATTTTCAGCCAATTATTGTTCATTTTTGCTGAGTTTTTTTCTACTTTTATGTTTCTTTTACTTGATGAAAACGATGCATAATTATAGTAAGACGTTATTAATTTAGCATACTTCCAATGCAGAAATGATTTTAAATAAATAGAAGAGCGTTTGGAGAAGATTGAAACGGAAATATTACACGCGTACGTCTCGCGAAATTTAACTGTATATACTTTTACCCGCACGTTTCTTTGAATCGAAAAAAAAAAATATTACGAGTTCTGGAAAATAGTCAGTGAACGCATGCGATATTTTTTCTTAGTTATTAGGATAAAAACAATCTTCTCCCAACTTGGGTCACAGAAAACAATTTAAAATTTCAACAATTTCGATTAAAATCCAATGAATTTGAGATTGGGGGAGCTCAGTGTCCTGTGACGGGAAATTGGAACTGTCTTCGAAAAAAAAGGGGGATGATTGTAGAAGAAAATCCGTCTCCTAGTGCACGCGTCGATAGTCCGGGTGGGAGTGAGTTCGATTCAATTAAACTTGGCCCGAGCCACGTCGACATAATTTAACTTAGTCTTGCGCGAATTTAGCTGCTCGCAAATACCGTCGCCGAATAGTAGATTAGTCCCGACGATTTGAATACTTAAACTCTCATAAAACAGACGTCCCATTGAATTTCAGGGAGATTGTCAAATTATTATTAAAGTTCCCGGAAATTGCTTCTGATTGATTAAAACTTTTTTTTCATGAAATATCGATCATGCAAGAAATATGTTTATCAGGAATTAGTTTTACGAACGAGCAATGGGCGTGGTTAGTAGGCGTGGCTAGTATGTATGACTTTTCTTTAGGAATGTCTAATGGGCGTGGTATGTATGTGTGGCTTTTAGAAATTGTAAATAGACGGGGTTAGTAGGCGTTGTGAGTAGGCGTAGCAAGAAAATGTCAATAGGCGTGGTTAGCGGGCTTAGTTAGTAGGTGTGGTTTTTCTGGAATGGCTGGTGGGTATTGTTAATGGGTGTGGATTTTTGGAAATAGCCAATAGACGAGGTTAGTAGGCGCCAATAGTAAGAATTCCTTTTAGGAATAGGTAATAGGCGAGGTTAGTAGGTACGGTTAGTGGGCGTGGTCAGTGGGCGTGGTTAGGGGGCGTGGTTAATGAGCGTGGTTAATAGGTGTCGTTTTTAAAAATGAATAATAAGCATGGCCAGTAGACAAGGCTCTAGAAATGTTCAAAAGACGAGGTTAGTAGGCATTTTTAGTAGGAATTGCTGTTACAAATGGGCAATGGGCGTGGTTAGATTTTTTGTTTCATGAAATATCGATCATGCAAGAAATATTCCAGTGCAATATATCGAGAAAGCCTCTAGTAAGCCTATCTCGTTAATCCCGCTCGAATCTTTTCCTCTTCAAGCCTCGGGTATTTTCACCCTCAAATCTTCTGCGAAGACTGATTTTTAGGAGTAGATTGGACAAAAAAGTCAGCCGCCCTCGTCGAAGCCGATAGATTCTTGATGCGCTTTCGGGATAGCGTTTTTGTACGACTGGACCGAAATTTTAGGTCGAGACCATCCACGCGAAAGAGATACGAGAGGCACTTGATCGTTTAGGGTCAGAATGAACTTAATTCGTTTCTTTCTTTCGGATTTTATGGCGTTCTTCGAGTTTCTTGAAATGGAAAGCTTTTTAGAAAGATTCAAGGCCGCTTTCTTGAAGTGATGATAAATAAATTAGGGAAGAAATTAATTTCCCTTTGTCAGTGCAACGAGAATGAACATCCTTTTAATCCCAACTTCAATATTGAATGAATATTGACCATCCCCGAGTAATATTTAGTTGTCCGCATTGGTAATGAATGCGTTGCTCACGGGGTGGATTCACATCGAGATGGCAATGGGAAAACACACGTGCTTAAGTGATGCAAACTGTGTGGCATGTTACACGTGTTTAACGCTCAAAATCAGAGAGTGTAATGCTGTTTGCTCGTAGTAAACCATCACGTCCCTCTCGCAGCGTTTGGATTCAAATTAATAGCATGCAATGCGCGTACTTTCCTCTGTGTGCATTTCGCATTGGGTATTTATCGTCCTCGTTGTATGATCATGTTTCGTAATATTGCGCCTAGTACATTTTACACTTGTAGTTTGATTCGTGCGTGTACCAAATGGGGGTATAGCAGCGCCAGGCCACCAACGAACAGCGAATAGCGATGGGAGATTATGCACCGGCTTCGAAACCCCCCTAAGCTATCTGGCGTGACTTCACCCTTTCGTGATCGTCATTATTTGTAGCAACTTATGTACGCACACTTCCTTAAAATCTTGGGACACGGATGTAGTCTAGATTATCCTGATTGTATACACCCATACCTTGTGTTGACGTCATTTACACACTTCGCCCAAGACAACTTCATCTAATCAATGATTCAATCACACTCAACATTTTATTCAAAACAGTTCTTTACGACCTAATTATACCATTTTTTCATATTATAAAAAGATCTCGCCAAATCTGCTTCTATTCCAATAATTTTCACTAAGCCACGCCCACTTTTATCGACTGGTCACGCCCTTTTGATTAAGCCACGCCCTTTTCTTTTTTGGACACACCCATTTTTACATTTAACCACGTCATTTTTATTCGCTGGCCACGCACCTTTTCGTTGAACCGCATCCATTTAATTAAGGAGCGTTTCCGATCCGCACTTTACCACGCCCTTTTCATTAGATACACCTTCTTCTTGTCTGGACACGCCCCGTTGCGTATTTAACCCATGCCTTTTCTATTAGGATACTCCTTTTACTTCCGTTGATACATCCGTTTCTATATAAGGCCACGCCCCCTTATTATAGGATTTAACCACGCTCCTTTAGAATTAAATCACACCCATTTTGTGAAAGAACATCCCCTTTCCCCATTTAACCATCCCTTTTTTTATTAAACTACGCCCTTTTTTACTGAAACACGCCCGTTTATATATTTGACCACCACTTTTTGACAATTGACAAGGCCCTATTCATTAATACACGCCACATTTTTATTGTATGAGCACGCCCCATTGCATATTTTACCACGTCTTCCGTTAAGACACTTCTTTTACTTCCTTTAACATGTTAGTTTCTATATAATGCTGCGTCCCCTTTTAGTATTTAACAACGCCCTTTTAGAAATAAACCATGCCAATTTCATCAGGGAACATCCCCCTTCCACACTTTACCACGCCCATTTTATTAAGTTACTCCCTTTTCTTACTAGAACACGCCTGTGTGCATATATGACCACGATTTTTTTGCTTAAGACACTCCCTTTCCTTCTTTAGACATTCTCCTTCTATATTTGATTAATCTCATTCCTCATCGTTGAACCACTCCTATTTAATTAAGGCACGCCCCCTTTTCACACTTGTCAACACCCTATAAAGTAAGACACGTCTTTTTATGTCTTGAGAACGCCCCTTTCATCAAGATACATATTTTTATTGTATGAACACGCCCTTTTGCATATTTGACCACACCTTTTCCGTTAAGAAAAAAACTCCTCTTACTTCCTTTAACACATTCGTTTCTATATAAAGCTACGCTCCCTCTTAAAATTTAACAACGCCCTTTTAGAATTAAACCACGCCCATTTCACTCGTTGAATACATTCCTCTTCTTTAAACCACTCCCATTTAATTAAGGAACGCCCCCTTTTCACACTTGGCCACGCCCTATGCATTAAGACACACCTTTTTATGGATTGGACACGCCCCTTTGTATATTTTATTATGTCAACTCACATTTCAAGCCACTCCCCTTTCCTGGCATGTAATGATCAAAAAGTTTATAATTTCCTGCATATTAAGTGCATCATTAATATTATTTGAAAAGGATGTTTGTAAGCGGATCAACACAAAGCTGCATTAGACTATCGGTACACTCTCGAGTAAATCATGCCCTTCATCATTAAATCACGTACACACAACACGGCACACATTAACCCAATACAAGCTGTTCTCTGTAGCATTAATCCTAGCACTAACAAGTGCAACTTGCTCCTATTCAAGGATTGATTTTGTCAAGATCGCATTGTTCCTTGATGAAGTTTGCCGGCGGTTGTTGCGATGAGATGGTTTCGCTTTGAAGTACAACTTCCAGCACTTGTGAGAAATCTCGAAAGCACTTGGGCAACAAACTTGGGCGTTCCGGAATATTAAGATGATTATGTGGCCTCAGATGTTTACTCATCAAGATAATTTCCGAAGCACCTCGACATTTTTTTAGCATACTTCAAAAGTTGATCTGTTGTCATAACAAAGGATTGGAGTTTAATGTAATTTAGTTTACACTCAACTCTCCCAAATGCCACCAAAAATAAAACAGAGACTCTCTCAAATGCCACCAAATTCCTTTTTCCTAAATACCACCGTGCACCTAGCCTATACTGACGTATGTACATGCGCATTGTAATATTTTTTAGAATTTTAAACTGCGCGCCAAAATAGCAACCAATCAGATGCCGAGAGCACAACGCATGCGCAGTTGAGTAAGGAGACATAAGAGAGAGCTTCTCAGCTCTACCATTGGGTAAAACCCAACACTAGTTCGTGGCTAAAGTGTACAAAGCGATACGAATCGCACGTACAGTGCCAACGAGGTCGCCCATTGGCTACCTAAAGCGAAGAAGAAGAAGAAGAAGAGAGAGCTTCTAGAAAGTTTTGGTGGCATTTGGGAGAGGAATTTGGTGGCATTTGAGAGGTTGTGACATTTGGGGAGGTGGCATTTCGGAGAGTTGAGTGTACTTCAGACTGCCTTTGATGTTACAATTCAAAATAAGAGAGTCGGTTCAGTCTACTCTATTTTATTATACTTTCACCAACTCCTCTTTATGAAACCATGACAATCTGAGCCGATTTACATCTTGCTACACTTGACTAATTCCTGAGAATTACGCGTACGCTGCTCGATATAATTCCAAAGAGGAAACTCAGCAAGCTTCGCGTACTTTGAGCGCAATTCGAGCGAAATTCAGGATCGGTGTAGATTCTAGAACTGAGAAAACGAAAAGTTCGTGACTTGGAATGCCATTTAATCGATTCAGCGACCCGTTCTTAACCTGGGTAGTTCGCGAGAAGTCAGAAGGTTAGCAACGAGAAAAGGATTCCATGTTAAAAGGCAGGCCAGAAGTTTGACGTGCAAATTACGTTATCGCGACGACGAGCATGCACTGAACGAGGAAAGTCCTTTTCCACTTCGTTTGGTTGCTTCTAGTCATTGTACAAGATATGAAAAGGAGCACTTAAATTACAGGGGGTCGATTACCAAACTTTTCTCACTTCTCATTTCTCGTTTCTCACCTCTCACTTCCCAGTTGTCACATTTTTCATGTAAAAAAGTTAATACCGACGTTGTGGCAAGAATTGGTTGACTAAAATGTTGTCACATTACTTAAAATTAACTATGCCTAACTCAAAAGTTGCAACACTACTAAAAAATCAGCATGTCTGACTTAAAAACCCCTATACTACTTGAAGCAACTCATGTCTGACTAAAAACCGCTTTGACTCCTTGATATCTGTGACGGCTGGCGCAAAACGACACATACTACTTGACAACCCACTTATGTTTGATAAAAAATGGCTATATTACTGAAAAATGATTTATGTCTGAACTAAACACAGTTATACTACTTGCAAATCTTGTGAATCCTGGAAAGGTCGGATGTGGCTTGAGAAGCTCACGAATTCTGCTAAATTACCTTATACAAACAAAAGTTCTTACAAGAAAATTTTAACCGCGGGAGATTTTAACATTTCTACTCCATTCGCGGACAGCTTTCCATCGCAGAAGAGGGAAGGAAGGACGAACTAAAATACAGGGTTGAAAGGAGTAGAACGTGCAGTTACACCACAAGTCAAACACGAGGGTATAAACCTCAAGCTGAGTTTCGCCAACTTTTCTTTCGTCACTATGAGGGAATAAAAGTCGGAGCGAACACATTAAACGATAGAGCATTTGTAGAGATAAAAGAATCTATAAATCGAAAGTGCGTTGTTAAGTCGGTAAAATTTTTACCAACGATGTAGATGTAGATGTAGATGTAGATGTAGATGTAGATGTAGATGTAGATGTAGATGTAGATGTAGATGTAGATGT
>JAUESH010000002.1:1219559-1234519 GCA_032275165.1 Synergus magnus | reverse complement strand
CATAAAATATTGTAAAATACCTTAAAATTACTTAAAATCCCACAAAATATCGTTGAACTCCTTAAAATTATTTAAAATCCCATGAAATCCCTTAAAATTTCTTAAAATCCCAATAAACGCAAAATCCTTTTGATTTTCTTAAAATTATAAAAAAATTCTATGAAATCTCATTAAATCTCTTAAAATACTGAAAATCTAATGAAATCTCGCCAAATTCCTTTAAATTTCTTTATAGATTCCATAAAACCGCAATAACTGGTAAAATCCCTTAAAATTGCTGAAAATCACAATAAATTTTCTAAAAATCCTTCAAATACCGTAAAATCCTTCAATATTTCTAAAATTTCAATAAATTTTGTAAAATTCGTATTAGGCTAAATTTGAATTTAAAAAAAATTCAGTGATGCAATTTTGAAGTACTGAAAAATTTGCAGGGTGTCCGGCAAAACCAGAAAATAACCAGAAATTTAAATAAATCCGGGTTAGAAACAAATGAAAAACATAAATGAATTAACAAAAAAAAAAATGAATTTTAAAATGTTTTAAAGTATTTACTACCTGTGGTTAAAACAGAGATCAATACCTTGTGGACAATTCTTTACAGCTACCTACCGGCGCCATTGTGAAATTTTCAGGAGGAAATTGTAGATCTGAATACCAGATGGCAGAGGGAGTACTTCATCCCTTGAATCCACCCCTTTAATGGAAATTCGATCAGCCGACAATAAGAGAACGGCAATGACACTGAAAATTCATCATACATCTTACTCATGAAAAGTTATTTTAAAACTGTCATTTGAATCTGAAATTACTCCTAGTTTAAACTTTATTATATAATGATAATAATTATTGTTAAACTTTAACTTCAAGATGAAAGATAAAGACCTCAGCTTTAAAAAAAATAAAAATAAAAATGTCTATCCGCTTACTTCTTTCTTTATCTTCAACTAATTTCCCTCTCTTACATTTTCTCAGCCAAGAAAGTCGCTGGGAATTTGCATCTTAATATAATCTTAATGATAAAAGAGACCCAAGCCCGTACTCTTTAGAATAGCATTAAGAATAGACTTATAGATAGTCCTTGATTTAAGTAATAAATAATTAGAATTGTAAATAGCTCTTGGGGTATCATTTAAAAGTTGAATCTCTCCTGATGTTTCCGCGGTGATTATTCTTTTTTAAAACTTCTTTTTGCATTTCCGTGCGAATCTCCTTGCGGCGCCTTATTATAAAGTCTTTCTTGCAGCGCAATTTAAAAGTTTACGTTGTTTCAAGGCAAAACCCACTTTATTAAACTGATGGGTAGCTCGACCTATGTTCCTCGATTTTTTTCTTATCTCCGAGATTTTTTTCTCTACCTTGAAAGGAAACTAGTTATTTCATATCAAAATTATTTCAACATATGACGAAACAAGGCATATTATGTATATATTATCACTTACAATTATTTTATAGTGGTTAACTTTGTGGGTTTGAGTGATAGCCTCTGTGGTTAATATCATCGGAATGACTGGCATGAAAGGCTTTTGTACACTAATTGGTCCAGAGGTATTACTCAACCATCCAGAAAGCAACATTCCACCTTTGTATTAATTAGCAATGTTTGCCTTCAATTCAGATAGGTGCAATTAATCTCAACGGAAGCTTCTCAGAACTTTACTCTTCCATTTATTAATTACATTAATAGTATAATTATTAGACTATTTCATTACTATAAAGTACAAAGCCACATTCTTTAGACAGTCTAATTAGCACAAATTGAATTGTAAACCAAGCCTAGCACATAATGGTGCCCAGGGAATTTAATTTTCAAACGAATTCAAATTGTAGCGGCTAAATTTGTTGCTGTATCAAAGAGAAGGAAGAACGCATATTGACTGAACTTTTTGTTTATTTAACCTGGCACAAAAGTTCCTGAACAAACAGAATAGCCGAGAGGATATTTTGAAAGCAATACCACACTCCTGGCGATGAATTTTGTAGCAGTGACTCTCTTTATCGAGTGTCGAATCTTCTGGAGTTTTATTTGGATGAAAGATCTTTAAGTCTCGGGAGCAGAGTTTCGAGATCCTTGGGAGTTGGAGCATATCGAATCTGAAGGGAAGATCAGTGTCGAGTAGGATTTTATCCCCTTTTGCCTCAAACCTCGACCACCGCAACCGTTGAGCTGCAGTAGTGCCTTCACTTTCCTAAACTACCCTTGGTATTTGGCAGCCGTTGGCTGAAGAGCGGCTTACATGTCGCATTTGCAGCATCGATGTACTAAGACCACAAGATTCCGACTTTGACTCAACTAGTAACAGCTGGTAACTCGTCTGAAAAGGCCGAGAGATAACATTTCATATCCGCGATACACGATCCCTAAACATTTAAAAAAGATAAAAATACTTGAATACTCATTGCTAATGTCTTTCCACTTTTACCTCTCACATTTACGTACGCAGTGGATAAAATATCAACGGATCTGAAAAGCGTAATAAAGACACCACCGCAGTGAGAATCGTAAAAACGCCGAGAAGTAATTTCTTTCAGTACTAGGCTATTTTGATGTCAATATCTTTCTTGACTTGAAGTGTGTAATAAAATACTCTCCACTTGATTTTATTGCAAATATTTACAGAAAACTTCCATCTGATACTGTCCATTCTTCTCCATTCGAGCCTTCTTATCAGAAGGGGTCGATTTAAACGAGTTAAATCGAAAAATTAATTACGATTTGATCCACAATAAAAACCAGATAAGAGTTTCCTGATAGGACGATCCTGATTGGATGATTTTCTCTAAAAGTTTCCAATTCCAATCTATTCTTTTCCTGGAGATAGGAAACTTTCCGACTGGTCATCTTCCACCTTATTTTAAACACTTCCGACTGCCTTCGCGATTCTATCGACCTCGAGGAGTCGAAGTTTGTCCAATTGAAGATTCTTCATCGAGAGGGAAGCTTCGGAGGCAAGAATCTTCTTCTGTTTTCAGTCTAAATCTCGCATGCTCGACAGGGCAGAATTGATGACGTTCTTTCGTCTAGTACACCACCCTTTCACCCATTTCTTCCTCCATCCTGGTAACCTATATTCATCTCACTTCTTCACTCTCCCAGTCTCTCTTTCGCTTTCTTAGTCTTTTCCCTCAATTTCTCCCTTTCTCTACCCCTGGAAATCTCGAACGCTCGCTCTTAAATAATGGAGCGACGTGCATTCAATCGTGGCACTTCGCTCGAACGGCTATTCGGTCTAGATATCCCGTGGTAGCACGCGTTCCACCTTCAACCTTCTTGCAGGTTTATGAGGTTACATGGACGCGGAACGCCTGCACGAACCTCGGGGAATCGTAACCTTCTTGAAGGAAGTACTTGCACCGAACTTTATTTACCTTCTGGGCTGTTTCAAGTTTGATGTACTGTCTATACATATACTCTGTACCCCATCTTTCTAAAAATTAGATTAGGAGAATAGCACGAAGCAGAGATCAACGCACCGCACTATTTTCCAAATCACTTGCGGTCTTGAAAATTGCAGAGGACGAACTCTGAGTTAGCACTTGCGCGAATATAATACTGCTCTCTATAGTGAGTAAATTGAGCGAGATATAGTCGCTCGTTACATGTTTACTATTGCAGCGCCATCTCCAGGATTTTCTCGTTACTGCGTGTTTTATGACGTCTTTCAAAAATATTGGCACCCAACCGAAATTCCAGATTGAAGACTCCTTCTGCATTGCACATAGATCATTCCAGAGCCTCGATCGTTCTGAAAGAACTGCTTTAAAGTAGTAAATTAGACGGCTGGAAATCAAGTTAAAGTCAGTTGGAAGTAGTAAGACAACATGCTAGGATTGGTTACTTTGGCGATTAGAGACGTGTATGTATGTACTTACGTATGTACTTACTTGCACCTACGTGTGGTGCGGCAACGCCATCAGAGTTGACTCACAGACATCTCTGGCCTGCCTGCTGCTACAATATTGCGCTTTTCTGGCGATCCGCCAAGTCCTTCGGGCAGAAGTCCCATCCACGTGTATCTCTTTCTTCCTTTCCCATTCCCTCTGTGGCTTGCCTAGATTCCTTTTAATTTGTAACGTCCTGTACACTGTGGCACTTGGCATCTTCCTCTTCCAGAACTGACTCAGCTGCCTTATCGTCTCCTTACAGAAGTTCAGCAACAATCGTAGATAAAACTCTGCTCTCTGATCTTTAATTCTCGTTAGATTTTCATAAATTGTGAGGAATAGCGGTAAATATCAATTTCGGAAGCTTCGAGGATGAAAGTTAAAACCCCTTTTAAATATGAAAGTCTGACTGAAAAACTGAATCTGAGAAGATTCTGAAGTACTTTGAGGAGTGCTAAATAGATGAAGACTAAACACTTTAGGAATAACTCGTTTCCGATAATGAAGACTCTCATTTCCAAGCTTAAACTCCTCTAATTGAAAAGTAATAAGTCCGGGTACGTCACTCGTTATCCAGATGAAACAGTTTCCGAAACGTATGAAGCTTCAATCCTTTAAATCTCTACGTTCCTCTACGTGATAAATGAGTTTTCAAAAATGGGTGTGAGTGGACTCTGAAGAATCTAAGTGAGGATTTATCTCACCCACACTAACTCGCGAGAAGACTTTTCCGAACTCGTCCGAAAGAGTTGACTTCGTAGTGGTATTAACGTTTATTCGAGAAGTTCGTTTATTTCTGCTTTTTATTACTCGAGAGAGACTTTGTACAAGCCGGAAGTGCGTTTTACGATCTCCACACCATATTGTGGATTTCTTGGTTCAAGGATACTTCTGGAATCTAGACTGGAAGTATTTGCGGAACACCGCAGCTCTTGGAGGGCAGCTGGCAACTTTTAGTGCCTTTAAGCGATTGTTACGTTGCTTGGTACGTAGTACATAAGAAGTATCCGCAAAGGTATTTTAGAAGGAGAGTCAAAGAAAATGAAGGTGCAGCGATTGAAGAAGCTCAAGAGCTGAGAAGATGCTACGACGGAAATAAGACTCGTGTTATATAGGCAAGTTGAAAAGACCTCGATAAGTTCCGTTCGATATGTGTATATCGATCATGAGATCGAGTATCGAATGATGCCTAACCTAATCTCCCTTTTAGGAAAGGATGACGACACAGTTTTTACTTCATTGTACAGTAATGTTCAACGATGCCTTCCTCTGTTTTGCATTTTAAACTAAACTACCCAACCCTGCACGGAGGGAAGTTTGATCGAATCGTCGCACTAGCGGTGAGAAGATCGCTGCACTTCAATTTGGTGTGAAGGCTGCTCGAAATTTGGAGCACTGGTTACCGCACTCTTGGGTGGATCAGCGCGTCAAACGGCTCGACTACACGATTAGTGGAACGGTTCTCCCGGTCTGGGATAATGGTTCGTCCAAATGAGTGCAACCGTTTGACCAAACAGAGGTGACGCAGTTCACTGTGTAACTGACGCAACAGTTGCGCGTGTTGGGCAAACGGCTCTACCAAACTTCTCCCCGTGTGGTTTCCATAAGATTCTAATGGAAACCAGGGTTGGGTAGTTTAGTTTAAAATGAAAAACAGAGGAAGGCTTTGTTGAACATTAGGCAACGTTGAATATTAGGGTACACAAACATCCGTCAAATGAACCTCTAAGCAGTTGTTAGTTGTAGCATGAATAAAGTGGAGCATTTCGCAAAGTGCCTCAAGCTTCGTAGTACAAATTCCCGAAAGACTGGTGAATCAGAAACTTGTATAACTTTTGCATCGCTTAGTTCCTATTCTTTTGTACAATCTGGATAGAATGTGCAATGAGTAATGATAGGGATTTGAGTGGGTGGATGCGCGGGAGCGTTCACTGGACCAATTCGAAAGCTGCTTGCAATAGGACACCCCATTGTGTCGCACTGCATCGGTTAACTGGAAACCACCCTAGTCGCGGTCGAAAGGATGAATAGAAAACAACTGCCTCGGAATTCAGTAAACTCATCCAAGTTAGCGGAAATAAACTCTGCGGTGTACATGCCAGCTTAATCCTCGCCTTGTTAATTAACGACTGCGTTACCAACGGCGTAAAGAAGATTATGGAAGTGCTTGCACAATAAAAGTCAAAGCCGATTAGCTGATCTGGAGCAAACAGCGGAGGAAGTCGCATACTGCTGTTCTTTCTGAGCTCCAAAATTGATTAGTCAAGTGATAAAACATTGTATAAAAAATGATAAAACACTGTTTGGTGTATTGTATGATAAAATAAAAGATTATGTTTTAAAAAACGTGTCTTTTCTATTATTATTATTATTATTATTATTATTATTATTATTATTATTATTATTATTATTATTATTATTCTCATTACGTGTGTAGGGCAAATGAACGCTCCATAGCACTGCGGCAAAACCTATTGTACTATACCCATGTGTCTTTTCAATATTTTAGTGGAAATGTTGCACTACCTCAGCCGAGTTGAGAGAAACAGCTATCAGCGTTAACGTGTGAGTGGACACAACGAGACTCTGTCTACGGGTCGATAACGATGGCAACTAGTTAGGGACGAATGGTCAACTGCATAGATCGGGAATAATGGAAGTGGAACATAGTAGCTTGACTTCACAGAGGAAGGTCCGTTAAAGGTCGCATCGATACGTTGCAATTAAAACTGAGAGAGCACAGAAACCACTATTGAGAGCAAATGACCCGTAAAGTCACCCTCGTATCGTTACTCCCATTTCTAAAGATACCTTCTCCAGTGGAGCATTTTTCCTCACAATAAGAGTTTTTCGTCGGAATTCTCATTTCATGATCTAGAATCTACTCCGCTCAAAAATATGATATCCGTCTCCATCCGTCTCAAAGAACTCGATGAAATTGATAAGGTTTGTTCGTAAAAGTGGATGCTAAGTCTAAGCCAGTTTTAAAGTCGATGCCAAGAATCTCCTCCATTGTACTTTGGTCATTCGCCTTGCAAACTTGAGTTTGGAATATCGGCGGTCATTTCCGACTGCGGGACCTCAACAGGAAATGGGATAAAGTCTGGAAAAGTGGTAGATAAACTAACCGGAGTCGTGGACCACGGAAGTCTTGACAAAAAGCAGTCGCGCATTCCCTTTAGAAAAGTTTGAGTCGGGAGGAAAGGAGGAGGCACTGCGGCAGTAAAAGGACATTGTAAGTATTGTCGCCGCAGGATATGATGGATGGACGAGGAAGCGATCCAGAACTGTGGACTCGCGGCTGAACAGGATACGAGAATGATCCTTAAGAAGAGCGGCAGTGGATAAACTCGAGTAATTTGTCACTTTGCCGCCGAGCGTCTTCCACGTTGTAGCACACTGTACCGTCTTTCGTCTCCCAAGTAAAGTGGAGCTTTCACTCCTTTTTCCTCCTCTTTTTCGTCGCTTCTACCTTTTTACCCTGCGATCTCGTCGCTCGATGGTTATCGCACTCGGCGATAATTTTATTACGGAAATTACTCCGCAGCCTCGCTTTCTCGTGCGCCCAGAGTCAATAGGTGCACAGTATCGGGCGTAAGTAGTTTACTGAGATTATCGTCTTTTCCCCTTGGTCGACTGTACCGTTCACGTAGTTCGAGATAATAGGGATGAAGTTGCGAGATGGTACTTTAAGGAGAATCCCATTATCCGCTGTAGTTGTCCCCAATCGATTTTACGGTGGAGGCTCACGATTAGGTCAAAGGCTTTTTCAAAGTGGTTCAGTCACTTAAGAGGGATGTTTAATGAGTATGTAGTAGGCGATAACAAGGAAGATCCTGGTAGATGCAGCTGGTGGAATTCGATTCTCCTGGTGCAATGTAGTCGTACTGAAGTGCTCCAAGTACAAAGGTTGATCGCATGTTGACCTTAATGCACACGAATATGATAATTCAAACATCAGAGTGGATGCGGAGAGAAATGGACCAGACCAGTTTCCCAACAGGTGTGAACATGCAGCCCTGAGTGGTCTGATTAAGGATGCTAATTGCGCCAGCCTGCACATTTCTATGCTTTAGAAGCTCCTCCTCGCTTAAGGGAGGAGTGAATGTACTTAGCCCGAAATTTAGTCCACTCACACTATGCTTTGCCTTCTCCATTTTCTCCTGTAGTCTCTCTTCTGTATCTAAGTCTGAAAGAGCTTTTAGTTTAGCAGCTGAAAAATGGGATTTCTTGTTCAGCTCAAGCAAATGATTCTCTAATTCTCTGGATCACAATTTTGTTCCATAGAAGCATATTCTGTTCTGTATTATATTTTGAGCAGTGGAGAGAATGGCACGTTCAACAGCCGAATTTATGCAAACTCGGGTGTACACACACGACGCATGCATCTGCATAGATATGCGAAACTCTATAGCAAGATACGAGACGATGCACCTACTTAATTGCAGTGTTTGATCGAGGCATTAGGTTAACAAACTTGCCAAAATTTACAGAGCAACCTTTGCTGCTCTGCACCTCGGTCGAATCTACTGGAATCGAGAGGAATTGACAAACTTTGGAATATATGCCTAGTAAAGGAGAGTTCGCTACTTCAGAAAAGATAGTTGATTGTTCAAAACTCTCTACAACTCCCCTGTATACCTAATTCCGACACCTAAAGGCAAAATTTTCACCAACCCATATAATTACCGCATGCGGTCAAACGAGAGTTTCGAGTCAAGTGAGTTTTAGCGAAGCCGTTGGAAAACGGAATTAAAACTCCGGTTCTCTTAACTTGTCTCTCTTCCGTTTTAGAAATAACGCGAAGGCTTCTATTCGCAGCCAACGAAAGGAGACAAACTGCGGGGAAAAGAGAGAAAATTTAAAGAGCGTATGTCAGATACAAATTGCCACTCCAAAAGACAAACAACACTAATCATAAAACGCTTAATCCCTTAATTCTATTTTGTAAACAGAAGCTCGTTCTTATCTGTAATTACATTTCGCTCAACTCTCGACAATTCGTCTCTGCATTCTCTTTGCCTCATTCAATCGCAAACTTAGTTAAGCATAAAAATTGCGAGCAAGAGAGTCTCGAGCTTTATATTTTCCCGAAGCACATCTTGACTTTACCATTTTTTCTCAATCTTCCGGAACTTCCGCATCACTCTTTATTTCTTCTTATTTTATTTCGGACACTGCCAATTTTTAATAAGGCCACGCCTCGTATTTAATCACGCCCCCTTGAATATTAACTACGCCCTTCCACTTAGCCACGCCCTCTTCTGTTATACAACCACGCCCATTTTTATTAAACCATATCCATCTATTCAATAGCGACGCCTCTTTAATTAGGATACGCCTTTCCATTTTCCAGAACTGATTTAAAGGCAGTGAAACTCAACCAGGAATTTTGAGAATGCATGCGTCTTTATATTTGCTGACTTCCTGAGATGATATAATTCGTTGAATTTTTAACACCCTACTAACATTGCCTTCTTCGATTTTATTTTTTCAGTTCGCTGTCAGCTAAAGGATGAACCTGTTTCTCTATCCTTCCGAGCAGTTCTGAATGATTCAATACGAATGAGGGTCTCATCGATCGGGTCGAGTGCCAAAGTAGCATTTCCTATACGAGCTATCCTTCCTCGAAGTAACTTAACAAGAAAATCAGGAATCAAGTGGGTCGTTTTCGAAAACTTGCTGACTCCTGCGCTTTTATTGCCGACTTGTCGACGCTAGTCGGCTATTTTCGTTTCAACAACTTTTAACAATTTCGGAAATTTCGTAGTAAATTTGTGAGATGTTGTTCCCAAAATCGGATTTTTCGACCGTACGAGAATATGAGATGGGTAACGAGATGATAGGGACAGTTTTGGATCGAAAGTATCGTTCTTTACGGGCCGTTGGCCTCGATCCTCTCTGCCATCAGCAACATTACCTTATCTGAGTTTGAGCCCCTGAATGTTATCACAGACCTACAACCCCCTCCCCCTACCGCCCCTTAACTATCATTCATGTGTAACCATAGCTGCACCCTACTACGAGATAATCCCTGTTACATGACTCGAGTCTCGTAAATGCGACGATACGTGGGAGCTTAGCCAGTTGTCTACGTTTTACGTTTTACCTTTAACAAACCCGTGCTTAGGGAAGCCTTTGTAAGAAAATAAAACAGCGCTAATGACAAACGAGCGCTTTCAAAGAACAGAATAGAAAAAAAAATCGTGCAACAGATTCATTGCGAAATCAGTCCTTTAATGAAGTTGACGAATGGGTAAAATTTATAATTTTTAATTCGTGAAAAGAAGTAGAAATACTTTTTTCAAACTCGTGGAACTCTTTGGAAATGCATTTATCAAATTTAAATTAAATAAGCTCCGTCCAAATTTGACAAGCGCCACCTAATTTACCCCCATTTTATCTAATAACCACGCCCACTTACCGTCCAGTATTCTGACTCCGCCTAATTTACTTCTACTACTTTATTAACTCCGCCCACTGAATCCATTTCACCAGTATAACTCCGCCCACTTCCTACCTAATCCTGAGACTCCTCCTACTGTACACGAACTCATTAATAACTCCGCCTAATTTACCTTTACTACTTTATTAACTCCGCCCACTGAATTCCCTTCAACAGTATAACTCCGCCCACTGAATTCCCTTCAACAGTATAACTCCGCCCACTTCTTACCCAATCCTGAGACTCCTCCTACTGTCCCCCAACTCATTAATAACTCCGTCTAATTTACCTCTACTATTTTACTAACTCCGCCCACTTCCTACCCAATCCTGAGGCTCCTCCTACTGCACTCCCACTCATTATTAACTCCACCCACTTTACCCCTCTTCAAGAAGACAACTCCGCCTACATCCTCGTCTATTATTTTTGCTCTTATAATTTTCCATGTAAATGGGAGGAGTTAAAGTATAGGGTGGGACAGTGGGCGGAGTTAATATAGGAGTAGCGGTAAATTAGGAGGCAGGCGAAGTTAATAAAGAAGTGGGAGTAAAGTAGGAGGAGTCACACTATTTTATCAGTAGTTAACAAAGCTGATACGAAACCACTTTTACGATCCAAAAAAGAGTTCTGATCCGTGTTCAGTAAATCACAATTGGTACTGCAGATTGTCGGTAAACTGTTTCTCACAGGAACGAACCCACAGTCGGTAATGTAGATTATCGATAAGGTAGGTTTCTACCTCGGTACCAGTATCGATCAACAGGAGTGATGACTACTTTACCAACAATCTACATTATCGATCATGGGTAAGTAACCTGTATTACCGACTGCAGGTAGCAGTTTACCGACAATCACTTAGCGCGGATGAGAACCTTTACTCGGATGGTAAAAGTGGCTTCGTACCAGCTTTGGTCGAAAGTGGGCGGAGTTATATTGGTGGTGGGCGAATTTAGTAAATGAGTTGTGGTAATATTGGCGGAGCTTTTAAAATTTATACATAACGGTCTCTAGAGCGTTTATATTTGATCTAAAAGTAAAATTTTTTTCCTAAAAATGTCTTTTAAATTAAAAGTAACTCTAAATCACTACTTTTATTTCATTCTGCATAAACATCACGAATCCATATTGCCTAACTCACTCTCTGAAAGACAAACACGCTGATTCGATTAGCCTGCATTTCGTGACGTGGAACTATTAACGCTCGGATTGTACTGGATTCGAAATAAACACACATTTCGCTCCGCTGAATAACTGAATGTCGGTTGCTAATATTTCATCTGATTTTTCCCGCGGTGATAAATAAAGAAAAAGGTTTCCTTTTTTTTCTGCTTTCCTTCCGGCAATAATTGATCAAGACTAATCTAGAATGACGGAGCAAGATAAAGTTACAATCCTCTTAGAAGGCATTCTTCTCAGGTTGTCAAGAGGAGCACGAGAGGTGGATGAGACCACTACAAGAGAGTCGAGGGTAAATGGTCTCCATTGTACTTTTAAACGTTCCCTCAAGTCTCCGTTTCAGAAGCCTTCACGATTATTCAGCGATGACAAACGACTGTCCCATCCTGTGGACTGCTTTGCAACCCCCCCATCCACCCACCCACAAGCTCCCTATTACCTGCTACGATTCTACCTCGCCAAAATGCTTGCTCTCTTTACATTTTTTTTCTGCATCGCCAGCACTTTCCTTCGAATATAATCTTTCTCCCTTCTTTCTGCATTCTCATTTTTGCTTCAGAAGACAAATCGTTGAGGCCCGCTGCTGTTGTCGAGTGAAAAAAAAATACCCACCCAAGAACTTGTGGAAAAAAGACGACTGGAGAAAATTGCCTTATTGGGTTACAGTTCTTTCCTGTGAACTGGTGTAGAAAGTGGAATAACTAGCGAAAAAGAAAAGTGGTTGATTCTTTAAACAAGAAGTTGAAAGCGACAAATTCGGTGTAATATTGTAAGAAGCTTAGGTTCAACTCAAAAGGTATCAAATTTCCATTTCTCTGCAAGAGCCGATATTTATCAAATACAAATTAAATTAAGAAACATATTTACAAAGAAAAAGAACAAAAGCATAGGAGTTTTTAAGGATTAAATTATGATTTACGACTCTGAACACGTCGCTATGGGAAAGTACCCGCGAAGACAGAAGAAAGCGACGAGAGTTTGATTAGCGGGATGAAATATTTAATGTCCTTATGCCTTCGGGGCTTCAATCTTTTAAACAGGATAAAAAAGCAACCGGAGATTCGAGTCGTTACGATAAAATTTGAGCTCGTTTTTTTCAAACACGGTATCCCAGTTTGTCAAATAATGAAAAATATTTTTTTAGAATTAGTAACTTGTATGATTGAAAAAGAAGGCATGGTTAATACAGTGGTGGGGAAGAGTGGGCGGAGCTAATTAAATATTGGGGGCAGAGTATGTAAAGCTAATACAGTGTGTAGATTGGGCGGAGTTAATCGAGTGGTGGGAGTAAAGAAGGCGTGGCTATTGTAGTGATGGGGATAGTGGGCGTAGTTAATACAGTGATGGGAAGAGTGGGCGGAGCTAATATAGTTATGGGGTAGAGTGGGCGGAGCTAATTACACCTGGGAATAGAATAATCGGAGCTAATACAATGGTGGAAATAAAAGGGCGGAGCTAATGAAGTGGTGGTGGTAGACTGGGCGGAGTTAATGCAGTGGTGGGAGTCAAAAGTACCGGTGCTAATTCAGTTGTGGGAGTAAAAGAGGCGCAGTTAGTATAGTGATGAGGGATAAAATGGACGGAGCTAATTACATGATGGGGATAGAGTTGTAGGCGCTAATACAGTGGTGGGAGTAGATTGGGCGGAGTTAATGCAATGGTAGGAGTAAAGAAGGCGTAGCTAGTACAGTAATGTTATTGCTTGAGTAAATTAAGCGTACTTAATACAGTGATAGGGGCGGAGTGAACGAATCTAAAACAATTGCAAGA
Organism: Synergus magnus; assembly: GCA_032275165.1. Lineage (NCBI taxonomy): Eukaryota > Metazoa > Arthropoda > Insecta > Hymenoptera > Cynipidae > Synergus > Synergus magnus. Next base: position 1,221,243 of record JAUESH010000002.1, on the reverse strand, counting down.
GTATAGTGGGCGGAGCTACTTTAGTGAAGGAGTAAACAAGGTGTGGCGAGTACAGTGGTGGAGATAGTGGGCGGAGCTAATATAGTGATGGGGTAGAGTGGGCGGAGCTAATTACATCTGGGAATAGAATAATCGGTGTTAATACAATGGTGGAAATAAAAGGGCGGAGCTAATGAAGTGGTGGTGGTAGTCTGGGCGGAGTTAATGTAGTGGTGGGAGTAGAAAGTACCGGCGCTAAAGCAGTTGTGGGAGAAAAGGAGGCACAGCTACTATAGTGATGAGGGGTAAAATGGGCGGAGCTAATTACATGATGGGGATAGAGTTGTAGGTGCTAATACAGTGGTGGGAGTAGATTGGGCGGAGTTAATGCAATGGTAGGAGTAAAGAAGGCGTAGCTAGTACAGTTATGTTATTGCTTGGAGTAAATTAAGCGTACTTAATACAGTGATAGGGGCAGAGTGGACGCATCTAAAACAATTGCAAGAGTATAGTGGGCGGAGCTACTTTAGTGGAGGAGGAAAACAAGGTGTGGCTAGTACAGTGGAGGTGGTAGATTGGGCGGACCTAATATAGTGGGGGTTGAGGGGCGGAGTTAATTCAGTGGAAGGAGTAAAGAAGGCGTGGCTAACGCAGTGGGGTACAGTAGGCGGAGCGAATGAAGTGGTGGGGATAGAGTGGGTGGAGCTGAGAGATTAACTCTGAGGAAACGATAGTGAACAATTACACTATTGTTAGAGGTTTTATTTAAATTAAAAGTGTTGATGAGAGTTGATGAAGAAATCGCAATTAGGAAACCAAATCTCACGGGAGATTTCCATCAACTGGAATTTAATGAGGGGAGTGCTGATGAGCAAAAAAGTATAGCGGTTGTGTTTAATTTGGGGAAAAGCAGACGGGTGAGAAAAGGTTAAAAGGCTAAAGGGATTTCTCGTTTGGAGCAAGAATTCAGTTTGGAGGGATGTAGCGGATGACTGAAAGGATTCTCGTTTTTTGTCTTTCGGTGCGAGAATTCTGCCGACCGGCGGGAACTAATACAGAGAAACGAGCACACACTCGGATACCTCGATATTTAGAGTTATTGCGCGAGTCGGATCGGAAAGTTTCACGGTGCTCGTTGTGCCATTGTAATCGATGTAACACCCCGGTTTATTGCCGCGGCCCATTAACCAGCACACACGAAGAACGAGGGTATGGAGGTCCAATAGACGCATGGAGCTTTCCTGTTACGCTTCACGAATTCCTGAATGCTTCCTTTCCTTTTTTGTACGGCTTTCAGATTAGTTGTCCTAAATCAAGACAAGAATGCTATTTCAGGAGTCAATGTGATATTAAAATTATTCTAGAGTGGAGAAAAGAATTAATTAGCTCTTCTCTTACATATTATCTTCCATATGAGGATATTCAGTTTTAGTTTAAAATATGGAGTAGGCAAATATTTGAATTTTCATTTCACCTCAGCGTGAGGTAACAGAGATAATTCGTATTTACATTCACGCGGCTCAGCCGCAAAACCGACGTGGAATCAAAAAGTTTCGAGTGCGAAAGTGGACCCGAGGGCGCACCTAAGTGTAACAGGAATCATAAACACAGCCTTGGGTAAATGCAACACGGATCGTTGCGTTGTGCATTTAGATTCATTTATATTTAAATGGTCAAATGATTAAAGTGATAGTATTTTTACTAT
>JAUESH010000002.1:1158071-1168204 GCA_032275165.1 Synergus magnus | reverse complement strand
AAGTAGTAAGTTCAACTAGTAAAAAATTAACCCGTAAAATATAGTTATTTTTATGAACCCAATTTTTTCGGTGTACATCAATGCACTATAATAATGTACAACAATGCACTGTAGAATTGTAAAACAACACAATACTGAAATTTCCTAAGTAATATGAAGAAATTGAATTCTGAAGTTAGAGTTAAGTCCGCTAATTTGATAAAAATGATAGACAGTGAAATGATTGATTAAATTAGTAGAAAACATTAATCGCTATACGTAATGCGTCATACAAGAGTGCGCCAAAGACACACAGAAAGGAGCACACGCACGAAGTTGCAGTCACGCCATTATAAGAATGTCGAGTCGCAAAAACTCTAATTGCAACGTTATTCGCTATAATAGTGCTTAATCGTTGAGCAATGATGTGTAATCTAATGCTAAGATTTTTTTTTCTATTTGAGCAAAATTTTTCTTGGTCGCTAAATTGTGATAATATAAAGATTAGGAATGCAAATGTCAAGTAAAGCAAATAAGTGAAATGGACTTAGTAAATTGTCCAATTAGAAAATCATCCCACTTAAAGCGAAGAGTTAGTGCCTCTTAATTACCTCTCTTATTCAATAGATCTTGGAAAGTATGATTTCTCGCTTGATTTCAGACAAATAATGATTACGAAGTTGTAATATCGGGTACAAATGTAGCAACGAGTTCCAATTTCAACCTCGATCCTTTCATTTTAATCCGACCCAAAAAAAAATCTCGTGTGGAGTCGTGTGATATACATTAACAATAGTTACTGTTTCATTCTTAAACTTGAGCTTTATATTTTAAAATTTTTTCTATTTTTCAACTTTTTTGTGTAACAACAATATCCTACTACATTTTACAATAATAATAATAATAATAATAATAATAATAATAATAATAATAATAATAATGATAATAATAATAATAATAAAATACCGTATTTTACAACAAAAAAATCCTAGTGAATTGTACAAAAAGAATACCCTACTGTATGTTACAAAAAACAGTATCTAACAATATTGTAAAACAACAAAACCTACTGTATCCTACAAACAACAATATCTAGCTGTATTGTAAAAAAAACAAAACCCTACTGTATTGTAAAACAAACAAATCCTGCTATATTTTTAAACAAGAATACTACAACAAATACCCTACTGTATTGTGTATCAATGACAAAATTATATATTGTACGTAAACAATACCCTACTGCTCTACATAACAAAGACACACTACTGAATTGTAAAACAACAATACCTCACTGTTTCGTACAATACTAAAACAACAATATACTGCTATATTGTTCAACAACAACACCCTACTAATATGTACAACAAAAATACCATATTGCATTGTAAAACAACAATAGCCTACTGTATTGTACAACAACAATAGCCTACTGTATTGTACAACAATAATACTCCATTGTATTGTACAACAAAAATTCCCTACTGTATTGTATAACAACAATGCCCTACTGTGTTTTATAACAATAATAACATAGTATATTGTATAATAACAATACCTTACTATATTATAAAACAAAATACTATATTGTATTTTAGAACAACAAAATCCTGCGATACTCTACAACAATAATAACATACTTTATTGTGCAACAACAATACCCTACTGTATTGTACAACAACAATACTACTATATTTTAAAACAAAAATACTATAGTATATTTTAGAAGAAAAAAATCCTGCGGTATTTTACAACAATAATAACATACTGTATTGTGCAACAACAATACCCTACTGTATTGTACAACAACAATACCCTATTATATTGTAAAACAAAAATACTATACTGTATTTTAGAACAAGAAAATCCTGCTTTATTTTACAACAATAATACGTACTGTATTGTACAACAACAATACCCTACTATATTGTACAACAACAATACCCTATTATATTGTAAAACAAAAATTCCCATATTATATTTTAAAACAAAAATACTATACTGTATTTTAGAACAACAAAATCCTGCGGTATTTTACAACAGTAATAACGTACTGTATTGTGCAACAACAATACCCTACTGTATTGTCCAAAAACAATACCCTACTGTATTGTGCAACAACAATACCCTACTGTATTGTGTAACAACTGTACCTTACTGTATTGTAAAACAACGATATTCTACTGTATTATACAACAACAATACCCTATTGTATCATACAACAATACCCTACTGTATTGTACAACAACAATACCCTATTATATTGTACGACAAGAACACTATATTGTATTTTACAACGACAAAACCCTAGTGTTTTATTTAAAAACAATACATACTATACTTTACAACTAAAATACCCTACTGTTTGGTACAGTAGAGCATTGGCTGCTGTAAAATAGAGTAGTGTCGTGTTGTTCTAAAGTACCTTATCGTATTTTTTTTGTAGAATACAATAGGATATTGTTGTTATAGAATCCACAACAAAACTGCGATTAAAATAAACATTATACACCGATTGCAAGAGTTATGTATCCCTCCGCGACACTATTATATACCCAAAATAATTGTTCTCCTTCCCTTTGCCTTCTTCACTTAACATCCTCTTTTTCTTTCTCGACCTCCCTGCTACGCCCCTTTTTCAAATCACGTCGGCTTTTTTGCCTTCTGCATCCCTTCATTTCTTTCAAATCCAAAGCGAACCAATTCCTCCGAAAAGACATCTTGTTTACGTAAACGAACCATTGTGCTTCTTAATTTCACGCAACATCCTCCTTCCGATCCTCAGATGCAGGGAGAGACAACCAAAATCCCGACAGGTTCCTTCAATAAAGCAAGAATGTGATGTAAGACTTTTTCTTCTGCAATCTATAGGACAAACACACCGCCTTCTTTCTCGATTTCCAGTTTTTAAATTGAAGAGAACATCTTGTAACGCAACCTCGACATGGATGTTGACAGATTCACAGCAGCGTGTCAGCGGGACGTCTCGTGCCAAAGTGCAAACGTTGGCAGCTCTCTGAGGGTTCATTTCGCTTCTGAAAAACGGGAAAAGGAAGAAGAAGTCCCTGCCACATTAAAGCCTGACTTCTGGCCACCTCGTCACGGATCTCACTTGGCCGAGGATAGACACAGGTATGGTGAAGATGGTGAGATGGTGAGATGGTAAACTGGTGAGGCTAGGCGTTAGGCCTTATTGAGAGGAATTGCTCGGGTTCGTAAATCACGAGCTTCTTTGTAAAAGTACGTTAAAGGACGAAGGAGAGCATCATGGCTATAGCATGATCCTAAACTCATCATGGCTGATATATGGCCGTCTGAAGACATCATGGACGATTGCCTAACATCGATCAATGTTTAACTTAGCCTTCATTTTGGCCACAGAAACCGATAATGAGCCGGGAAGGGGTTCAGGGTTGTTGCGAAATTTTCGCTTCCAAATTTTCCGACTCCAGGCCTCCGAACTCGCCTCCGAATTTATTAAAAAATATGTTTAGAGTGCTTTTTTGTACAACAATATCCTACTGTATTTTAAAACAAAAACAATATACTGTATTGTACAAAAATAAAACCCTACTGTTTTGTATAGAATATATACTACTGTATTTTACAAACAAAAATACCTAAATGTATTGTACAACAAAACCCTATTGCATTATATAAACAACAATACCTAACTGTATTTTACAACAATAATAACATATTGTATTATACAAAAAATACGCTACTGTATTGTACAACAACAATACCCTACTGTATTATACATACAAAAATACATAACTGTATTTTACAATAACAAAACCCTACTGTCTTCTACAAACAACAATATCTAACTGTATATTACAACAACAATATCCTACTATACCTTACAATAATAACAATATACTGTATTTTACAGCAGTAATATCCTTCTGTATTGTAAAACAATACCATATTGTATTTTACAACAAAACCCTACTGTATTTTACAAAAATAATAACATATTTTATTGTATAACAAAAATACCCTACTGTATTGTACAACAATAATACCCTACTGTACTGTACAACAACAATACCCTATTATATTGTACGACAACACTATTATGTATCTCACAACGACAAAACCCTAGTGTTTTGTTCAGAAGCAATACATACTGTACTTTACAACAATACCCTACTGTATTTTACAACAATAATAACATATTGTATTATACAAAATCTCCCTACTGTATTGTACAACAACAATACCCTACTTTATCGTACAAAAACAATACCCTACTGTATTATACATACAAAAATACATAACTGTATTTTACAATAACAAAACCCTACTGTATTCTACAAACAAAAATACCTAACTGTATTTTACAACAACAATATCCTACTATATCTTGCAAAAATAACAACATAATATATTTTACAACAGTAATACCCTTCTGTATTGTAAAACAATACCATATTGTATTTTACAACAGAACCCCACTGTATTTTACAAAAATAATAACATATTGTATTGTATAACAAAAATACCCTACTGTATTGTACAACAATAATACCCTACTGTACTGTACAACAACAATACCCTATTATATTGTACGACAACACTATTATGTATTTTCAACGACAAAACCCTATTGTTTTATTCAGAAGCAATACATACTGTACTTTACAACAACAATACCCTACTGTATTTTACAACAATAATAACATATAGTATTATACGAAAAATACCCTACTGTATTGTACAACAACAATACCCTACTGTATTATACTTACAAAAATACATAACTATATTTTACAATAACAAAACCCTACTATATTCTACAAACAACAATACCTAACTGTATATTACAACAACAATATCCTACTATATCCTACAATAATAACAATATACTGTATTTTACAGCAGTAATATCCTTCTGTATTGTAAAACAATACCATATTGTATTTTACAACAAAACCCTACTGTATTTTACAAAAATAATAACATATTTTATTGTATAACAAAAATACCCTACTGTATTGTACAACAATAATACCCTACTGTACTGTACAACAACAATACCCTATTATATTGTACGACAACACTATTATGTATTTTACAAGAATATCCTTCTATATTTTACAATAATAATAACATAATGTATTTTACAGCAATAATACCCTACTCTATTTTACAACAATAATAATATATTCTATTATACAACAAAAATACAACCCTCCAAAATTCATTTCTAAAATTAGATCAGCTGCAAAAGACTTAATTTAACAGTGCTTCTTTCATTTTACAATAATTATTATGGACGTAGATGCATTAGCTCGATTTGGCTGATTGATACAGTTGCCTCTCGTTTAACGTTTTCTCGAATCCCGTAATAAATATTTCTAGTGCAATTGTCATTTAGCAAAAAAAATATTGTCTCTTCGGGGAGTTTCGGCTCGTCGAGTTTCTCACGAAATCAGGGTTTTCAGAACGTGTACTTTCGCGGGTAAGCAGATTCTCATCAGCATACTGTTGAGTTCGAACCAAGACCCCAGCAACGAGAGAGGAACCGTCAGCCATGCTAATCGCGAATTTCACGATGGATTTTCCATTGGATAGTTTTTTGGGTTAAATTGCTTCGCGATAGCTAGTCGAGCATCGAAAAAAAAGCAGAGTTAACCCCCTCGAGTTAATTAATAACGGCTCTCCAACGATCGTTGACCAGAGGCGATTAATCTTCTCCTTAAATAGGAATGATTTAACAAGCGAGATTTGCCCACGTCGGATGTAACTTTTTATTTCAAAGCAATCATAATTCAGATTCAAAAAACAAAGGAATTTCTCTGTAATGTATTTGCAGTTTGTATTTGAAATTTCATACTGTATTTTATAATAAAAACCTACGATAATTTACAGGAATAGCCTACTGTTTGTACAACAACAATACCATACTGTATTTTACAACAACAAAATCCTACTGTATTGTACAATAGTCAAATGACAATATTCTGTTGTATTTTACAACAGCAGTACCCTACTGTATTGTACGTTAACAATACCATACTGTTTTATAAACAAAAAATACCCTACTGCATTGTATAACAACAATACCCTACTGTATTGTAAAACAATCATATCCTAATGTATTTTAAGACAAAACAACCCTACTGTATTTTACAACAATAATAACATGCTGTATTGTGCAACAACAATACCCTACTGTATTTTACATCAAGAATACCCTACTGTATTCTACAAACAACAATCCTTACTGTATTTTACAACAACAATATCCTACTGTATCCTACAAACAAAAAATACCTAACTGTCTTGTACAAGAACTATATACCCTACTCTGTTCTACAAACAACGATACCTTACTGTATTTTACAACAGCAATACCGAACTGTATTGTACAACAACAAAAACGTACTGTATTTAAAAAAATTAATATTCTATACTAAAACTATACTATACAACAATACCCTAAAACCTTTATTATTATGTCAATACTAAACCAATACCCTATGTTGTATTGAACAACAACAACTTCCTGCTGTATTTTACAACAATAATACCCTACTGTATTTTACATCAACAATATCCCAATTTTTCTACAATCAACAATACCTAACTGTATTTTACAACAACAAAACCGTACTGTATTAAAAAAAAATCAATACTCTATACTTTTTTGTGCTAAACCAATATCCTATGTTGTATTGAACAACAACTCCTGCTGTATTTTATAACAACAATATCCTACTGTATTTTACGTCAAGAATACCCTATACTGTATTCTACAAGCAACCATACCTAACTGTCTTGTACAAGAACTATATAGCCTACTCTATTCTACAAACAACAATCCTTACTGTATTTTACAACAAAAATATCCTACTGTATCCTACAAACAACAATACCTAACTGTCTTGTATAAGAACTATATATACCCTACTCTATTCTACAAACAACAATCCTTACTGTATTTTACAACAACAATATCCTACTGTATACTACAAACAACAATACCTAACTGTATTGTACAACAAGAAAATCTTACTGTATTTAAAAAAAATCCAAACTCTATACTATATCGTGCTAGAATAATATCCTATGTTGTATTGAACAACAACTCCTGCTGTATTTTATAACAACAATATCCTACTGTATTTTACGTCAAGAATACCCTATACTGTATTCTACAAGCAACCATACGTAACTGTCTTGTACAAGAACTATATAGCCTACTATATTCTACAAACAACAATACCTTACTGTATTTTACAACAACAATATCTAACTGTATTGTACAACAACAAAACCGTACTCTATTTAAAAAAATCAATACTATATACTGTTCGTATACTAAACCAAAACCCTATATTGTATTGAACAATAACAACATCCCTCTGTATTTTACAACAATAATACCCTACTGTATTTTACGTCAAGAATACCCTATACTATATTCAACAAATAACCATACCCAACTGTCTTGTACAAGAACTATATACCCTATTCTATTCTACAAACAACAATGCCTTACTGTATTTTACAACAACAATATCCTACTGTATCCTACAAACAATAATACCTAACTGTCTTATACAAGAACTATATACCCTACTCTATTCTACAACCAACAATACCTTACTGTATTTTACAACGACAATATCCTACTGTATCCTACAAACAACAATACCTAACTGTATTGTACATCAACAAAACCGTACTGTATTTTACATCAACAATATCTCACTTTTTTCAACAATCAACAATACCCAACTGTATTTTACAACAACAAATACTCTACACAGTATTGTACAAAACCAATATCTACCTCATATTTAACTATATCTATTTTTTATGCAATAAATAGTGTCGTAATAATTTATAGTATCTCTTAACATTCCATGTGACTTCCGGTGATTTTCTAGTGATTTTGTATGATTTTCGAGTGACTTCAGGTCACCATAGAGATTTTCTAATACATAATTTCAGATAATTTCGGTTGATTTCCGGTGGTTAAAGTGGCTGCGATTACAATAAATATTATACACCTTTAACAAGAGTAAAATATCCCTCGGTGACACTATTATATACCCAAAATAATTGTTCTGGTTGTAGAACCTTTATAAAATTAATAATAGTCGAAAATGAGTCGATTATGACTATTATGCTCGCTATTATGATTATTATGACCCCAATAGGGGTAACTGAAACCTCTAAGGTGCTTCTAATCGAAAGTAATCTCTCTACCCAGGTCATAATCATATACTTAATCCTGAATCACTAACAGCTGATCCCTTGTGTACGTATTTATCGACGTAAACACCTGTAAAGTGACTACTTGATCCGCCTACCTGGGAGGAGTGACAAGAGCCCAAGAGACCCTCACGCCGTAAATAATCCACCCCTTTCTACTAATAGGCGATAGTTGGATACCTCTCGCAACTATTAACCATCAACTCGGAACTGAATACAAAATATGAAAAGATGACAATTGTAAATCTTTGCAACCATTTGACAGGACCCCTTCTGGTATCTCGGAAGTTGTGGTTTTCGACGTTGAGTATTCGTTTCTGTGTTTGTGGTCAGGATTCTCATTGTTTGAGGAAAAATGCAAACCCAGACTCTCAAAGAAGTGACTTCCGCTTTTCTTTCCTGAGAGAGATAAAGTTTTCGACTATTTTCCCTGGGGCAAGATTGATAGATCCAGTGGAAGTTATTTTTCTTCTTTCCGAAGTCTTGGAAGATATCTAAGTCCAAAATTACCACTTGGGATTTTTGTGTAAAGGCAATAGGAAAAATAGTATTGTTGTTGTACAATACAGTAGGGTATTGTTGTTGTATAACAAAAAATATATAGAAGTACATTGTTAATATACAATACAGTAGGGTAATTGTTGTTGTACAACACAGTAGGGTATTGTTTTTGTATAATACAGTAGGGTATTGTTGTTGCACAATACAGTGGGGTATTGTTGTTGTACAATGTAGTAGCATATTTTTGTTATATAAAACAATAAGGTATAGTTAACATAAAATGTGGAAGTATATTGTTGATGTACAATACAGTAGGGTATTTTTGTTGTGGAGTTCAGTAAGGTATTGTTTTTGTAGAATACAGTAGGGTATTGTTGTTGTAAAGCACTGCACCCGTTGTTAGTAATGGCCTAAGTCCAAAATTTCCACTTGGGATTTTTATGTAAAGGCCAATAGGAAAAATAGTAATTGTAAATATTTTTACCATTTTAGTTTGGGTTTTTAGCAAGATTATTATAATTGTAAACATTTCTAAGAGTTTCCGAATGCGTATATCTTTTGCAAGAGGTTTCGCTCCGATTCTTCCTCACGGATTCTCGCTCAGTAGGTTGGGCAAAAAATTCCCACATTTGCACAAACAAACAACGTCACTTTGTAGAAAAAGATTTATCGTTGAAAAGGAACTTTAGTGTGTTTAAGTAGAATTTGAAATTGCTTAAATATTGTTTAAGTATTGAGGAGCAGATTTTTTTTTTCTACGAAGAAGCATCTTCTTTTTTGTTGGAACTGAAAGAGGAATAAATAATAAAATGGAGGAGATGAATGGCGTTTTTCTTTGAAAAATCATTATTCTTGATTTTTGAGGACCAGAAGGGTCACTTGTTTCTTCTCCTAACATGACTGGAACTCACGACAATGTGGATTATGGACGATGATGACGAATATTTATGATTTTACGATTTTATGAGTTTACAACCTCAGGTTGGCTGCACGGTGCACGCGAAGGTCAGAAATTCAGAAAAGGCCGAATTCCTCGTCACGCGCAGGACCACGAGATACTCAATACTTCACAAAAGTTCAGTTTTCAACGGTCCAGAATTCCGGAACGTGAAACCACCGTCAAAATTTCAAGAATTTTGGACGATTGTCGTGGTTTTTATATTATAATCCAGTAATCATTTAATATCTGTATACAAAGTTGTATATAATTCGGAAATTATAAAGAAGTATGGTATTGTTGTTTTATAATAATGTAAGGTATTGTTTTTGTACAATACAGAAGAGAATTAGTTGTGTAAAATACATTAGGGTACTGTTGTTGTACAATACAATAGAATATTGTTATCTTACAATATAAAATACAGTAGGGTATTGTTTTTGTACAATACAGTAGAGTAATATGATTGTACAAAACAATAGGGTATTGT
>JAUESH010000002.1:1081872-1093861 GCA_032275165.1 Synergus magnus | reverse complement strand
TGTTTCACATAATAAATCAGTTTTGAAATTTAGTAATTGCATTTTTTGAGTGTCTGAAAATATACGATCTAATTCGACAGTGGTGGTAGAAAGGAAATATTTTGTGGAAGCCCCTGGGCACGTGCCCCATGTGCCCTTATGTAAATCCGCCACTGGATGGGGGTCCAGAGATGTATTATGTATAAAAAGTAATAAAAAATAGTACCTAAATTTAAAAAAAATGGGGGGGGGAGTTTGAAGAGGTATTTACTCTATTTTGCCGTTTTCAAAACTTTTTAAAGTACAAAATTATTTTTAAAAATTTTCAAAAGGGAAAATTCATATTGCGTCAGTTTCCCACCATTTATATATATACAGGGTGTCTAAAAAAATCGGAAACTCGGCTCGCGGAAATATAATCTAAGGTGGGTTGCCAATTGGCCTAAAAATATCGTCGGTTGCGGATCGCCGCTCGTGCTTCCTAGATTATAAGGTCTAATAATGGATATTTTTCGTTATCGGAAGTTTTTCATCTACATTTTAACATTTTCGGCCTACGCGTGGTCCGGATATGGCGCAGGTCTTCTGTCAAATTTACGGGACGCGGTTTTGGCAGCCGAAACGATTTTTGAAGATTTTTTCAAAAATGCGATAACCGTGGTCCGAAAAATCAAAGATATTCACGAGGTTTTTGATGCCGCTGTTGAGGAAGACTGCGTTTTTAAGTGTCCAACAGGTAATAATAATATGTAAAAAAATTATATATATATATTTTTTTTAAGAGTAATTTCCGGTTGAAAAATTCTAATGAATTAATTTTTGAATTTACTTTATGAAGTATAAAGTATGAAAGATAAAGTATAATTAAATGAATTAAATCAGAGATTAAAATTAGAGGAGAGGATCAGCTGATTGGATAGGCGCGCGACGTTGAGGCTTTTGATTGGTTGGCGAATAATGGCGGGAATTTCAATTTTAGGAGTTGTTCCAAAACCGGACCGGAATCATATTCCTCAAAGCAATGGATGTGGATCGTTAGGAATAGAGGTTTGATTAATTTTTAAACTTTCATATTATTTTTTCTAGCCCCTTTTATTTAATATTTAATATTAAAAATTTTTTTATTTAATTTTAAAATTTTAATTTAAATTAAATTTTTTCCAGATAAGCCAAGAGTATCTTCCCCTCGCGGAAATGACAAAATGTTGCGACGCCCACGATATTTGCTACGATACCTGCAGTTCTGATAAGGAAAAGTGTGACTTGGACTTCAAGCGCTGTTTGTATAAATATTGCGAGGGCTACGAATCCACGGGAACAACGATTGTAAATACTTGTAAAGGGGCAGCAAAAATGCTCTTCACGGGAACGACGGCCCTGGGCTGTAAAAGTTACATGGATGCCCAAAAATCCGCTTGTTACTGTGGCGAGAACAAGTGGGCCAGAAACAACAAAAAACCAAAAAGAGCGGCTCATTCTGGAGGGGAATTATAAAATCCTAGGAAACTGTGATTGCTTTTTTTGTTAGGGAATATTTATTTTTTATATTATTTTTTGTCAGGGCCGGGTTTATATTAGGGACCGCGGCCCCCACATTTGGGGGACCCCCACTAAACACTACAAAAAAATTTAAATATAATAAATAAAATGCAGGGGCTACAGGTCCCCCACAACCCTAAACCGGCCCTGTTTTTTGTTCCTCTAGTTTGATTTTCTTAAATATTGGAATTTCACTATTTTTATATTTCAAATAAAAATAAATGTAGTTTAATTACAATAAGAATGTAAAATATCTTTTGTACTGAAAATATATCAGATTGTTACAAGAATGTACTGACATTTAAATTATTTTAAAAAGCGCCCCTGGCGGTAACAAACGTAGTAAACACCTGAAAACAAAACAAGTTTTCTAAAATGTCACTTTGACTCAGTTTTTCTGGCAGGAAAATTTATTGTAAATTATCAAGTTACGCTCACTTCTCTGGATAATAAATTTCAAAATGGGTAACAGAGTCTCGTATCCAACTAAATCTCGCGAGAGGTAAGACTTATCGACTCTTAAAAAATAAAAAACTTGATTTCAATTTTCAAAAATTTCGTGGGTTATACGAATCATGGTTAAAAACTTGATTTTTTTTTTAATCAATAAAATCGAGTCGATTGCAGTTTTGTTTTCTGCGCAGCACAGATGGGCTTTCCGAGAAGAACAAAAAATCCAAAGAACCCTCAGAAGATCCAAAACCTCGTCCCCCGGCAAAACAGACTAAATCCCGGGGCACTACGAATCCCTTCATCATTTTTTTTCTTCGTCTGAGGAGCAAAAAGTCGCATATTCCGGTGACAAAAATCGCGAGAATTGCTGGCAAGCGATGGTCGCTGATGAACGACGAGCAGCGAAAAAAATACGTTGACCTTGCAAATGCCGAAAAGAGAAGACGCGAGGAAATGAAACGGAAGCGTCTAAATTATAATATAAAGCAAGAAAAATATTAATTCTTTATTGCGCATGCGCCCAATACATCTGCGTATGCGCCCAGTATATCTGCGCATGCGCCTAGTAGATCTGCGCATGCGCACTGTTGAATATTAGTAATAAATCAAAATTTTTTTCCCCAGGGTGAAATCGAAATCGAAATCCGTCAGCAGACGAAGTATAAACGAGAAATAAAGAATAAAATCCCAGTTTTATGATATTTATGATTTTCTTTTTATTTGTTAGTAGTTTTTTTGTCTATGTACAATAAATATTGATGTATTTTTACACTATATCTTAAAGAGCTCACTTACAATTTAGAAATTATGCTAAAAACGAGCGACTCGCTGTCGCATCGCGTCCGTCGTTTGAAAAAATGAACTCGCCCGAGTGTACTACAAATATATATATATAATATATAATATCTAGATTTATATATCGTATATATATTATTTATCTCGTAGCCGTATTCCGCAAAGTGTCACCGAAGAGGGAATCGATCCAAGTACTTGGAAAAGCACCATACGTTTCTCTCAGAGTTCAAAAGGTATAAGTTATTAGGCAGTCTCTCCCCACATAATCAATCACACAAATCCAGATACTCTTTTCTCTCAGTCTCCCTTTCTCTCGTGTCAATGTACAAAAAATAACTTTCAACGCGCGGGGACGCGTGACAATTTGCAGAACAATGGTGGCTTTTATACAATTTCTAATTTCACGGAAATAAATTGTGTATTATCGATGTGCCCTTTTTCTTATCTTTTTTTTTTTTCTTTCGCGTTTGCTAAATAATAAAACGTTACAAGCGACAGAATAGTAGTAAGTGAATGAGCGTGTCGTACAAGTTAAATCATAATGTGTCCGTTACGCATCCCTTACGGTAATAAAGATGACAATAATACAATCGTTATCGTTACAGCAGCAATCAGTAACTCGTATAATACAGTAAAGTACAGAGTGCCCCGAAAACGTAAACAACAACGTTCAACAATCGATAATATCAAACAGAATACGTCGGACTCTCGCAACGTCCCCTTTTTAACATTTCAATTTTTCAACGGCACAAAATCTCTCTCACAAAAAATCGACGTGGCGCGAGTCCGCTCGGAATATTATTGTAAGCATACTTTATATAAATATTATCATACATAAAACGTAACACTGTCGGGGATTTCCGCGAGAATGCCCTAAAAAATAGGAATTCATTTGCTCTCGAGGCATTGAATTTAGTCTCTACCTTGAATCGCCCAGTTTTATGATACTTTACACTACTAAATGCACAAGTTGCTCTAGACGCGTCGTTTCGTTAAAATCGCTGTCGACAAATATTGTACATATACATCCGTTAAAATATCCTCGACCTTAAAATAACCGCGCGCCTTTTGCTCTACCGGTTAAGAGGGGGCAAATACTGCGGATTCTTCGAGAAAGCTAAAGTTCTAAAATCTACAATGTATATTTCAAAAGTATATTCTCGAAGAGACATCTTAGCGGGTATCCTATTGTGTACTGATCCTTCTATCACAAGTACCGACTGCGGCCAGTCGTTCTATTTTAAATAAAAAAGACACTTGCCCCTCTCAGAGAGCCAATCTTAAATTTCCCCTCGCTCTCGACCGAGTTCTGAGCTTCAGTAACTGATTTGATTAAAAAACTTAAAAAACTGTAGTTACATTTTGAAGAAACACTTCGAATGCCAAGAATATCAGGTTGTAATTGGTTGAACTCGAACTTCGATTGAACCATATATGATTATCGAATAGAGATGTCTTATATAGGATAAAATCCAAATCAGTTACGAAACTCCGTTTTTAAAACTCGAGATCGTTAGCGCGGCCTCATCGTGCTGTTCAGCGGCTGCATGAGACTGCCGTTGATATAACTATGATAAGTTGTATAAACCGCGGCCGGATTTTGTTGATGTGGGTCCTGAGTGTAAGGCGCGGGTACATTGACAACCCCAACGGGTAACTGACTCGCCTGGTTCATGAAGCCTCCCAACTGCGCAGCCTGGTTCATGTAACCGGTCGCGGGTTGCGCAACCCTGTATCCATACTGCGCAGCTGCCATGAGATTTGTGTTCAGCGCCACATTGGGACTCACTCTACTCGCCGCACTTTGCATCTGCGGACAGGTGCCTCCGGGGTCTAAAGATTGTCTGTAGAGGCTTTCGCTGGTGTAGGGCTGCGTCAAAGAACTCATATTCGCATTCGAAGAAGAGCGGGAAGCAGATCTACTTGGCGCCCCGGGCGTTCCAGGTGGGACGGTGTTGACGTTGTAGTAGTTCTTTGCGTAGCCGAGAGGCACCTGCGGGGGTGTGGAGAGTTGCCTCGAGGTCTGGGGAGGCGTCATCGTGTGAGGAATTGGAGGCGGGGTCAGATTCATCCCCGGAGGTGGAGTTGGTGGAATCATTTCCAGGCCGTTGGTGAGCTGCTGGAGCTTCGCGAGGCTACAGGAGTTTGTCGTCTGATGACTCCCGGAACCAGTTAACGAAGGCGAGGGTGTGTGGGAGTGAGGCATCGAGCTTGTCTGGATGTAGAAATTTGTACCGGTCGCGCAGGACGTCGGGACTCCGGACCTGCCGCCGCGATGTTGGATGACGTAGGTGTTCTGGGTGGGGAAGGGTTGAGAGGCGACGGTCATGTAGTTTCCTTGGGAGATGACGGCCATGTTGTGGGAGTGGGCTGCGTGGCTGTGTGAGTGAGGGTGAGGAACAGGTGGAACGGTCATCGATGATGTTTGCTGATACTGAGGAGGCAGGTGGCTGTTATGAGATGGAGTCGTGTGGGAGGTGTGCTGAGAACTTTGGCTGTGCGGCGTTGGAGGCGTTGCTCGATGAGACCTGCTCTGTTGGTTGGATCTCGACCTGAAAATAAAGCGTTTGGTTTATAATACTGTTGCAAATGCTGTATTTGTCTCAAATATGTAAAATATAGAGGCAACTGCTCAAATATAAGTCTTTATATATATATAAAAATCGCGTATCACGATGTTTGTCGCCACTAAACTCTGAAACTACTTAGGCGATCTTGATGAAATTTTGTATACTGTGTGTAATTTGGTCCAACTTGAGGCATAGAATAGTTTTAATCTCGATTAATGACCTCAATATTTTTTTTATTGCAAATTAAATGTTTATTATAGGACAGGGTTACAATTATTTGTAAGTTCCATAGATGGCGCGATCGGCTCAAACGCAAACAATCTTTATTAGTGAATATTAATTTGACTGTATTGAATAGTTTAGTATAATATTAATTCAACGTAATATAACTGAACCACAGCAACGCGTAGTTTATAACGCGTCTCATCGTCCCTGCCACATTGGCTACAAGCGGTGCCGGGTGGCAGCCCCATCTTGTGCCTATGGTAATTCAAATGGTTGTGCCCAGTGAGCATCTGCACTATTATCCTTACATCTTTCTTGGACCAGTTTAGGGTGAGACAGGCCATATCCCTCCTGCGGCATTCGCCCAGGATGGCTTTAGGCTGTCTACATCCCTTCACTTGGGTCCAGTACTTGTGCTACTGCACAACCCAGTTTTTGATCTCCAGCTTGGTGCAACAGGGTGCCAAGCCCAGAATAGGTTGAACTAATCCGCGTGATGGCGCTCCGATCACCGGAGTGAAGAGAGGGGATTGACGAATTGACAGATTTTTACTCATTTGCTCTCGCGTTGGACATCTCTGTTCTAAGAACGTAATAACTCGAGGGGAATAATCTTAAGGTTTGAGTGCATAAGTTTCTTACCTATGAGTAGTTTGCGAACCACTGGCTCTCTTGCTGCTATGTGAGTGGGACTGTTGCTGCTGCTGTTGTTGCTGTTGTTGTTGCTGCTGCTGTTGTTGAGACTGACTATGACTCTGACTATGAGCCTGAATACTCTGACTCTGTTGAAGCGAAAGTTGCATCGGTTGGGGAGTGTGACTCTGCGTCGAATGATTCTGCGTCATCTGCGGCTGCGGACTATGCGTCGGCATATTCTGCGAATGCGTCTGCTGCATTGGCTGCGGTGTATGACTCTGCGGCATCGGTTGAGGTGTGTGACTTTGTGGCATCGGCTGCGGTGTATGACTCTGAATCGGTTGCGGCGTATGACTTTGCGGCATCGGCTGCGGGGTATGACTCTGCATCGGTTGCGGACTCTGCGTTGGAATACTCTGCGGCGTTCTCGGCTGCTGCAAATTCTGAGGCGTGTGTGGCTGATGCATCGGATGGATCGCAACATGAGATGGAGGCGTGTGCTGAGGCATTGAGCAATCCGTGTACTGAACCTGCGACATATTCACCGAGACTGGAGTGGGTGGAGCTGAAATCTGCATAGAATTCGAGATCGGAACACCGACAGAAGTTTGCATTGGTAAAGCACTTGGAGGTCTCTCGACGCTGTTTTGGGAGGCTAGATCACTTGCAATAGAAGTCGGGGATTCGAGACCCAACTGGCTGACGTCCAGGTCGCACTGACCGTAGTGCAGAGAATGCACGGAATTGGTCGTCGAATCAGGAGTATAAACACCCATCGAAGGCAAGTCGGGTTGAGAAGGTGGGGTTCTTTTCACAGATCCAGGATTTTCATGTGGCGTTGTTTTCCCGCTTTCTGGCGAATGTTGTTTTTCTTCGTGATGTATCACTTCTTCTGTGAGTGGATTCATCTTCTCGTGATGTACTTCAGACTCTATATTTGTGATCATAGGCATATCTTTTCTTTCGGATCTAGGAGGGGAATTTTCTAGTTTCTCTGGGGTTTTTGGATTGACCTCTCTGACCTCTTCGCGTGGTTTCAGTTCTTCAACGATCCCATGACTTGCGATGGACTCTTGTTGAGGCTGTAGTTTTGATTCTTCGCTTTGTCTAATTTCCTCCTTCTGCCTTATTTCCTCCCTTTGTCTCGCTTCTTCCCTTTGCCTAGCTTCCTCTCTTAGTCTAGATTCCTCTTTTTGTCTAAATTCTTCCATTTGTATACACTCCTCTCTTTCTCTAGACTTCGCTTCCCTTTCTTTAGACTCCTCGATAACGTCAACTGGTTCTATTTCCATTGCATCAGTCTCTTTCTCAGGAGCTTCTCTCTCATCCTCTCTCTTATTTTCAATTACTTTCTCCTCCTCTTGTTCAGCTTCCTTAGTCTTCTGGTCCCGTTGAACCGGCTTTGGTATCGAAGGCTCTTCCTCCTCTCCCTCATCCTCATCTCCACCTTCATATTCTCCCGGACTTGCGGAAGGCTCCACCGGAATTGGAATTCCACTCTCGGCAGACTCAGGATTAGACTCGATGCTTGGTTCCTCTGGCTCAGGACGTGCCTCAGACTCCGGTTGCAGTTCAGGTTCTCGGACGGGAGAAAGAGTAATATCAGATTCTTTAACTTTTTCAACTTCCGAGACTTTTGGAGCTTCAGGTACTTTAACTTCCTCTATACTTGGAACTTTAGAAACATCGGCAATCACTGCCTTTGCTCTGCCTCTTCTCGGCGTTGGCGCATTCGCTGCTTTAGTTTCTTTCTCCTCTTTTCCATTGCAAAGTTCTTCCTTCTTCTCTTTAGCGAGTTTGGCTTGTAAATGCTTGGTTTGTCTGCTTGTAACTTTACGAAGAATGTCGTCAAGTTTGCTCTGCTTCTTGGCTCCACGAACGCTTGTTGGAGTTGTGGCAATTTCTTTCGGCGGAGATTTCTGATTTCTCACTTCCTTCATGGTTTCCTTTTCCTTTTCTTTTTCCTTTGCCTTCTCCTTTTTATCTTTCTCTTTAACCTTTTCCTTCTCTTTGAGCCTCTCCCTTTCCTTCTCCTTCGCCTTTTCCTTTATCTCCTTAGCTTTCTCCTTTTCCTTCTCCTTCATTTCCTTTTCTTTCTCCTTCAACTTCTCCTTCTCTTTTTCTTTTTCCTTTTCCTTTTCCTTCTCTTTGCCCTTTTCCCTCTGCGACTCTCGCCTCCTCTTTCTGCTGCTCACTTCCTCCTCCTCGTCTTCAGTCTTTTCGGAATGTTTTCGTTTTCTCAAAGGTGTTACCGAACTAGTTGGCGTCGTTGTTATCGCAGGTGGCGCCACCGGCTCGACTGGTGTCTTCGATCCTCGCATCCTCCTTCCAGAACTCGACACCAGAGGCGTTGTCGGCATCTTCGGCGTTTTTGGTGACAAGTTTTTTGAATTTGCATTCGAAGCTCGGGAACTTCTTGCCGGCGTCGTGATGCTCTTCAACTCCACTTCATGCTTCTCTGCAACGACGGGAGTCGCATCTACCGGCTTTTCTAATACCTTTGGAATCTCTTTCTCATTCAACTTCGATTCTTTCTCTTTCTGCTCCTTCTCCTTTTCCTTCTGAGCGTTCTTCTGCGGTGTTTTAGCTTTCATCGCAAGAGACCTCCTCTGCAAACTCTTCCTTCCCCTCGGCTTCTTCCTGATCTTCACTTTCTGAATCTTTTCAACGATCGTCGGCATCGGCTTTGGTTCCAGGATCGGCGAAGTTTCAGATCCAGTGTCGCCTTCTTCAGGACTGTGATAGGGATTAGGAATCTGCGTCAAAAGTGGAATCCACCTCAAACAGTCAGGCTCTAACTTAATGCGTGATGTCTTTTTGACTTTCGCCATGTGCAAGTCGACCTTTTGCCAGTCGATGACGATTTTTATTTTCCTCGTTTCCTCCCCAGCTTCGTAGACGTATCTCAAGAAGCCGAGAAGCTGCAAGGCGGTGGCGATGTCGTGGCCTGAGACGCCAGTTTCGCTCGTGATATCACTTAATTTAATTTCTAGACAGTCCCGATGAGCGGCGAGGTATTCGAGGACGACACTTTTCCAGAATGAGTGATAAGACACTCGGCCGAGATCGGAGAGCGGCTTTTCCGGAGTGCCGGGAATGCCTTCGACTTTGGAGAGGAGGTAACTGAACTCGATGAGAAACCTGCCGAAACCCTGCCGCTGGTATTGGGGGAGGGTCATGATGCAAGAGACGTTGTACCTCTGAGCGGGACAGTGCTTTTCTTTACTAAAGTAACCGACTAAGTGACAACCGTGTTTGTCGTTTTTTGTTACCGCGTAGAAAAGGAAAGGTTCCACGTCGTAGTAGAGAGTCTTGTGATCGAGGAATAGTTTTGCCAGGAGACAGAGGTTCTGGCAGTAGATCTTGTTCACGTTTCCGTCGATCTGAAAAATTTAAAACGGTATTGAAAATTACAAAATGTAAATGTTTGGGTCACTCTAATGCATATAAGCATTAATAATTCACCTCGAATACTGATAATCCATTGCATCGATAAATTTCTGTGGCGGGTGGATGCCTCCACTGACATTTGTCCATGTGTCTGTCCAAAACAGCTCGACTCTTGGTGTATTTGAGGCAAAATTCGCAGAAGAAGAGCTTCGGGAGCCTCGCGTACTCCTGGGGAAATGGACTCGAATACCAAGTCTCAACTTCATATCGTCCGAAGACGATGGCTGCAGGATTCCTGCTTCCAACTCCAGGTCCCGTTCCACCAGGACTCACAGAAGTTGTTTCTTCAGGTTCCTCGTCTGCTATCGTCAGTCGGTTTGCTCTGTCTCGAGCTTCTTTGAAGAGGTCTACGTCCTTTTGGGTAACTCCGGATGGCAGCGTTTGCAGCAAAACTGGATCATCTACAAAGAATTGAGTCGAGAGAGTTAAAAAATACGCTCTTCATTCACGCAGCGATTTTGTCTTGCAAGAGAATGTTTACTAATTTACTCAATATCCAACTCACGCAAAAATTATAGTAATACGAAGAGAATCGAAAATTACTACTTGAAAATAGAGTTGAGAGTGAAAGACTGTTTGTAATTTGTATTTCCTTTTAACTGGACGAAATCATAAAATAAAGAATTTGCTTTTTTATTCAAGGTTTATTTAAAGGGACTTTCTGGTTTTAAAGGTCATTAAGTATCTCAATTTTGCAATATTTTTGAAGTGTATAATATTTGAGGTGTTGAAACCATCTTCTGTCACGTGACCGTAACTAGTTCATAATTAATTATAACTGGCGAGGGAGAATTTGATATCTAATCGAAAGTCTATTTTTTCGCTTCGTAGTGATATTCACTTTTTAAATAGTAGAAATATGCGTACAGAGCGAAAAAAACGTATAACTTTAATACTTTTTTTTTTGTATAATGAAAAGTTGGAATTTTTACGTTAGATTGCGAATTCTTCGTTTTTTGTAAAAAAAATACTAAAAATTAATATTTATTTGTTCTACAGACAAACTTCCATTTGAAAAACGAGTGGAGCTATAGAGCGAAAAATTGGGACATTTTTCTTGCCGAAAAAAACCAAAATCCTTAATGTGAGAAAATACCGAAAAAATAATTCCCGAAAAATGCAAATTCAGAAACTTTGGTTCAATATTTTTGAATAGAAATTATGAAAACAAATTTTGGAACAATATTAAACAAAATTTTATATGAGACATTTCGAACAAAAGTTTGGAAAAGAAATTTTGAATACAAGTTTTCGAAAAAGAATTTTGACATTCTTGAAAAAACAATATTTTTTTATTTTAGGGAATTTGAATTTTCGGAAATTTAAATTTTCGGGAATTTGAAAATTCGAGTATTTTATATTTTCGGGCAATTGAAATTGCGGGAATTTCAAATATAAATAAAATTTTTTTAAATAAAATGATTTAATTAATTGATAAATTAATTTAAAAATTAGTTAATACAAATTTTCCAATTTTTAAGCTCTAAATTCGGTTTCCTCATTTTACTCAAGAAATATTATAATTAAATATTTTTTCGGTTTGTAGCGACATTCAGTTTTTAAATAGAAATATGCGTACAGAGCGAAACAATGTATATTTTTAATATTAAACATTTAAAATTCTAAAAATTAATATTTTTTCGTTCTATAGACAAATTTCTTTTTGAAAAAAGAGTAGCGCTATAGAGCGAAAAAATGGGACACCTTTTTGTCTAAAAACCAAAATTCCGGATGTGAAAAAGTACGGAAAAAATAATTCCCGAAAATTAAAAATCCCGAAAAATGCAGTCCTAAATTTCAACTTTTTGAAAATATAAAATACCCGAATTTTCAAACTCCCAAAAATTTCAAATTCTGGAAAATTCAAATTCCCGGAAAAAGGAAAAAAAATGTTCAAAAAATGTTTAAAATTTTCGAACGAAACTTGTGATAAAAATTTCTTTTCAAAAGTTTTGTTCAAAATTTCCCTTGCAAATTTTTGTTCAAAATTTCGCTTCAAAATTGTTTAACATAGCTCATAAACTTTTGTTAAAAATTTCTCTAGAATTTTTGTCAAAAATTTTAAATATAAATTATGAAAAAAAAAAAAAAAAAAAAAAAAAAAATTGAATAGAAATTTTGAAACAATATTTAACAAAATTTTTAAAAATAAATTTTGGACAAAAGTTTGGAAAAGAGATTTTGAATATAAGTTTTCGAAAAAGAATTTTAACATTCTTGAAAAACAATATTTTTTTATTTTAGGGAATTTGAATTTTCGGAAATTTAAATTTTCGGGAAATTGAAATTTGGGGAATTTCAAATATAAATAAAAATTCCAATAATAAAATTATTCAATTAAT
>JAUESH010000002.1:1021119-1031586 GCA_032275165.1 Synergus magnus | reverse complement strand
GAAATATGTATCATTCAGATAAGAAAAAGCGCAATGTACAGTGCCAATAGGTATAAAACCGAGAGCATCATCCCATTTGTAACAGACGAAATATCAGCATAAAAAGTGTGGTATCTTTCTTGAAACATGAGAAGCAAAATTGTCTTGTGGTTTTTAATTATATCCGGAAGTATACTTCAAGCCTTTGGGAGTTCATCAGAAAATGATTCAAGTGAGTAAATTATAGCCTCTCTTTTCTTCTCTAAGTAATGTTAAAAATATACAGTAATGTTCAACGATGCCTTCCTCTGTTTTGCATTGTAAACATGCCAACCCAACCCTGGTTTCCATAAGATTCTAATGGAAACCAGGGTTGGGTAGTTTAGTTTAAAATACAAAACAGAGGAAGGCATCGTTGAACTTGTACTTTTTCTTTCCCAGAGACGAGTTTGTCGTGCACAATATAAACACTAAAAAATTACTTCAATACTCTTGTAATTTAAAAAACAGAATGAAAAAAAAAAAAAAAAAAAATTCGTGAAAAATTGCAAAAGACTTGAAGTATGGAATAGTGGTAACAAAACTAGATTCTGAAAATCCAAGGAGACGTAATATAAGGCCGATAGTTGCACAAATAAATGCGAAAAGCTAGTCATTGTTTAAATAGTCGCATAAACGTGCTATTAACTATTATTCTTCCCCATAGAATCGAGGTGGAAGGTGCGATAAAGTTTATTCTCGACAAGAGTGTTTGTCCGTTATAATCGTTCGGTGCATTGATTAATTAATTCAACGTTTAATTAATTCATTAGTAATTAATTCTTTAATAATTAATCTTGACTTCTTCCAAATTTTAACTGAGGACAGCGTTTGTTAAACTATGTCGATTGTTACATGTAGATGTCAGGCTACCTTAAGTTTAGTTATTTAAGACTTAATAAACTTAATTCATCACAGTAGATCCACTTTTTACAATTTAAAAATTTATTTTTAAAACTAAAAATTATCCAAGAGATAAGATATCCAGAAAATTTCTGGGAGGATATTTTTTAAATTTCGCGTATTGCTTCTGATTTTTTTTTTTTTTTTTTACTTTTAAACGATCACTGTGCTGCATTTGAGTTTTAAAATCCTGAATGTGAATATATAAAATCTCTGAGGAGAAAAGAGCATCGTGTGTATAGCTGTGAGATTTATTCTAAATGTCATGGGTGTGAATGAAAATTATTTGGAAATGTAATTGAGCCTGAATGTGATTCTCGTATTGAAAAAATCCCAGCTTCGGTTTATGAGGCAAAGGTTTGGATTTCTTGCTGAAGTCATATCACGACACGATTTCCGGATTAATAATTTATTACAGTATCAAAATCAAATTTTTTTGTAAAAAGGTGTGTAATAGGGTCAAATTAATATATAAATGGAGCACTTACGTAAAACCAATTTCAAGCAAAATAGACCGTAAAGAATCGAAAAAGTAAAATTTCTATAAAAAAATTATTTGGTTCACATATTTTTAAAAAATTTATTTTTTATTACACAACACATTAATTGAAATGAAGAATAATCCGAAGAAATCGATGCCTACTGTAATCATGGCTTATTATCATCCCCTTCGACTTATCGATATCGATATAGTTTGTGTAATAGTCGTTAGGAATATAAGATCCTGAAAAGAAGAAAATTCAATAAATGAATATAAACCTTCATCCTCATATTCCGATAGAATGTTGCATCGCACTCTGTAAATCAGGAAAAAAAAACTACTAATTGTTGAAATAGAATTGTAGATCTTAATAAGCAAGTACAAGATATTTCCAATGTGCGCTCTAATAAATCGTTCTCAACTAAACGTCTGAACGATCTACGTCCAAAAATCTCCACCCAAGCATAAAAATTACTTTTTTTACATTTTTTGTATAAAAGAAATAATTTAATCTTCAAGAACCAAAGTTACCATATCAATAAACTGATTACACTGCCGTTTTGCGGTTCACAAGTTCCGAATATTGTAATCTCAATTTTTCAATTAATTAAGAAAATTAAAATTAACTAGGGAAAAGAAAATGGACATGGATCGATTCAGGTTCAGACTCATGACGAATTTATTTTTCGAGCATAACATATACAATGTCCACTTTCCATTTTCTTCGAGCTTTCAAGTGGATATTTAAAAAAAAAAAACTATATAGCGACTTGACGATCTTACGGACCATTAAAATCTGCATAAAATAAAAATCTACAAGTAGATAAGAAACGAAATGTATTTCGAAGTGGAAGTATTGTAAAATAAGTACTTAATACTCCTTCGTTAAGTGGAGAAAATTCTGTTATGGACTAATATATACAAAGTAAGAAATGGGGAGGAATATGAAAAAGTAAAAAAAATAAATAAATAATAATTAGTGACTCGTTTACAGCTGGTCTGATCGGGTATCACCATATCATTTGTTGAGAAGAGTACATTTTACGATTTACGTTTATAATGTCGAAAATCAGTTTGAATAAGTATTTAAAATGATTCATCGTACAGATACAGAGTTGCGGTATGTGTGTGAATTGAGAAAATTATGTTGATCGTGCAAATCCTTGTTCATTCTAAGAGGAACATAAATGCCAATTGCTGACAACTGTCGCTACTCGAATAGATCTTAATTTTTGTCAATTTTCGATTAAATATTCGATCTTGAAAATGGCTTTTGATTTCTTAGCAAATTCATTCGTTGATGTAGTTTATCGATGTGGCTTTGTAACTCTATGCGTACCTTTTTCCACTCGCAGCAACCTGTAATCTTATTCGAGAAGCGAACATTATCGTTAAGTATATTATATAAAATAGATAGTGTAATAAAAATTAATATAAATGAATAAATGAATGGACCCTATGAGAAACGAGAGTTCTCAGATCATAGAAATAATAAAGAAAGATTATAAAGACCCACATTCCCCTTCCTATCCTCCTTTCTTGTTTGTTGTTTTATTTTATCTTGAGAAAATAAGTACCAGTAAGTACTGAGACCAGTCTTTCCAAAGCACATATTAAGAAGTTAAATTGGACGATTTTAACAGAAGTTATTATGAATTGAAAATGAGAGAATGGGGTAAGACATCGAAAATTCGTACCCCTGTATCTTGACAACCCGGTGTACTGACGCACCCCCCTTTACAGGATTTGAAGCAGTTCACTAGTACTACAATTTAGCAGAGTTTCGATAAAATCGGGGATAACAAAATTTTTCGACGGGTACACTTAGCAAATTTTGACCCTTGTAACTAATCTAGAAGGTAATTTAGAAACGGATTAAGTCAGAATCAGATACTACCCAGCCTACAGCTGAGTGTCTTATGCAAGATTTTCCCTCATAAAAAAAACGGGTCAGAATCCGATACTACCCAACCTACAGCTGAGTGTCTTATGCAAGATTTCCCCTCATAAAAAAAAAATATATATTTTGAACCTCAACATAAAAAAATATTTTTCAAAATTACAGTATTTGGTTGCTTTTTTTAAGTGTTCTTAATTACTCCATAGATTGTTAAAATAGGAACGTTTTCTGTTCTTGGACTTAAATTTTGAAGTTCCAAAAGATATTTATCAACCATTTTCTGCTTCTTCTTGATTTTCTTTTAGAACTAAATTCAATATTAAGAATAAGAAATACTTACCTTTAAAGCTTAGAATAAAATTTTTAAAAATATATATTTTAGTAAATAGAAATTCGATTTTTCAGAATTTTATTAATAATTAGATAGCCCAAAAGCTGACAAAGCTTCTAAATTTGAAATAGTCGACTTTCTTAATTTATAAATAGTTTTAATCTCTTAAATTCCAAAGCATCAAATTGTCAAACAAAATAGAAATATCGCCAAATTAAGTTATGGAGGGGAAAGGAAAGACTTGAATCGATCGGATCCCCAAACAGATCTTTTATTGATCAAAAATAAGGGACGATGATAATAATTAGGAGTTTGATTCTTCACTTTGAAAATACCAAACCATAATTCGTAAGTAACTCTAAAGACTGATTCATGTATGCTCGAATACAAATCGTGGTACGGAGCATTCACTCACAGTATTTTTTCTGTAATTTTACAGTAATAGTGTGTCTGCAGTCTGTGTTGTGTAATAGGCAGATGGTTTTTTTTTTTTTTTCAAAGTACGCATATGTAAATTATGCATACAGTTCTACCTAGCTTTTTTTATCGCAATTTCACTTTCTACCTTTCTCACACTCTCCCTCTCTCTCATTTTCTCTTCCTCTTAATTTTCATTTCAGAAAAAGTCTACCTACCCCCATTTTTCACTTCACACGAAGACTAGCTTTTTGTTTTTATTTTTTTCCCCATTTTCCTTCATCAAACGATTCCAAAATAAACTAAGGGCACTTTTAGTGGCTTATGCCCTGACCTTATTCAAGTTTCATGAAAAATCTAATTCTGACCATTGTTAAAGTTTGTTTCTTTTTTTTTTTTTATTACAGCACCTATCGACTTCTAAGAGTCCCTATCTTAACTATGACACATTTGCCTTAGACTAAGCTTAGCCATGCGCTATACCTCGCCATCTTAAAAGTACCTAAATTCTAGAAATCGACCTTCTCATATGGCTTTCATATTTATTTTGTCCCTTGGCAAAACTTGAAAGATTGCTCTTCCTTATTTTCGAACTTTCAACTTCATAAATGGATCTTCGACTTGGTTTTACATCTCAAACCTTTCCAGCCTGTTACCAATAATTAATACAATGATCCAGGAGAAATTTCGAAAATAAAAAAAAAAAATCCTTTCAGCCAGTCCACAGTGTCTGTGTTGTGTGTGATTGTGTGTTGTAGTCTCGTCGCAGAATCGAATAATAAATTAATGAAACAACAAGATTAGAATTCGAACAACGAGTCTCGATTTCTCGATGAGACAAGAGAGGCCGCCAAACCGGGGGGGGGGGGGGGAGTTGAACAGAGAACAGAAAAATCGGAAAAGAAACAACAGAGATGGGGGGATAGAAATATAAATTAAGAATTAACCAAGAGGAGTTCCTTATTACATTAAAATCTTCTTTTAACAATGTAAATTGTAAAACAATGACTTAAATCTTCACCAACTAAAGACTGTACAATTCGAAGTACACAATGATGTTCTTCGTCGCGAAACATCAAGTCAACGCAGTCTCACTCAAATTATTTTTTCACTCATTCTCTCACTCTCATCCCTCCTTTTTTTCTTAATTTTTTTTTGCTTAAATCTCTCTCTCTCTCTCGCACACTCTTAAGCCGATAAAATCGCCTAGCGGTTGCTTAAAAACACCCTACAATTTTTTTTCACTATTTTCTAGACTAAGACTATGAAAACCTAGTCTAATAAAAGCTACGCTAGAGTTTCTAGAAAGCTTACGGAAAGCATTTTGTCTCGGGACTGGAATCCAAATTCCAAAATAATCCCGAGAGCTGTCGTAAATACAGCCGACCAGCCCAAACACCTGACCCGCGATGCGCAGCAAGCAGTCCTTACTATTATATTACAGAAGATATATATGTTGTAGAATAATAATATATTTATCATTAATATGAATAGCCAGTCAGTCTTGACGGGTGCGAGGTGCATCGGCTGATCGGTGTTCCTCTCGAGGTCAAAAAGTTTAGTGGCGTCGCCCTTTTGCACAATTACTCCCTTATTCTACGTTTTCTGATCCCCGAAATCCCCAGGAAGAGGTGGACAAAAATAATGATTTATTACTTTTGGAAGATCATCTCAGTTTAGATTCAACTGCTAAAATCGCCTCGAACCAGTTCGAACCTGTTCGCTGCAACCAGTTCCGAACCTGTCGGTACGTCTTCCGGTTACAACTTGTCTTTCCAACTTGTTCTGACTTGTTTGAACATGTTCTAGCTTGTTCGGACATGTTCTAACTTGTTCGGACATGTTCTAACTTGTTCGGACATGTTCTAACTTGTTCGGACATGTTCTAACTTGTTCGGACATATTCTGACTTGTTCGGACATGTTCTGACTTGTTTTGTTCGCGAGCGGTTTCGACAATTCCAAAGGTAAAAAACTTCTGGAAGCTATCAAAAGTCGGGGATTAAAGGGAGAAGATTTGGGAGTAAATATAAACTGTAAAAAAGACGACGCCCGACATTGAAATTGAAAAGAGAGGCAGACGTAATCCTACCTAATGTCTAGCTAATTGTAAGATCCTAACTTATCCTTAATTGATTAATCACTATCCAAAGTAGTTGCTAGCCTATTCATAGTCAACACTAGCTACACAACGTCTCCCACTTTCTTCATATCGCTTCCTATACACTATATCATTTTTTTATTAAATCCTCGATTTTATCAATTAAAATCGAGCCTTGGCTGCGTTCGGCCGAAGCTTCCGACTTTAGCTCGGTTCAGCACTAATGATGCTTCGTGTTTGGTCGTCACAATAATATTAGTTATTTAGTTTAGTACAAGTCTATTAGTAAAATTTTCAAAATTCACTATTAATCACATGTGATTTTGTTGTCAGTCGTGGTGACAATCGCTTGTGCAAGAATTACACACTCGCAAATAGGTTCCGA
The DNA here is from genome assembly GCA_032275165.1 of Synergus magnus. Taxonomy (NCBI): domain Eukaryota; kingdom Metazoa; phylum Arthropoda; class Insecta; order Hymenoptera; family Cynipidae; genus Synergus; species Synergus magnus. The sequence goes on along the minus strand of JAUESH010000002.1, from coordinate 1,025,051 downwards.
TCATCTTTATCATCATTATCATAATCATAACTAGAATCACAAAATTCATCATCATCTTCAAAAGAAAACCACCTCACAAAATTGCCAACTTATTCAGACAACTTTCTAAACTGGTTACGAACTCACTTCCACTGTTGCCAGATCTCTGGTTTTAATTGACTTTCATTAAAAGCTGTTCTAAGTCGGCTCTGATCGATTTTTTTCTTCAACAGCATATTGACACCTGTTGTTAAACTAATTTAATTTAACTAATGAAAGAAAGTTTTTTTTTTTTTTTTTTTTAAATTTGGTGGGATTTTTTCATCTGGCAACACTGTTTCGATCTCTCCGAACCGGTTTTGAAACTGTCCACACGCGAATCACAATGATGTCGAATTATGATAATAATTACAATCGCTTTCATCATCATCATCACCATCATCATCATCATCATTATCATCATAATCAAAATTATCTTCCTCATTAATCCTCACCGCCTTCTTTCGCACGGACTCAAATCGAGTAATAATCGGTCTCTTAAAAAATAGTTCATACCACTTCATCTTTTTTTTTTTTTTTTCATCATTTTATCTCTTGTCATCAAATTGTGATGTACCAAAATAAACTAAATATATTATTTACTTCAAGTTTCAACAGTGTAAAAATCTTTCATACTTTAGATGACGTCAATAATAGTAATTGTTAATTATAATAATACAGCGTATTATTGTAATATTATAATAATAGCTACGATCACCTCTAACTCTACCTAACTACCCGCTCGCCACTCGTCGTGAGCACGAGGCTCGCATATTTGGTAGAAAGCTTTCTTTTCCTTTCAATATTCGTATCTTCTCCATTCGTCCCGAGACTCCACTCGAAATTTAAACGACGCGTTACTCTCATCCTCAATTTTCTTATTCTCAATCACTTTTTGCATTTTGCCTTCAGTTTCTATTTTTTTTTTTTGCAAGGGCTGGGAGGTTCTCGCAGAAAATTCACCCACAATTTTGCACCCTAGTGTAAGCTTCGGATTCAAATTTATTATGAACCAATCCGAAATTTTCCGAATCATTCCGGAATTTTTATCCGAACCAAACAGTTTTATTCGGATCTAATCCGAAGGAAGTTTTCAATCTGAATTAATCCGAGACCTATTCAAAATCAATCCGAATGAATCCGCTCTATCCGAATCAATTCGAATGAACCCGATCAATCCGATTTAATCAGAATTAATCCGAATAAATCCGGTCAATTCGAATCAATCCGGTCAATCAGAACTTTCAATCCGAATGAATCCGGTCTATCCGAATCAATCCGAATGAATCCGGTTAATTAGAATTAATCCGAACTTTCAATTCGAATAAATCCGTTCAATCAGAACTTTCAATCCGGATGGATTCGAATTAATCCGAACTTTCAATCTGAATGATTCCGGTCAATCTGAATAAATCTGGTCAATCCGAACTTTCAATAGGAATGAATCCGGCCTATCCGAATCAATTCTAATTAATCCGAATTAATCAGAATTAATCCGAACTTTCAATCTGAATGATTCGTACCAATTAGAATTAATCCGAATCAATCCGAATGAATCCGGTCAATCCGAACTTTCAAACCGAATGAATCCGGCCAATCAGAACTTTCAAACCGAATGAATCCGGTCAATCCGAACGAATCCGGTCTATCCGAATCAATCCTAATGAATCCGGTCAATCCAAATAAATCAGAATTAATCCGAACTTTCAATCCGAATAATTCGGGTTAATACGAACGAATCCGGTCAATCCGAATTAATCTGAACGATTCCGGTCAAACTGAACTTTCAATACGAATGAATCCGGTCTATCCGAAGCAATTGGAATGAATCCAGTCAATCCGAATTAATCAGAATTTATGTGAACTTTCAATCTGAATGAGTCCGGTCAATCTGAATAAATCTGGTCAATCCGAACTTTTAATACGAATGAATCCGGCCTATCCGAATCAATTCTAATTAATCCGGTCAATCCGAATTAATCAGAATTAATCCGAACTTTCAATCCGAATGATTCGTATCAATTAGAATTAATCCGAATCAATCCGAATGAATCCGGTCAATCCGAACTTTAAAACCGAATGAATCCGGCCAATCAGAACTTTCAAACCGAATGAATCCGGTCAATCCGAACGAATCCGGTCTATCCGAATCAATCCTAATGAATCCGGTCAATCCAAATAAATCAGAATTAATCCGAACTTTCAATCCGAATAATTCGGGTTAATACGAACGAATCCGGTCAATCCGAATTAATCTGAACGATTCCGGTCAAACTGAACTTTCAATACGAATGAATCCGGTCTATCCGAATCAATTGGAATGAATCCAGTCAATCCGAATTAATCAGAATTAATCTGAACTTTCAATCTGAATGAGTCCGATCAATCCGAATGAATCCGGTCAATCCGAACTTTCAAACCGAATGATTCGGGTCAATCCGAATCAATCCGGTTTATCTCAATCAATCCTAATGAATCCGGTCAATCCGAATTAATTAGAATTAATCCGAACTTTCAATCCGAATAAATCAGGTCAGTACGAACGAATCCGGTCAATCAGAACTTTCAATTCAAATGAATCAGAATTAATCCGAACGATTTCGGTTATTCCGAACGAATCCGTTCAATATGAATGAATCCGGTCATTTCGATCATTTAATACGAATGAATCCGAAACAATTCGAATTAATTCGGTCAATCCGAATTAATCAGAATTAATCTGAACGTTCAATCTGAATAAATCAGGTCAATACGAACGAATCCGGTCAATCAGAACTTTCAATGCGAATTGAATCCGAACGATTCCTGTGAATCCAAATGAATCCGGTCTATTCGAATTATTTAGAATTAATCAGAATAAATCTGGTCAATTCGAATCAATCCAAACTTTCAATCCGAATGAATCCGGTCAATCAGAACTTTCAATCCGAATGAATCCGAATTTTTCGGAATCATTCGGATTGATTAAGACAGGCTGGATTCATTCGGATTGAAAGTTCTAATTGACCGGATTCATTCGGATTGAAAGTTCAGATTGATTCGGATTGACAGTAATCATTTGGTTTAAAAGTTCGCATAAATTCTGATCAATTCGGATTGACCCGATTCATTCGGATTGAAAGATCGGATTGATTTGGATTGACCGGAATCATACGGATTGAAAGTTCGTATTAATTCTGATTGACCGGATTTATTCGAATTGAAAGTTCGGAATAATTCGGATTGACCCGATTCGTTCGGATTGGTTCGGATAGACCGGATGCATTCAGATTGAAAGTTCGGATTGCCCGGATTCATTCGGATTGACCGGAATTGTTCGGATAGAAAGTTCGGATTAATTCGGATCCACTCGGATTGAAAGTTCTAATTGACCGGATTCATTCGGATTGACTACATTTATTCGGATTGGAGTTCATTTTAATCTCATTAATTCGGATTGACCGGATTCATTCGGATTGAAAGTTCATATTGATTCGGATTGACAGTAATCATTTGGTTTAAAAGTTCGCATAAATTCTGATCAATTCGGATTGACCCGAATCATTCGGATAGAAAGTTCGGATTAATTCGGAATAATTCGGATCCACTCGGATTGAAAGTTCTAATTGACCGGATTCATTCGGATTGAAAGTTTGGATTGACCGGAATCGTTTGGATTAATTCGGATTAATTCGGAATGATTCGGATCCATTCAGATTGAAAGTTCGGATTGACCGGATTTATTCGGATTCAAAGTTCATTAAAGTCTGATTAATTCCGATTGACCGGATTCATTCGGATTGACCGGATTTATTTGGATTGAAAGTTCGGATTACTTCTGATTAAAACGGATTGACAGGATTCATTCGGATTACAAGTTCGAATTGATTTTGAATGGGCCTCGGATTAATTCGGATTGAAAACTTCCTTCGGAT
>JAUESH010000002.1:971147-989457 GCA_032275165.1 Synergus magnus | reverse complement strand
GTGATATGGGACTGAGAGTGTTGGTGTGATAAAGTATTTGTGTGGTGCTAAAAGTATTGTTGATAAAGTATTGGTGCAATGCGGATGGTATTGGTGTGGCGTTAAAAGTATTGATGTGGAACTGAGAGTATTGGTTTGTATAGTAATGATGTGGTGTTGAAAGTATTGTTGATAATGTATTTGTTGTTGGTGTGGTGCTGAGAGTATTGGTGTTGATAAAGTATTGGAGTGGTAATTGAGAGTACTAGTACTGATAAAGTATTGGCGTAGTACTCGGAGTATTGGAGTTGATAAAGTATTGGTGTTATGAGGAGTAACCACGTCTACCAATCAAATCGTAATCATCTAACGATAAAAATGTAGGATGAATGATGTAATGCGTACTTGATTATTTACCGATGCATGCTGGGCGTAGGTAGTGGCGCTGTAGGGATTGGGAGCTGGTGGTATCTGCTGGGCGCCGACGGGCATCTGGGCCGCCGCTGCGGCAGCGGCGGCCGCAGCGCTTGGATACCGAGTATATGGCGGATAAGCCGCTGCGGCGGCTGCGGCCGCGGCCGCTGCGTGAGATGACGGCGCTCCCCAAGCAGCCGCATTACTCGCGCGATATTGCACTGGATTTCCACCTCTCGGCCCCCCTCCGGCGCCACCTTTCAGTCCATGTCCAACGCCACCACCGCCAGCGTTTGGGCCAACTCCCACGCTGCCGGCTACACCTGCTCCAGCGCCACCGCCACCTGCGCCACCGCTTCCTGCGTTTCCATTATTTGCACCGGCGTACGTCGGTCGTGGCCCGTTCGTACCCTAAAAACAAAACAGAAAAAAAAGTTATTAATTGCATTTCTCCCACCTCGAATCGTAAATTCTTAATAAAAATGCACCAAATCATTTCAGGAAGTTTATTTTCAGGATAGGGAATCTACTAGGTGGCAGGAAACTCCCCTCAATGTGTTTTAAAATAGAAACCTTCCGAAAAGGCTCCACGGGCAGATGTAACTTAAATTAGCTCCACCTCGTGACTTTACGAGTCCGGCAAATCTTTTAAAAGCGATGGGAATCGCTGATGTTTTAAATATAGATTCCTAAGAGTGGCACAATTGCTCTTATTGTATTTATAATTGGGTTTGGATATTTGTTTTATTGGGAAATATATTTTCTGACTATTGAAGGGGATGGATAAGGGGCAGAATACGCACATGCGTGATGATTGGCGAACGGGAAGAGGAGATCAAGACCGGAGCATTGACCCGCAACGTGGCTCGCGGCCATGTTGCGGCTTTGCGAAAACGAACGTTACCGGCTGCGGCCGAGACGAGCCGAACTCAATCTACTTCTCCGGTCTGCCCTCCACTGCGGTTCTACTACTTGGATCTCGATTCCACTCTCTTCTCATCCCTTTTATCAATTTTCATTTATTTTTCTAATTAAAGATCAGGCCTTAGTAATATCAAAAAAAATTTTAATTGGGGACGACTTAACGCGTATTTTCTGCAGCTTATCACAAATTCCCCCTAATGCAAAAATTTAGAAAAGATAGCTAAATCCTGGTTTATTAAAATTTTCTAAATTCCTTTAAATTTTTAAAATAAATTTAAAATTAAGCGTAAAAGAAGCTTTTAATTTGACTAAGGCTGACTGGGTTCCCTCACAATAATCTAGTTTCCATTGCACTCGACCACGTGCTCTCGACCTAGAAGAATAATGCACGTCGGGAGACTGTACGCTACATTGAAACTTGGCGGACGATCAATAAACTGCCTCGAAAGAGCCGATTCTCTTTGCACTGGCATGACCTCGTATACTTGACAGTACGTCGCGCACGCACCTCCCCAGGACTGGATCTCACTCTCAAGACGCTCCTTTTCCGAAGGAACACCTTTTCTAACTCCAAAATGTACTAAAAAGGAGAAAAAGTGAAAATAGTCCCACCTGGAAATTTTATTTCCCGATATATCTGTCTAAAAATGACTTTAAGACTCCATCTTTGGAATATAGGATCCTTTCGATGGCACAAAATGATCTAATATCGCCTTTTTGATCCCAAGTCCTCCAGAGGATCAAAAAGTCCAATTAAGGACAAATAACCTCCACCTGACGATTTTATTTATTGATAAATCCACTGATAAATGAAATGAATCAACCAAACTTGGGATATAGAATCCTTTTGATAGCAAGAACCGACCTACGCTCGTTTTTATCTATTAAAATATTCCAGATGGTTATAAACTCAAAAAAACCGTAAATAACTCCCACCTCGCGATTTTATTTGTGTCTAGTTAATCTAAGAACAGAGATAAATCCATAAAATTTGAAAAGGACATTTCTGTCAATGGCACAATATAAATAAGCCTCAAACTGGACATAAAAAATCAATTTTCCCAAAATAATGGAAAATAATGAAAAATATAATCGAGTTAAATTGAATTCCACACATCGATTCTATGTACGAAATAGACGCGATGCGTAAAACGGACATCGTGATACCGACCGGATGCCACTTCCTGCTTACCACGTCTATACCGTCGTGACTGTCCATACTACATCCATCTTTTTATCTCTGCCTCGTTACAAATTCGTAAATTATTTCCACCAACGTATTTACTATTCGACGCTTGGCACGAACGAATTGTAAACAATAACAGATTCTAAGACAAGAGAGGGGAGGGAAATGAACCTTTCTGAAAATTTCTTTAATTATTAGAAAATAATTTTTGGACAGATATGAAGTTCAAAAATCACCGCTAGGGGCGCGCTCGTCGCCCTTTCTCGCAAGTGCTATTTCACAAATTTGAATAAAAGCTCTAATTCAGGCGCAATTCGATTTTTTAAAATAATTATTTAACGAATAATTAATTATAAAAAGATAAATGAATTTTCTGGGTGAATTTCAAATTGAAAAAGAAACTTATCGAAAAAGTGCAAATCGCGATCTTTATCGAGAGATTAAGAGAGACCCCTCGAACGACTTATCGGCCTTGAATCGGCAGGTTGCTGCGGCCTAAAAGCCTTCAGGACTCTCGCCGAGGTTTCTATATGTTAATTCATCTATACCACGACTCGAATCGAGATGCCCCACATATCACTTTTCTTCCGGATATCCTCGATGCAAATCCAATACTACTTAATCGATCAATGCACTTTGAAACGTTACACTTTACCCAAAAGTATATATATATATATATAAAAAAAAAAAAAAAAAAAAAAAAACCAACTATAATATTTGTGAAGTAAAATAAAAAGATCGAATTTTGAAGTTAGGACTTGGAACCAACACCCTTAATTATTAATTTTAGTCTTAAAAATTTTACAAAAAAAAAATTAATAAAATATATTTTTGAATTAGAAAACTCGTTCTCTTATTTAACTCGATTAAAAAAATCCCCAACCTCGCTGACTCTAATTTACAAAGTGAAAAGTAACAATCAAATAATCAGGTTTCTTGGTTCGATTTCGCCATAACATGGGAGTTGAAACGCGATAGCACGTAACTCGATAAAACTCGCTGAAATTTGATTCCGGTATTCCCATATTCCTGATGTAGAGGCGCAACTAGGAACCTACGAAAAATATTTACAAAAATTATAAACTCACAATTTAAAATTTTTAATAAATCATGTAAAACCAGTCCTTATAAAAGTAAATGATCAAAAACCCTTATTTTGATAATTATATACAAATTATTTAAAAAAAAAAAAAAAAAAAAAATCTTGATGGGGGATCGAACCTGGGTTCGTCGCTCTTCAAGGCGGTAGTCTAACCAACTGAGCTACGGATTCATTCAGATCTCGAATCTTTCAGTTTTTTTATCAAAACCGAAACTTGGCTCACCTCGCGACTTTTTTTCGCTCTAAAAACCTCGAAAATAAAGATAAGATCGTAATTTTTGAAATGTGTAATCTCCGCGATGGCACAAAATGATACAATATTTCATTGTTTATTTCGAGTGAAAAAAAATGTGAAAAAGCGACTAATTCAGTGGATTTTGAGGGAAAGGAATATTTTTATCAGTATTTTCGAGCCGTCAATTACTGGTGCGATCGGATGGAAGAGGTCAAGATGCAGCCAGAACCAGTTGTCCACCTCGCTCATCTCAGCGCGTCTTTCAAGTTCTCCCAAGCAACGTGCATACCGAACATTCCGCCCCTTTACCTTGAGTAAAAGCACGCATACGATTATTTAGTAGCAGTTGGATGCTGCCATTTTGAAAGGGAGTTCATAACGGATTATAATAATTGAACAAAAGATTATATAATTTATAAATACAAACTATAAAAAGCATAGAAATATATTTAACTGTAATTGAAAATATTTATAAATTTAAATAAATACATAATTATCCAGTTATTAATTTCTGTTCAAGTCTACAATTGAAACAGGAGGTTAGATTAAAAAAATGTCGATAAAACAACTTTCTCTCGGTATGGGGCAACTAGCTATGGTGCTATATAATTGCCATGAAATAATAACTACTAATTTTTAGCACTCTAGGTACTTTCACCTGTCGTACTTTTACTACGGAAATTTGCAACTCTATTAATTAGAATAAACATTTCACCACTTCGGGACTTGCAGAATTTACAGAAGAGTAATTTAACTTCAATCAATTATTCACATTATTTATAAAGAAGAGGAAAAACACCAGAGAATTTTAAATTTCCCGCCTTATTAAACTCGCCACTAGATGGCGCCACTATCGACCTTTCTCGCAAGCGGTGAATTTTTGACTGTGAAATTTAAAAAATCCACTAATATCTTATTATCTAGACTTTTATTTAAAATGCTTTACATTTAAATTTTTTAAATCTAAATAAAAATCTAAAGTTCTGAATATTGTCATTATTGGTTTTGAAAAACACTCTACCATTGACAAAGCAGATTAGCCTTACGTAATAAGATTGGTGACAGTCCTTTGTCTCTATAGGCCTCGATGCAAATGCCTCGAAAAATTTGAAAACCAAATTCTCTCCAAGTTTGCAGTTTAGTGACATACTCAAATCATATTCGCTTCTAAAGTCGTCGAAACACTGAACCGTGGATTCAGTATAAAATAATCCTTCTAAGAAATTACTTAAAAAAATTTTCACGCACCTTTTTTTTAATCTTAAAGACAAATTTATTTTCTCTATTTTTAAATAGTAAAAAAAACTCTCTCTAAAAAAAATTTTAAATGATCAAAATCGGTTCAAAAACACGAGTGTAAACAATCGGAAATCTGGAAATCTTTAGCGACCGGTCGGGGTTCGATCCCCGGCACCTGACTACATTTTTTAAAATTTTTTACTACAGAAATAATGTCTCCTGCTATGGAGTAACACTTTTGAAGGCTTATTTCGTTTTTTAAATAATTTTAAAACTTTTTCTTAATTTGACAATTTTTGTGACTGGCACCTAGTGACTTTTTGAAGAAGTCTAGAAGCTAGAAAGAGGTTTTAGAGTTGAGAAGAAGTCTCGTGGCTAATTGAGAGTGAGAAAAACATCCTCGAGTGAACTTGTGAGGTTTTGAGATTTTGCCGAGGATTTTTGCATATCTTTATATTCAAGAAGAAGAAATATAAAGTGGCTGGCCGTCTGCCTAGTTCTCGTCTCGGGTCTGACACCCTTTTCCCCAGCCTAGGCAAGCGACCAGGCTGTATTATTAGCAGACTTGCCGCGTGCTTTTCTCCCCACACCCCACGAAAATAATAGACCTGCATACTCCACGTCAAAGACTACCTTTTTTTTTCTTCACCGAGTTAAATAAATGGACAGTACTCGTCCCCTAGTTCATTCCAAGCTTTTTTTAGTGAAATCTGAGTCCAAAACATTGGAATAAAGCACAAAACTCTGAAACTTGAACCACCTCGAAATTTAATTTCGCTCTAAAAAGTCTCTAAACTAATATTATGGACTGAAATTTAATATTTAGATTCCTTTCGATGGCAAAAAAGGCACTGATCATTTTGACTACTTTGGGATTATTTAAAAAGCCAGAGGGTGAGAAAAACTGAAAAATAGCTCCACCTCGCGATTCTTTTTGGCTCTAAAACTTCGTAGGATGGAGATTAAGAGCTGGTTCTTGAAATATGGAATCCCTGCGATGGCAGAAAATGATTCAATATTTACTTTTTTTTTTTTTGTATTATGAAAAACATTTTTTTTTTCAAGAGTGGAAAATAAAATTTTATTTTTAATGCAATTCGTTGGCCAGGTAAGAAAATATTCTAATAGTCATTCCAGAGCGTTAAACGACATGAATTTATAACCACATTAGTGTCCCTCATTTGCACTTCGTTTGAAGTCCCAAGTGGTTTTTACTAGAATAGCTAGGTTGACACAACTGTCGTCTCATGTTCAAGTTTACAAGCTACGACAAAATGAAAAACTGAATTTTTTTAGTTTCTTAAAAATGAATATGCAAGATTTTTTAGAACTCTTAGTTTCTGCCAAAAATTTTATTTTTCGTTTATCAATACAAAATAAATGGGATGTGAAAAGTGACATGACTGTCACTTTGTGATAAGAAATTCTTTGAAAGTAAGATAAGGTATTCTTGTAAACACATAAATTTAACTTGCTTTAATAATTTATCCCCGATTAGGCAACTGACCTTCATCTTCATATCTCCAATTTAAAAAAAATTTTTCGATTCTCTGGATATAAATAAAACAAAATTTCAAATTTTTCGAGTCTATGGATTAATCATTAATAACAATAAATAAATAATATTCAAGAAAATTTTTTTTTAACTTCAATATTAAAAATTACAAAAAATAATTTAAAAAAATTTTTTTTTGCTTAGCGCAGTTGGGTGGATGCGACTTACATGCATTCAGGCCGTGTTCGAATCTCGACAGAAAAAGTGTTTTTTTTCTTTTTTAACTTTTTTTTCTTCTTTTTATTTGAATTCTAATGAAATAAAAAATGATATAAATTAAAGTTAAGGCTTTTTTGCTCTCGTGAGAGCTTTTATCGACACGTGGTAGGGAAAATTGTATCAGATCGCATACACAAAGAGCACGACATAGTTACTGACTGAACTTGACTTCACCTAGCGCAACCTTTAGGTGTGCAATGTGCATTCACATAAGCACGTACACACGGATATCGCTTGGCCGTGCGTAGGCGTGTTTTGTTGAACGGTTATTCACGTACGAATAGGAATACTGGGCGAATACACCGTGACATAATCCGGAACGAGAAAGAAAGAGAAAGAAGGAAAAAGAAAGAAAATGGAGAGAAAGAGCAAAAGAACGGGTCAATAGAAGCGAATCTGGTGCTCAGGTTCAGAATTCTCATCAAAGGGTTCACTATCCAGGTCTTCCACCCCTCAAAACCGAAAACTGCCCCACCTCACGATTTCATCACTCTTTAAATCGCCTAAAAATTGAGATTAAGGCCCAGTTTTTGAAATATAGATTCTCCTTGATGGCAAAAAAGCGAACATAAGAATTTTTTTATTCCACAGTGTTTCAAAAACCCATAGGAGCAAAAAAAACGAATTTTTGGTCCACCTCGCGACTTTCAATGGCTATAAAAGATTGAGGAATGGAGATTATGAGCATATTTTTTGTATATGAAATCCTGATGATGGCACAGAAGGATATTAGGTGCCTCTGACAATTTAAGAGAATTATTTTTTCAGTTTAATAGAAAAAATCTCCTAGGAGAAAGGAGTACTATCAGCCGGTATCAGGGCAACCGTTCTTGCGTCTAAAAGTTTTGTATCCCGGGATCTCAGTAACTAGATGAATGCAATAACTGGTTATCTGATTGGTGATTATGATTGGTTAAAGGGTGCTAACTCGAGTGCCCCCTAGAAGGGAAAACTAAAAGGAACGCGGAATTGAGGAATGCGAGCAGACAGCGAATGACGCGTTGCAAGCAAGCAAGCAAGCAAAGTTCGTCGAGCTGATTCATTCAGGCTTCGGTATGCCTCAAGGTCAACGAATGCCGTTGCCTCTTCTATCTATCTGACGCCTGTCATTCATTAGCTTTGTTCCTTCCGTTGTCTCCGAGGCTCAATTGAAAATAAGCAAAATGGTATTCGGATAGGAAACTGAGACCCAGCTCGTAATTAAAAACTGCTCAACGTTTCAATTAGGACTAATTAGGGGTTATTATATAAGGCTGCCTCCTGTGGCTTCAATTTAATTGCAATAAAGACGCGACTAGAATCTGGGAATGAATTAAAAAGTCGGGGCCAACATCATTTCGGGCCATTCCAAAGATTTCATCAACCAACATTTTTAATATCAATCTTGTGAAGTTTTTAAAACCTAATACGATGAAAAATTGATGTGAGTTCTATTTTTGCCATCGAAGGGAATCTGTAGTTTAAAGATCAGAAGGTTATCTCACTTTTTGGACGATGTAGGGAGATTTAAAATCGCGAAGTGGGGAAAAATCTCTAAATATGTCAGTGCGGCTCTATCTAATAAGAATAGCAAGATCTTCGACTCCTGAGAGTCTTCAGAAAGTGCAAATACATCAATTAATTGAAGTGCACACAGATGGCGACATTCTAGACCTTCTACGATCATAGATGGCGGCGCTTACATCCCGCGTGCTAAAACTTTATACTCCTCGTCCTCCTCGTTTTCCAGATGGTGAAAGAGGGATGCGACGGGGAGGATAGAGATTCTATCGATTGCCGCTGCATTCCTCTCCGGCTTTATAGAACGCATTTTTTTCGTTCTCTTCAAATCGAGCTTGCAATTCACCTGATCGCGAATAAGTCCCCAAACAAAAAATTAAAAACTGAAAAAAGTACAAAACTCTGAAACTTGAACCACCTCGACATTTAATTTCGCTCTAAAAAGTCTCTAAACTAATATTATGGACTCAAATTTTATATTTAGATTCCTTTCGATGGCAAAAAAGGCACTGATCATTTTGACTCCTTTTGGATTATTTAAAAAGCCAGAGGGTGAGAAAACTGCTCTACTAAGGCTACGAACCCCTCTAGATTTTTTTCTATTTTTTCAGCCAATTAGGGAGGGGATTAAAAATCAAAGACTGCCGCAGCCTTGATTAAAATCCGTTTTTTTTCTGAAGCCCTGGAAATAGAGAATATCAATTCTTTCAGAGTTTCAAGTAAAGGAGACTTCATATTTTAACTATTGTTGAGATCAGAGTATTTATAATAATAGTGTTTTTAATCTAGGACGAATTAAATTTTTTTTTGTTAATTTTATGATGTAGGATCTCTCCCACGCATTGTGAATTGGAGATGATTAAGTCTCTCTTCGTGAAGGTACGCGGCATGCGGCAACCGCAAATAATCGATATTCTTGAAACGCTTTACTATCCAGGACGTGTATGCCAGTCGTCCGAACCTAACCCAACTTTACTCCCATCGTTCTCGCCCTCCAAAGAGTCAGTGCGCAGCCACCTTGCGAATTCCCGTTGATGAGCAAAGTTTCAAGTGTTTCATATTTAGGGGAACTCGACGAGTGAAATAAAAAAAGCTCAACTCTGTTGTATACACTTTTTCCTCAAGTTGAATGTAAGTGGAGAGGGGGCTTCAAAACCCTAGCCCTCGCGAATTATCCTCCAATCCTGACTAATACAAAAACTATTTATCTGCGCCCGAGAAAAAAACATTTTGCTTCCTCATAGAGGAAGCTTTGTTTAATTAAATTTCAATGTTAAAACATTTTCCTACATAAAAAATAATACAAAAAATAAATAAATAAATAAACTTTCAATTAAAATTCTCTTGTCTTTATCACATACTTCATTTTCTGTCAAATTTTCCTAATATAATCGGAACAAATAACGTTAAATAGTCCTCCTCACTAGGATTTTCCTTTGGACAGCAGATATAAATTTATTTTCATATAGAAATTTAGAAAATTTTTTTATCAAAAAGGATATTATTTTGAAGACAACTACTTTAAGTTTCATTTTCAATCTACTATTCATAAATTTCGACTTTTTTATTTCACTAATCCACGAGAGATTTTCAAAAATATCAACACAGAAATATAGATAAAAATAAATCCAGAAATAATTTGAATTATTAAACTAGTTCCTAATAAAGAAGCAAAACTTCATATAATATTAACATAATGTGGTGAAAATCTGTTTGGACTTTCGTCGAAAGTTAAGTCACATTCTTTCAGAATATTTTTTTTTTTTCATTTTCTTAATTTTTTTTTCAATTATCTTTTTTCCCAATTATTCGGGAAAAAATTGGGGGAGGGGGGTTGCGGAATGTCCGCTTTTTTCACTTGGACCATCTGGTAACCCTAACTTTCGAGCCACCCTGACTGAGGAATAAAGTCACCAGGAACTCGAAGTGACAGTGCAAAAAAAAAAATCCTCCACGAGGTCCGCAGCCGCTAGTTGCGCTACTGGATGTACGAGAGGAGTGGGAAAAACAAATGGACTGGAGGGGGGACCGGCAGGTTCAGGGGGAGGAAGAGTAGATTGGGTGGGGCAGCAGACGCCCCGCGGCAAACTGTCAAACTACGCCGGTTCCGCGGTGCCCGTGGCCATCGGTCGTGTCTCGCCGCCCCCATATCACCAGCATGGCCTTCTGATGGAATCTAAACCTAGTCGCACAATTCCCACTCCTCTCGCAATCAGCCGGCGTTTGCTCACGCCGCATGGCCGTCGATCATTTCCCTCAAAGCAAAAGTTTTTTTTCAATAAAAAATTTTTTTTTTTAACTCGACGTGGACCAAATCTCTGGCGGTCATGCGACGGACTCCCGCCCTTTTAAAAAACAAAAGACGATTGAACCCGCTGAACGACAATTGAAACCAATTAGAGTCTCACTACGTCATCCAAGCATCCAATCGCTTTTGTTTTCAGTACTTTCTAACATATTTACATCATAGGACTCCAGTTCAGTCTTTTTTTGAACCCGGTGTGCTCAGTGGCGGATTTACATAAGGGCACACGGGGCACGTGCCCCCACAAAATTTTTACCTTCCCACCACCACTATCGAATTAGTTCGTACATTTTCAGACACTCAAAAAATGCAATTACTAAACTTCAAAACTGATTTATTACGTGAAACGTAATTTTAAATCCCTTACAAGCACCACACTATTAGTGCCCAGGGGCCCGCTGGACTTAAATCCGGCGCTGGGTGTGCTCAAAGGGTTGAAGTACGGAGAAATATTGCTTAATCAACAACAGGTATCGAAGGGGGGAAGGGGTAGGGGGAAAGGAAGAATAAGGAAAATATCAGACGAGACGAGATTGTTATTTATTAAAATAAGCAAGGATCCAGGTTTACAATAACGGAAAAGAGGTTAACGGAAAAAAACTCACCATCATCTTGTAGTTGAGCTTCCTCGGCTGGGCGACGTTCTCCATTCTCACGGACATGCTTAGCTCACGTCTTTCTCACTTGGGTTATTAAAATCCCCCTTTTTTGCCGGCACTGCGCCTCCTGGTGGCTTCTTTTCCGTCCTCGCCGGGACGACCGCGATCCGCCGCCCGCACCGATTTTTCTCGCACTTTTTGGCGGGGGGGATGAAGGACACGGGGGGAGGGGTGGTCGTGTGGGTGATGATTAATAATCAGGGGAGCAAAACACTGGATATACTACGCACAGCACCTTCACCAAAACTGCAACTTTACTTGCACTCGGATTTCACGGCGAGCGATAAACGGGGTGTGGAGGAACGGCCTCTCTCGATTCTCGGCGGGTGGAGAGGGGAGGGGATATTTCTCGTGGAGGGGGGGAGAGGCGCACGATAAGCGAGGCGGGCGATTTTCACGCCGGCGAGGAGGCCCGATGTCGACGCGACGGACTCGCCGATGATTAATCGGACCTGGGGGGGTAGTGAGGGGGAGTAGGTTCGGTTGTCGAGTCAACCGGTAGTGGGGGGAGGAGGAGCGCTTTTGATAAGAACTCACACGCTACCTGCGTGTGAGTACGTGGAGAGGAAAAATGGAGCGAGAGGAAAAAGAGGAGAAAGAGAGGGAGAGAGAGAGAGTGAGTGAGAAAGAAAAGTTGCCAAGGAGGAGCAAGGAGGAGGAGACGGTCGTGCCGAGACGGATGTCGAGTGTCAAGAGGGTGTGTCGGGCTCACGGGCTGCACTATTTGCACTAACGTTGCACTCGGACTTTCCCGAAGTTGGCACTCGACACTAGAAGACAAAATGCTGAAAATCCCATTAGGGGAATTTTTTCTATCTTATTGCTCTCTCCTCTTCGTTTGTTTCTCGCTCTTTTGTTTCCTCCTTTTATTTCCTCCTTTTGTTTCTTTCACTGTTGTCCGACTGATCTTGGCTGCTGATCTGATCTCTTCTGCTGCGCGGTGCCGAGGGCTTTTCCTTATTCTATATCGCGGACGAGCTGCGCCTCTACTACGCGACTTTCTATCGAGTACAAATCACGGGCACGGCGCGGATTATTCGTACAGCATGTTACAAAAATAGAGATTGGATCTAAATAAATAATGTACAATTATACTTGTAAGGAAACATTTAGGTGTATGTGTTGTCTTGTAGGTAGAGTCTAAGCTACTGCCCGGCGAGGTTCGCCCATCTTGTCGGAAACTGACGAGTGCCACCGCGAGGAGGCGCCACAGCCGGGTGGAGAAAAGGGGCTCCGGCGGACGGAACGTCTGAGCGGCGGGAACTCAATACACGACCGGGAGAAGCGAGAGAATGGGAGGCCTTTGGATTTGGTTAGAAGCGAGATGGAGGAATTGGTGAGTCGAGAAAGGGGCGAATGTGATGGCAGGACTGACGGGAGCTTTCACCTGTTGAGGTTGGCGAACTTGAAGCGATAGGGACGACGATATTTTCCGGAGCACCTGACTACTCAAAAGACGCATGATCGTATGTAGAAGGGGAGTTGGCGGTTCCAGATTCTAAGGAATTTTATTCCTTTTCTTTTTAGGTATTCTACAAATGGGAGCTGCTCTTAGGAAAAAATGAGTAAATGAACGGAGATTTGAGATCTGCAGCGCGCACACTCACTTCTGGTCGCGAATCTCTGCGCATGCGCAGTGAATCACCTGATCTTGATTTGAATTGAAAAAGGTAAGTAAAATGAAATTTGGGTGTAGTTAATAAAATTGTTTATAATTTTACAGGTAAACGGGTTGCAGTGAACATCAGCACTCGGGTGAGTATTATACAAAAAAATGTCAAAAGGTCAACATTAACTCAACAAAGTCACATAACAATGAGAATGAAATAAATCCCCTATAAGATAACTTTTATAAAATCAATTATAAACATATTGTAACATAATTTGTTTCATGGTCCTTGACCATTACAAATGGGTGGAAAATATACAGTACTAAACATATTGTTTAACAAGTCTAAACAGGGAGTTCAGGGCACAACGTCGATTACAATTAATTATAAATATATAAATTTTGAATAAACGCCATCCTAGAAAGTTATGAATTGAAATTATTAAAAATAAAACCTTCCCAATCAGAATACCGAAAAGTATTCTACATAATTTATATATAAAAATGATTGTACAAAAATTAGACATGCTGAAATGATTTATCATGCCAGGGAAATGAATTCGAGTCAAAAATTAGTCATCGCGTTTTTCTCGCAAGGTGACTAAGTCGCTTTCTGGAAGTTGGGATGATGTCCTGACGAATTCTATTTGTATATGCAAACAAAAGAATTATCGACAGATGACTAACTGCGATTTTTGGCGACTTTCTCCGAGATAAGAATTGCCCCTTTGGATTCCTCTCTGCCTTATCTGAGATAATAACGTTTGCTGTCAGTTCTGGCGGCGATTGGACCTAACCGTAGATTCTGACGCAATCAGACGTGTCTCAACTTGTCTCTAGTCGTCACGGTCATCAGCAAGTCTAGGGATACCATGAAAGCAGTCTGCTTTGTTTTGACCGATGTCTTTTCTCGCGTGTCCTTCTGTTAAGCCATGGACGAGGTCAAGGCCGTTGGCCTCCTTAACCCCCCCCCCCTCCCCCTACTCAACACCCCACCCTCCACCGCCACCTTCTCCCTTTCTTTCCACTAACTTCTGCATTCATTCGCTTAATTCTTTTAGCAAGAATGTGAAATGTCAAGCCATTATACTCTAAGTATTTTTCAATTAAAAACGTACTAGGACCATTTTACTTTTATTGCAAGTTTCTTCATTAGACTAGCATTCATTATTTTTATAATGGGTCAATCTTCAGTTATGCTGGCTCATTAGTAGACTATTAAACCATTTCTGAAGAGAATTGGCCCATTAGCCAGATACTCTTGGGCCTGAAATTGATTATTTCTCCTATTTCTTCAACTGATTTTCATCTTCCAAAACAGTCTTTTCTTTTTTTTTTTTTTTGATTTTGTGGAATATCATTTTTTGCAAACCCTTTTGCAGAATGAGTTTCCAAATACCATTGGATGGGTCAACGGGAAGTCAAGGCCGCGCGGTCATTTCCCTCGCAATCCTGCGTATAAATAGATCCGTCGACTATATCTACATACCTATATGCGCGTGCCATAAAATTGTAGTCACAGTTATTCACCATGGATAACTGTTTATCTTTTATTTCGATATGATGGGATTCTTCATACCACATTACACTCCACATTTCCTCTTAATAAGTATTAAAAGCTGCTGAAATGATAGATCCTGCTAATGAAGTGGACTTTGCATTTTTTAAGAACTCTAATAGGAGAAAGGATATTTTGTACTTGATCTAGCCCAGTTAGATTCTTTTAGAAAGTGTGGACTGCTTCCTATATGACATTATTATATCAGGAAAAAATTTCTGAAACACTTATCGACTCTACTTTGTACAAGCCTATCTAACAGTTTCACCGTTGGGTGTAAATTGGCCTAACTCAACCCTGACCGGCTTCGGCCAATTATAACACTCAATGTAGAAATTTTTTCAAAATTGTCGGATGAATCGTTTCAATGTAGAGAAATGTAGCGATCGATAGTTTTATTTAATTTGTAATTTAATTATAAATGTCTGCAGGATAGAGGAAGGGATTCATCATCCAGCTCGCTCTCTCATGATTCCTAGAGTACTTTTTAGCACAATAGCGACCCCCTTAGAGTCGGCACGTGTCTATTGTTATGGACTTTGTGTAAAAGAAAAACTTCTCTAAAACTTCTTCAGAGCCGATTCAATCAGGAGGTCTTAGAATTTTCAATTTTTTAATTGAACCTGGATTCATTCTTTGTATGCAAATCACATAGTGAAATTGGAAGACATTTTTTAAATGCCTCGCCTGAAACTCTTGATGTTTGAATTCGACGCTTTTCGATGGAAGGAATGTAAAACTCGTGTCGCGGAAACGCTTTCTCGATTTCTATTAAACAAGAATTAAGAGTATCGATTCGTTGGATTCCCTTGAACTGTCCAAGCAGAACGAAGAAAATATGAAATCGCGAATTCTGAATGAAGTAAAATCTTTTTTAAACTCAGATACATCCATTTTGCTTTCTCAATTCGTCCTCAATAGTAAAATAACTAAGGAGTAAAAAAATATATTTTTTTTTTAATTGAGAATCAAATTATTAGACAAGAATAACAATTGAGTCACGTTTAAATATTCACAAAAATTCGAAAAAAGGAACAGGAAGCAATTTCGATGGGGTTGCGTGAACGCAAAAGCGTCGACCTGGGAATTCTCGAGTATCCATAGAGGTCATCGTCCGAACGATCTTTGGGGTTCTACCACCCCTGCGCAGGGATGGACTACCTTTGAGAGAAGAACGCGGACCAACGACCCTGCGATTTCCTCTCGCGGATCTGATATAAAGGACAAGATCAAACTCTTTAAAACTTATTAAAATTCCCTTAAAATGTTAAAAACCGAATTTCTGGAACCTGCTCCAAAACCGACTTTACTCGGAATTGTTCATCAACAAATAAAATTATTTAACTTTACTATTTAGACGTAAAGAGGCGGATATTTTTAAAGAAGTTTTTAAGTCTTGAAAGTCACTAAAATGAAGAAATAATTCAGAGGATTTTTTTCTGACAATTCCTTCAGAACAATGCTGAAGGAATTGCAGTTAAGAGACTTGGGTAATAATTGGTGGATGGGGTATTTAGAGATTTTTGTGGAGTTGAAATTTAAAACAATTAGATTGGAGATATGTCTTTCTGAATGGAGGAGTTATTTTTAAATTGACTCTTCTTGGAGTTGAAATCATGAAACGGGGAAGAAAGTGACGGGAGGAATTGGTGGGCTTTTCGGGGCAAAAGCGACCCTTGCTGCAGCCGAAGTAGCTTCCTCCCTTTGGATGAAAGAGAGAAGGGGAGACGAGGACGAGAACCTACGCGTTATTGAGCGGGCATTTCCCACAAAGCGCAGACGAGGGCAACCACCCCGTAGCCAAGCACCGCAGCGCGAACTCTCCCTCTTTCTCCCGAACTCTATCCCTTTCTCTCTCCCTCTGTCTGCAGTAAACTCGACCCCTGCCTGCCATACATCTTCTTATTCCTGCCAAATCCAATCGCTGATATGCTGCGGGCCAGAGATTTTCATAAGACCACATAAAAGTGCCAGTCGGTCTTAGTATTATAATGTAAACTCGTTTCTGGCTTTGTGTATTGACAGGAAATTTTGCTTTGGAAGAAAATTGATTTGAAAATTTTTGAAATTTAAATTATATGATAATTTTAAAAATTTATTAAATTTTTTTTTTTTTTTAATTTATAAATTTTTTAAAATTATCATATGACTTTCTAAGCCCATTCAACCTTAAAAAGGTTAGATTTGAAATTTTAATCGAGTTCTACAATTATGGAAAATTAGTTTCATTTGAGAGAAATTCTGTGAATAGTTCAGACAGAAATTTCATGAAAGCCTTCAAGAGGTCTCATTTCTTTATTTAATATGCGGGAAGTGAATCACGAAAAGAGGAGTAATATCAATTAAAGCATAATTTCCTGCTGCTTGAAATTAAAGGTCTAATCAGATTGTAATTAATTTTAGTCAATTTTGTGGAAACCACTCCAAGGAAATTCGACATTAAATTTTCTATCAGATTCGTAGTGAAAGGAACTTATACCGGAAGTTGATTTACCTGGTAAAAAAATAAATAAATGAATTTCAGAAAGATACAAAATATTCTGCATATATTTTCCTTGTCCGACCTACGAATAAGAAAGACTTAAACCTGTTAAAGAAATAAATACAAACCTATAACTGAATCACATAATTAAGTATTTAATTAACGTAAATTCTAGCAAGTCTAATCGACGTGCTCGTGTTGTGCGTTACTCTCACGCCACGTGTTTTGCACAAGCTCGACGAATTGCCTCCACCAGCGGCTTTTCGATGTGAAGTAAAGGGCACAGGCTGCGATGAAGATCCAGGACAAAACGAGACAATCGTCAGTTTCGTTAGAAGGCGTGCTCGAAACTGGGCCGCTGAAATCTGCCGAGGTCACGTACAAGGATCCATTCGGTGTCTGATTTGTTAAATGAGTTATGAACCTCGAAAAAGTCTCCAGAGTGTAGACTGTGCCGTTGAATTTCGCTACCGGCTTTCCATTATGGAAAATTACGAGAGTCGGAACCCCCACGATTCCATGTTGCGTGTTGAAACTGAAATTTAGGAAATTATTTAGTATTCACTTTCATATTTCAGGATTTTGTTACTAATAACGTAAAAGATAATTTTTAAAAGAAGCAGAACAGCCATAAGTGCTGTAGAAAACTACTGCGCAGCTATTCAAGACTCAGGAGACTACTGCGCAGCTATAAATAATTTAAAACACTACTGCGCAGGCGTAAATAGTGACGTCACAATCTAAAGTCATTCTGGCGCGAAATTTAAATTGAAAATTATTTTTTTAAAGTTAATGGGCGTAGTTTTTATACAATCTGCAACCTAAAAATAAAAGTAACTCGCAATGGACATGGCATAATATAATTTTAGGGCGACGACGTGTGTAAATAAAGTTTACCTCTGGTATTTCATCGCGTCGATCGCAACTGCTTTGATGTGAGGAAAAAATCGAGGCAGTGCGTTGAAATGGGGAGCAGCCTGACTGCTAAATACGCACCATCTTGCGTAAAAAAGGACAACAACGCAAGGTCCGGGCAATAATTTTATTTCAGTACTATTTCTGGATCGATTAGCTGGTCCAGGTTCCAAAATTAATAACTCCACTAGCCTCGTTGCGTTCACTATCTAGTGTTACAAAAATATTATTATTATAGATTAGGAATGTTGATTCAATTTATAATTTATTTTTTATTATTTTTTTACCTCCACGGGTCCGTGAACTTTGTCCATGAGACAATTAACTTTCGTGATGTTCTTCTTTGGCTCCTTTATGGTAACATTAGATTTTGGGTCTGGATCTTCCACCTCCTGAAAATTGCTTTCTTCATTTTCACTCGTGACATTA
>JAUESH010000002.1:905309-919322 GCA_032275165.1 Synergus magnus | reverse complement strand
GTAGTTTTTAACTAATTGATAGTAAAAATCATCACTAAAGTGAATTAGTAAACGAATCGGCACTATTTCATTAGTAATTTCTTACTAATTCAGATTGACAGAGTACGATACATATTTCTTAGGATATTTCAAGAATTTTAAGAGATTTCATGGAATTTTAAGTGATTTCAAGGAATTTGGCGATATTTTGTGGAATCTAAAGAAATTTTAAGGAATATCAAATTATCTTAAGGAATTAAAAAAAGTTTCACGAGATTTTATAGGGTTTTAAAGAAACATACTGGCATTTTGTGAAATTTTAATGGTAAAAAATGTTCAGTGTAAACACTTGACGATCATTATATAGTATTTAAATTTCAGGTAACAACAAATTTAAGAGATGCCTGATCGTCAATTGCTTTCACATACATATATACACGTATAGCGACTACTCTCAGTGGGCGGAGCTTATGCTCGCCTACGATCATCTCTAGGTCGAAAATAACGGGAAGGAAATTATCAATCATAAAAATAATGCTATCAACGGACTTACGGGCACCGTTTGCACTACCTGGAAACGAGCTCCTGATGATGGTGTGAAAGTTAAAATGGGACGAGATCGAGTTACAATTTATATGGGCGATACGGATTCTGTCTGTCAGCCGGGGGTTTGGCAGCTCCTGTAATCCAGCTACTTGGAGGCTAGTTGTGGTGGAGGGTCTGAGGTCGGGGGTCACTGCTGGTGCGGTTTCCACGTCGACTGGGCGTCCGCACTAAGCTCGCCATCAATATGGGCACCCTGGAGGAATCCGGGGTGGCCAGGTTGGCTAAGGAGAGGCGAACCGGGCCAGAGGGGAAACCCAGCAGCCAAAAGTCTCCGTGGCGGGCAGTAGTGGGATCGCGCCCGGGAGTGGAGCTGTATCGGCAGCCTGGTCAATACGATCCGACCCATAACTTTTTGCAATTTTTTCTATTTTCAACATCTTCTATGCACTCAGCTCTATCATTTTGCACGAAAAAAATTATTTTTTTGCACCTTTTTTTCTATAATTATTTTCACTTTGCGCAGTAACCAAACTCGCACCGACGTGCAGATGTTGACTTTACCGACCGATTACATTTTATTCGAACTCTGAAGTAAATTATGGAAATCATTCTTCCAGGCAGAGTTGAACGTTTTTCGCTAAATAATAAAGATTAGCAGTAGAAAGGGACAAGAAAATTATCATTCGAGCTATACGTTTTTTTTCCAATAGTTTGAAAAACCCACAGTCCCGTGACTGATAAAATGAATTTGTTAATTCTGTAATAACGACTGCCACATACATCCATCTCTTAACGGAATCAAAAATAAACTAATGCAGTTTTAAAAAAATGATATTTCATTAAAAAGTTAGTGCAAAAGTGGATCATTCTAAATATGGTTCTTTCTCAAAGAAAAGGCTAATAATATAATAATGATGATATCACTGTTTGCTACAGACCGTAGTTTTCGGTTTGAAGGGTGCATCCTATAAAAGCAGCTGCAAAATTGTTGAATGTTTTATTATGTTTCACAAAGCCTATATAAGAAAATTATAGGTTTCTGATACATAAAGGTACACTTTACTTTTATATGTAATTTTCTGATGAAAACAGTTTCTCAACAACGGCAATTACAAATGTTGCTTTTATTTATTTATTATTTAACGTAAAAAAAACGTAAGAAATAGAAAAAGTTCTTGTTTTTTATGTATATGCAAACATCGCCTGTTTATTAGGAAATATTGATGAACTGAGTATCATATTTTTTAATAATATTTAAATAGATACATAAATTGTGGTATGTATCGTATGTAGCATTTACAGCGTTTTGACATACCTGTAATTTGCGTGCAATACAGAAGAATGAAAAATTAAAGTTTAACTTGAAATTGCTTCTTCATAATTGTCAAATGGTACCACTAACGCAGAGCAGACAATACTGTGAAGTAAGAAACCGATGTTTTGAGAAGCTAAACGAATTATTCAATTTTGTTAATACTTTTATGATTATATGTTTCATTTAATTGTAATTATAAATCTCACTGATTAAATTAGTGAATTTAAAAAAAAATGTATCATTTTTTTTATAACAACCGTTCTAAATTTGTAACATTATCTGATGTTGAACTTCAAATTTGGACTTACTTATTTAATTAGCAAGTTAATTAATAATCTATATGATTCTAAAAGTGTTCGTACCTTTGAAAAAGTTATCATGTCCATCGTAAAAAACTTTCCAGCCGTCAATTTGCACGGTGTTTGACTTCGCTTTATTATTAGTATTAACAATTTTTGTGCTTTAACGGGCATTTTATACCAACATCCATTATATCTATATTTAAGAAAGCAAATATTAGCATGCAACTATGTAATTCATGTAACTTCAATAAAAAAAACGTTTATATACTGTTTAAGTAATAAATTAACGTACGCTTCATTTGCTAGTTCGGTGCTACGATCAAGTAAATTCTGAGCAGGTACACTTATAAAGTAAAGATGTAATAAACACGCTGAAGTGAATGCACCAAATTTAATAGTTTTTTCCAGACTGTCAACTGAATTGAGTACCTAAAATGAATGATAATTTTATATCAATGTCACAACTTAAAATAAATTTGGAATAAATTGTTAACCTGTATTCCCAAAAGGCTGATACACATCACATTCAATAAAACTGTGAAAAAAAGAAGTGGAGAGAAACAAGACTCCAGAGTCTCAGCGAACCTAAAATTTTATATAATATATCCTATTTTTAAACTTATTTGATTAATGTCATAATAATTTTTTGAATAATCTTGTTACCTACTCAAGCGCATGACTATGCCATGCAATAGAAGATGTCATTTCTTTATAAATTTCATGTTTTGAGCGTTTCCTCAGGTTTTGTTTTTCATCGGTAAATGACATTACATTTTTTAACTGATAACTATAAAATTATAATAAAGACATCGAACCTGTCAGGTTATTAGATATATAATTTGTATCGTTTTTTTTGTATTCTGCCATTAAATAAAAGGTCAAAGTTACTGTGAGAAGTTTATAAACAAACTGGATAATACGACAAAAATTTAATGGAATTCGGTTAGTCATGACAAGCATTTATCTGATAGAAGAATACTAAAACAAAATTTGAACATTATTATTAATTATTATACATCAATTGTACATTATTTACCTAATTATAGCGAACAATCCACACACATGCTGCGTGGCAACTGCCAACATTGCCTCACAAGTAAATACAACTGACAAATTGTAAAATGCAGTGATGGAACCATGGATTAAAATCCAGTAGAAATATTTTTCATGATTAAATGGGAATTTTGCTGCATACACAAGTTGTTTCGGACGAGTTTCGTTTAGTGGAATCAAAATATCAAGAACAATCGGTGTTAATGACATTGAAACAAAAGTAAAAACAGACGCATACACGTTTACTAAAAAATGGGAAGAAATATCCATTATTTAGAAAATTCGATGAAATTAAAAATTATATCATTGATGAATACGATGGATTTTAAAATTCCTACTTTATATTGGTGAATATAATTAATTCCATTGTGGAACAATAATATAATGTAATTTAAATTATAATTCTGGGAAAATTTTAAACGAAAAATCAGACTCTCTTTACCAGCATAAAGAAGTGTAAAAAATCTTCCATGCTCTGCGTCGCTTTGCAGAATTTCTAGTTCCTTTCTAGATGACCAAAACTTCCAATCTTTTTGGATATAATTGACAAGTCTCCGCAACTACAACAATCGTATATCATGTTAATTGTTTTAAAAAGAAACAAACAATAATATAAAGCTGATATTCATAATAAAAAATTCCACATCATACCTTTTCTTCATTGTAAGTAAACACAGCAACATGACAAACACATATAATAACAACGGTTAAAGGTGAAATACACTCAAACATTGCATCGATGTCGCCCCAAACCGAAAAAAGAAAAGTAAACTAAACGCAAAAAATGGATTACCTGAAACTAATTAGTTTTAAGAAGATGAGCAATCATATTTATTTTATAAAATTTGTCAAAATTTTAACTACCTGAGGAATTATAGCAGTCGTAAGGGACATGAAAATTAAAAATCGAGTCAAACGTTTTTTTGCAGCCGTCTGATGCACCCACTGACCGATACATGATAGAGAAAATTTGTTAATTTTGAAATAACGACTATCAAAAACATTCATTTCACAAGAAAATCGCGAGAGAAACTGATGTGCTTACATAAGAAGGAACATTCGATACATAACTAGTAATTAGAGGACAATTATCTTATAGAGTTTCGTGTAGTGAAGAAAAAGAATCAGAATAAGCGATGAGTCTATAGCGTATCGGAAGAACAATGTATTCTAAACGTGAATAATTTTCAATTAATACCTCTATCGAAGGGATTTGCAGAAGGGAACTTCTCACGGAAGGCTAGAAATAATTCAGCTTTCTCGGAACATCGAAGGGTGAATTAATAGCCGAAGCTAGCTTACAGCTAGTTGGAAAAGTGTATTTGATTTTAAAGCTCTGTTTCATTACTATATCTATTCGAAAATTCTAACAATTAACAAGGAAATTACACTCAAGAAATTAGTGGCGCGGAAATTTGAAATTAGTGAATTGATAAACAATTGTGTTCTTTTTACTTCACTTTTCACTCCGCAAATATAATTTAAATTATATTATATTATCGTTCCACAATGGAATTAATTATATTCACCAATATAAGTTAGAAATTTAAAAATCCATGGCATTCATCAATGATATTTTTATTTCCACATCTTGCTTATCTCACAATGGTTATCTCGTTTTTTATTTAGAATATTTAATCGTGCTTAAGGTAAATATCCCAGCAATCGTGGCGCCCTTTTTATTACTTTTTAACTAAGTTTTAATCCATTATTATTGCTATTTATACTACGAAATGCTTAAACTCAATGTTTTTTTTAAAATTCATTTCAAACTATTCAAGTTTATAACCTATTTTCAGGATTACTGGGACATCTAATACTTTCTGAATGTGAAACCAAACAGAAAAAGTGAATTCATCACTTTCAAACAGAGCAATCTTACACGGCCTTATTATTTCTCAGTAATCGTGCCATTCGTCTATAAATTTTTTATACATATTTTCATATATATAATTGAATTACTATTAAGTCTCTCGTAGTGACTTCACTTCTAGGTCACTGATCCATTAAATGCGAAGGATCTATAGGATTTACTTCCTCTAATGAGCCTTGCAGTGGGATTCTGATGCCGTGAAAATTGTAGAATCCGAACGGAACTCTCTTTTTAACTCTCTTTCTATCCTTAGAATAGAAAGAAAGGTGTGGGAAAGAATAGTTAACTTATATTTTGATGAAAGGGAAAGAAGAGTCATATTTGAGTAGCTTTTTAAGGTTTATTCCGGTAACAATTGTTATGTTTATAGAGGGAATGCATTTTAATTTTTAATAAACATGTGAATAGTTTAAACGTGAGAAAAAAAGACTACTATTTTAACCGGTATAATAACCGGTAATAACCATAGCGAAAGCTTCGGATTGAAATTCATTCTGAACCAATCCGAAATTTTCCGAATTATTTTGGAATTTGTATCCGAACCAAACAGTTTCATTCCCATCTAATCCGAAAGAAGTTTTCAATCCGAATTAATCCGAAGCCCATTCAAAATCAATCCGAACTTGTAATTCAAATGAATCCGGTCAATCAGAATTAATCTGAACTTTCAATCCGAATGAATCCGGTCTATCCGAATCAATCCGAATGATTCCAACAAATTCGGATTCACTTGGATTGACCGGATTTACTCGGGTTGAAAGTGCGGATTAATTCTGATTGACCGGATTCATTCGGATTGAAAACTTCCTTCGGATTAGATCAGAATGTTATTAGATGTTTGATTCGAATACAAATTCCGAAATGATTCGGAAAATTTCGGATTGGTTCAGAATGAATTTCAATCCGAAGCTTTCGCTAGGGAATACATAAATTAGATAAAGTATTTAGAATTAATTAACATATTTATGTTTATCTACTTAAAAATAATATATGTAAGTGTACATAATATTGTTGAAGTTATATTATGAAGTTGCGTATTAAATAAATTTTTCTAAAATATATTTATTATTATAAGATCCTAAATCATGAATTTTATTTATAATACTTACCATAAAAGCAAATTTAATTTCGCCAACTTTACGTTTACAGAAATAAATATTTTTCACTAAAACTAGGCCATTTACCTCCGTCTGTATATGAAACGGATATAAATGGCCTAGTTTTAGCGAGAAATACTTATTCTAAATTTTTAATAGTGTATTTAAAAGAATTTAAGGTCATGTAGATTCTTATCTTACCGATCGGTAAGGTAGATTAGGTTCATGGTAAAACCGGTAAAGCGCAATATTTGTGATTTGTGTTATTTTGATGTGATGAAAACTGAGGCGTACGACGAAGATGATGTAAAATGTGAATGTTTATTATTAATTATTTGATGAATTTGTTATGAATTATACAGTAGAAAATGATTTTGTGCGTGTGTCACCATCTACCTCATATAATATTCCTAAAACAGGTAAATCATAATCACGAATTACCGAACTTTTCATTATTTGAGGTTATAGTTTATTTACAAGTTTATTGATTCATTTTTAAATTTTGTCTTCAAAAAAACGATATATGAGTATCTAAAATTTGAAAAAAATTATTAAAATATACAAACTCTTTTCCTTTTTAAAAAATCTACAAAGGAGAAGATAAAACATGAATTACCAGGTCACTCTTCTGAGCTTGTTTCTTCATTTACGTTCATGACTTTCCAACTTTTAAAGTTAAACTGACTACAATATTATTTCTTCTATATATTTTTCAGGAACCAAAGAGAAAAAAGTCGAGGAAATTATCATTATTGATTCCGAAAAAGAAGATCTGGAGGAAGACATGAAAACCGAAGTTTCAATTGGAGAAAACGATTTTAGAAATATGTTTGTTGACATATCAGAAATGAGTCAAAGTTCAGAGGATGAATTAGCCGAAAAATCTAATCCAATACTAATAAATGACAATTCTCTCTCACAAACAGAAATATTTAACGAAACTATTTGTACAGAAAAGAGTGTACAGAAACTGCCTCAGTGTAAAAATGGATGTTACTTGAAGATCACAGAACAAAATAGAAAGAAAACTTTGCATGCTTACCAGAGGATAAAATCGTTGCGATCAAGATTCAATTTTGTGAATGACATGACGGTAATGGTACCAACTATGATTTATGATGAAAAGTCTCCTGGCAGATTTAAAAAAATATACTATACCGCTTTCTATATTAATACAAAGCAAGGTAAAAAAAAAGTCTGCAGAACTTGCTTCCGCCTTACACTTAAAGAGTCAGACAATTTCATCTCATCAGTTTTGGTGAAAAAGTTTCTTAAACTTAATCGTAAGTATTGATGTATCTTAATCCTCTTCGTTGTTTGCGATATTTTTTAAAATTAATTAACAATAAATAAATTTATTTTTTTATTTTTCTTAGAAATGCTAGAATCCAGAGGAAAAAATCTTGGCGTGGAGGTAAAACAAAGCATGAAGCCTACAGTGATAACTGAAAAAACGAAAAAAACTGATGAAGTTGAAAGAACAAATACGGCTGAGAAAGGGGTAAAGATAATGTTAGAAAAGAATTATGTTTCATCTTCTCACCTCGTTAGGGATCTTAAGCTACAAAATGGATGGACCCGGATCCCTGGATGTGAAAATAAATGTAATTTAAAGATATCAGAAAACGATCAAAAACGTATTTTCGATTGCTACTGGCAAAAGGGAACGTTTCATTCAAGATTAAAATTTATTCAGAACATGACACAAATATCAAAAAGGATATATTTCGAGCAGATTGATAATGATAAAAGTCCCGAATACAATGCCAGTTACCATCTGAATTCAGACCGAGGTAAACAACAAGTTTGTAGAACTTGTTTTCGTATTATTCTTGCTGAGTCTGACAGATTCATCAGGGAAGTTGTGGAAGAAAAGTTTGGACAAATGTGTAAGTAATGTTTAATAATATAAATAAAAATAATAATAATAATGATTGTTAATGAATCTCTTTATTTTCTTTAGCATTGGAGGGCTCCAAAGGAAAAGGACTCGCAACCTTGGATGAAAATGCGAAAAACTCCGACGCACAGATGAAAAAACCTATATACATCTTCTCGGACGATGGTATACGACTAACTTGGACTCGACTAAAGCCCTGCAAAAGTAATTGTTGCTCGAAAGTTACAGAAGTTGATCAGATACGAACTTTTGACGTTTACCGTCAGGCAGCAACGCTTCTTGACAGATACAATTTTCTCAAGAAAGTGATATGCATCGTACCAAAAGAACGGCGTGACAGATTGAATTCTGACAGTTCCGTAAGATACTATCTTAATTCAAAAAAAGGTCCTCAAAACGTTTGCGAATCCTGTTTTCGTCAAACTATCAACGAAGCAGAATTTTTAATAGAAGCAGTTTTGGACGAAAAGTTGCGTGAATTGTTACCTGAAGATAAATTGAAACCTGTAGATAAATTAAAACCTGTAGGTAAATTGAATGATCCAGATGTACGTCTACAGGATCTGGTTCGTAAGCCGATTGAACAGGTAGAAGAACACATTAAGAAATTTCCACTCTATGAAGGTCAAGACTTCAACGCAAAGAGTACCGAGAAATATCTTCCAATGGGGTTGTCAATTGAAACCATGTACAATCTTTACGTAAAGGAAGCATCTAATCCTGTTAGTATGGATTATTATCAAAAGATTCTGACACTAATGAATTTGAAATTTAAACCAGCCATCCGGGAAAAATGTAAGAGGTTCGAGGGGGCTCTAGAAAAATGTATATCATCAAATGGCCTTCAAAAGAAAGCTAAACTAACTTGCCTTCAAACTGATCATATTGATACTGTCGAATCAATCCAAACGTTAAAGTCTCAAGGTGAAATAAAGGCACAATCTTCCAATAATTCACTCTTGCTTTGCTCCTTCGGTTTTCAACAAAGTTTACCCACTCCTTGGCTAAACGATCCAACCACTTATTACAAGCGACCTCTTTGGACCTACAACTTGACGATTCAACAAAATTTTGTCACGAATCTGGGAAACACCAAGTTCTACATGTGGCATGAAGGTATTGGACAAAAAACTTCCAATGAGATGGCTTCTTGTTTGTACCAATATCTTTTAAGCTTGCCTTCTAGTGTTAAACATGTAATCTTCTGTTCCAATTCCTGTTGCCAAGAAAGTAGAAGCAAAACCCTTTGCATGATGTTTTCACACTTGGTGGCAAATCACAAAACTCTGGAGACTATAGAGCACAAGTTCTTACTTTCTGGTCACTCTCATATTGAAGATAACCTTGATATTCATTTAACTGAGAAGATTATGAAGGAACATCAAGGCAAAATTCAATATCCGAAAGATTGGTACAATGCTTTCAGCAAATCTCTTAACTCAAACAACAAACCTGAAGTTGTAGTTATGTCTCCAGAGATGTTTTACGATTTTGAGGGTATGTGGAAAGACCCTTTACAAGAAGTTGAACCTTTTATCAATGAGAGTGTAAAATGGTTGCGATATACGAAGGGAACAGTTTTTTGTTACATGAAAAGTTGGACAGAAAGTTACAGATTTAAAGTTGAGGATTTAAAATTAAAATCTCAATGTGAGAGTGCGGGGAAAGTGACACTTTGTAATCTACCCGAAGTTTCTATAACTATGGAGAAAAAGAAAAGTCTTTTAGAGTTGCTTCCTTTGATGAGTCCAGATGTAAAAGGTTTTTACGAAGGGTTGCCTTCCGCACAAAATATTGTTCCGGGTATCGCTCTGAGTCAAGAAAACAAAATTTTTCAAGGGAAAGAAAAATTATCATTGGAATTAAAACGTCATTTAAAGGAAAATGATAATATAGAGAATATTGATTTACCCAGGGAAACTTGTATCATAAAAACTGAAGTAGATTTGGAAAGCGATGACCACAGATTTGAGGAGAATAAAGAGGGTCAAATAGTTTCGGATATTGAAATTCATGATATAAAAATCGAAGTCCAGGATATAAAAATTGAGCTCGGTGATGCCAACGAGTTCGCTGGATTACCAGAAAAGATAGAAACTTCAGAAAAAATGATAATCGATGAAGATACTTCCTTGTTGGATTCTAAGCCGAGAAATAATTTCAAAACGGAATCAGATTGGAAACCTCTACCTCCATGCCTCGAAAATTGTCACTTGAAAATTCCAGAATCTGATCAAAAACGAATTTTTAACTGTTACTCACAGATAAAATCATTCGGTTCAAAATTAAATTTCGTGGGTAATATGATAAAAATGAAAGCTATAACACCTGTGGTTGGAACAACTCCTATAATATTGAAAAAGAAAAATCCTAATATATTGTATTGTACCAACTTCTTTTTTAACACGGAGGAAGGCTGTCAGGACGTTTGCAGAAACTGTTTTGTTTATATTCTTGGCGAACGAGATGATTTTATCACAAACGTTTTTGAAAGAAAATTTCAGGATATTGATAGTGAGTATTTGTGCTTCATTTATTTTCTTATATAAGTATTATTAAATTTTAGCTAATATTCATTTAAAACTTCTTTTTAACCATTTTAATATTTTTTTTTGTTTCAGAATTAGCAGATTATGAGAGAGAGAATCTCCAATCCCAGAAAAGGCCAAGAACTTCGGAATCTGAAGAAATCGGCGAAAATCAGTTATCAGTCTCAAATTCTGATTATGTTAAATATTCATTTATAGAATACAATAGCCTAGCTACCGAACGTCTCAAAGTTGAAAAAGTACAAAAAGGTTTCACTCCAATACCTCCATGCAGAAATAGATGTTTCGAGAAAATAACTGAAAAAGATCAAAAACGGATTTTCGAAACTTACTGGCAGAGAGCGACATTTTATTCAAGATTTAAATTCATAAATGAGATGATAGACACCAAATATCGTGTAACATCTTGCATATTAAAACCGTCTGACCAGTTATATGACAGATATTATTTAGATACTGAAGAAGGCCGTAAAAGAGTTTGCAGAAAATGTTTCTGCCTTGTCATTAATGAAACGTACAATTTTATCAAGACAGTTTCAGGGAAAAAATTGCCTGAAAATTATAGTAGGTATTTATGCTATAAGTCTTTTTTTTATAATCAAGTTTTACATACTTGAAATGTTGAATGTTCG
Source organism: Synergus magnus (assembly GCA_032275165.1). NCBI lineage: Eukaryota > Metazoa > Arthropoda > Insecta > Hymenoptera > Cynipidae > Synergus > Synergus magnus. The sequence goes on along the minus strand of JAUESH010000002.1, from coordinate 908,076 downwards.
TAATTTTGAATTCCTAAATTTATCTTTTTGTGTTTAGGGCACGAAATAGGCAAAGAGAAAAGTCACCAGCCAAGGAAGATAGATGCAAATTCGAAAATTGAATTACTTAATGAAGCTGGTTCGCCATTCTCTGCTACTGATGCTTACTCATCGAGGAGCAGCAAAAATTTAGTGAAGCTATCTTCTCAAAATGGAGTTGCAGAAAGTACAAATTCTATTAAAGAGCAGACCAAAAAAGTAGAAGAACACATAAAGAAATTTCCACTCATTATACAAGGTTCCAAGAAGAATCTACCATTTGGATTGACAATTGAAACTATGTACGACCTTTACAGAAGTGAAATTCCAAACCCAGTGAATATGGTTTTCTACCGGAGTGTATTAGCCCAATTTGACCTGAAATTTAAACCCTCTTTTTTGGGCAAATGTAAGGTCTGCGAAGTGGCTCTTCGACAACTTAGAACTATAGATAATCCAAAAAGACGACGTAGGATTGAAAATCTTCGAACCTCCCACCTCTATGTTTGCCAAGAAGCTCAGAACTCTAAAGTGCGTGATGAAGAGGTAGCACGTAGTATCAATTCGATCGATATCAATTCAATTGATGTTTGCTCCTTTGCTTTTCGAAAAAGCTTGCCAACTCCATGTTTAGAAACACCCTTCGCATATTACAAACAACCAATGTGGACTCACAACTTAATAATTCAAAAACAAGTACACAGTAAGACCAAAACTGAGAATAAATTTGAATTTTACATGTGGCATGAAGCGCAGGCAAAAAAAAGTGTCAATGAAATGGCGTCCTGTTTGTACAGGTATCTTCAAAATTTGCCTGTAGAAATTAAGCACGTAATTCTCTATTCACCTTCCTGCTGCAGAGAAAGTAGAAGTAAGGCACTTTCAGTGATGTTTTCACACTTCATTGCGAATCACAGAACAATTAAGAGCATAGAACATAAATTCCTAATTTCTGGACATTCTGAAGTTGAAGAAAATCTAGATAATGAGTGGGTTAATCTTATCAACAAGTATCGTGGTAAAATTGAAGTCCCGCGTGATTGGTACCAAGCTACAAACTCAAGAAAAAATTCTTCTGTAGTTATAATGACTCCAGAGAAATTTTACGACTTTGAGAATTTGTGGAAAGAATTCGCAGATAACAGTGAAGCTTTTATCGATAAGAAGGTAAAGTGGCTGCGATATACGAAGGAAGGACCTGTTTACTACAAGAATAGCTGGGTGGAGAGAGATCGATTTCAAGTTTTGAATTTAACGTCTAAATTTAAGGAAATGTGCAAAGTAAGCTTTTGCAATCTTGATGAGCTTCGTATAACCAAGAAGAAAAAGAAGGGACTTTTGGATTTACTGCCTCTTATGAGTCTTCAAGCAAAAATATTTTACGAATCATTGCCTGATAACACTCTAACGCGAAAAACAAAAGGAAAAACGAAAAGAAAAATTGTATCAAAAGTTAATCTTGAGAATGGTGACTTGGATTACATCAAGGAAGAAGTGGAGGAACCGTCAAAGAAAAAGGCTAAAAAATGAAGAAAATAATTTCTTTCAGATATTATTAAAATTTATTTTCTAAAAAAGATCGTTTTTTTTTAATGTGAACATTGAATCCTGATTAATTTTTTAATTTAGATTGTATACCCTAAAACCTTGAAAATATTCTGGTATTTATGTTTATGTTGAACCGAATTTATTGTAGATTTGTAGTAAAGCAATCATTTTTTGATTATTAAGGATTTGTACACTTTAAGAATTTTAAATAATCGTACCAACTGCAGCCCGCGACGCATTCACATTTAAAAATATGTATTGGAAAAAGACCGGTGACAACTGAAACTTTTGCATAAAGGTAAACGCATTTTGCTCAACGCATAAGGCTCTCGACCAATCACAGGCCTCTAGCCTAAAATTATTGTAAAATTAGAAATAATATTTTTCACAATATGCGGAAAAACATAAAATCACTAGAACTATTGCATAAATATTTTAATTAATAATCTAATTGATATTTTTCTTTTAAAATACAATTATTTGTAAAAATTGAAATTGTATTTTTAGTATTTCAAAAATTCCCGCGAAATATGGCCAATAAGGTGAATTGCGCGAAGCATGCGCATTAGAAAAAAGGCGGATACTGGGAGCACTGATTTTAATGATGGAGTTTTTTTTTTTGGAAAGTTTGTGTTTATGGAACGAACAAATAATGTTTTTATCTTTTCACATGAAGGAAGTTATTGTTTATTATAAAATAGATTGATATACATTAACTGAAAATGGATATTACAATGAAGAATAATTTTGCGAGATCATCATCCACCTCATCAAATAATTTGAAACAAGGTAATACTTCCGTTAGCATTGTTTAAATGTCAGAAGCATCAATTACAATAACACATTTCCTCAAACAAGATAGACGTTTTTTTTTAAATAAAAAGAACCTTTTAAAGCCATAAAAAGCACAATTGTTGCTAATAAAAATAATAATACAATTTTAATGTATTTATGGACAAATATTCGATGTATAACAGTTAAATTGAATTTTTCCATTTTGTCGTTTTGAGGTTATGTAATATTAAAATTCTATGAATTTGAGCGAAAATAAACATTATGAAAGTTAAGAACCGAAACAAAAGACAAACAAAGACCCGAAACAAGATAACTTTAACTTTCAATTATATATATATAGTTGAGAAAAAAACCTTTAACCACTTTCAAGAGTAATCTATAAGTTATTTAATATTATTTCTTCCAC
>JAUESH010000002.1:888447-901172 GCA_032275165.1 Synergus magnus | reverse complement strand
AAGCGGCAGCAGAAATGGAGTCGGCATTTGTGGCAATACTCACCCCCCCAAACGCGATACGCTCGCTACGCCCCTGGCGTTACGTAATACTTGAACGGCCCCTAACATAATTTGTATTTTTCCGGATAATTCGAAAAAATAAAAATTATGAAAAATAATAATTCGGAAAAATAAAAATTATGGAAACTAATAATTCGGAAAAATAAAAATTATGAATAATAAAAATTACAGCACATTATTATTAGATGAAATTTGTTTTTTTTTTTTTTTTTGTTTTTCGTAAAATGTTTTTGCGCCCTTTGCATGGAAATGAATAAAAATTAATAAAGTATTATTTTCTTCCAGTTTGCAAAAGGTGGCAACGAGTCCTAGTAACTCGAAAGTCATGGTCAAATTTGAAATATTTTCATATTCTACTGCCGAAAAAAAATGTCATGAAGGATCATGAGAGGCTAAAAAAAATTTTTGAACAATATGGAAACTATCTGAACACTATTAGTTCAGATGTAGAGACATTTTCTAAAGTTTGTCACTTGGCTCCCAATATTGAAAAATTGAAATTGGTTGATACGTGTATCATCCATTCTGACTCAAGTTGGGAATGGGCATGCATAGATTTACGTGTATGTAGATACAATTATTATAAGCGTTTAGCATCACCTTATCGTGGTTTCAATTCAATGGAAACGATGCCGCAATGTACGTCAGATTATTGGAAAAATATTTTTCCATGGTTGTTACCCCACTGTCAAAATATTACAATGTTCCATATGGAATTAAGTCATAATTACTACAGTGAAAAGGATTTTATCTCTTTGCTGGCAAGGATGAAAAAGCTCAAATCTTTTCGTCTCTCTGGTTGTGAATACTTTAATTCACGCGGAATTTTTCTCCTCAATGTGCAATTCCCATTTAATACCATTGAGGATATCTCTCTGGAAGCTATGAAGCTGCCTTTTGACAACAAAATACTGTCTTTGGTAAGTTTTTATCTGTTACCTACCGACATCTCGGGTAATAAAAAACTTCAGGTTTTTTTTTTTTTTTTTTTTTTTTTTTTTTTTTAACAGAATTAGCAACTATAATTCTGCGGACTTTGCGCGCGATTAATTTCTCGCTTTTGCAGTCCTGCGGATGAAAAAGTTCAGAGGATTATAAACAATTTCAAATCAAAGGATTAAAAAAATTTTTAAGGGATTTCAAATAATTTTTAAAATTTGAAATATAAAAACTTGTAATTCCTTGTCTATTCTCAGGAACCTTAATAAGTTTTATAAAATCCCTTAAAATCCCTTCCTTTAAATTTCATAACATCACTTGATATTCCTTGATTTTTCTTAAAATTCCATAAAATATCGTTTTATTCCTTAAAATTTCTTGAAATATCGTTAAATATTTTTAAATTACTCAAAGTTCCATTAAATCTTATTCAATCTCTCAAAATTCATGAAAATCTAATGAAATTTCATAAAATCCCTTCAATCCCTGAAAATTATTTAATATCCCTTAAAATTACATAAAATCCTACAAAATATCGTCAAATTCTTTAAAATTACTTTAAATCCCATGAAACATCCTTAAATCACTTTAAAATTTATGAAAATACCAATAAGTTTCGTAAAAATTTTTTACATTTCTTAACATTATTCAAAATCCTATAAAATCTCATGAAATTCCTTAAAATACCTAAAAATCCAGTGAAATTTCTTAAAATCCTTTAAATCCCTTAAAATTTCCTACAATTACTTAAATTTCCACAAAATATCGTAAAATCCTTTAGAATTTCGTAAAATGACTTGATATTCCATATAATTTATACAATCCCATGAAATCCATTAAAATATCTGAAAATCCAATGAGATTTCTTAAAATCCTTTGAATCCCTTAAAATTTTCTAAAATTACTGAAATTTCCACAAAATATCGTTAAATCCTTCAAAATTTCGTAAAATCATTTGATATTCCATATAATTACTTAAAATTCCATGAAATCCCTTAAAATTTCCTAAAATTACTTAAACTTCTAAAAAATATCGTGAAATCCTTTAAAACTCCTCAAAATATAGCTAAATCTTTTAAAATTACTCAAAATTCCATGGAATCTTATTCAATCGCTTAAAATTCCTGAAAATCCCATAAAACTCCATAAAATCTGTTGAATTCCTTAAAATTATTTAATATCCCATAAAATATCGTAAAATCCCTTAAAATTACATAAAATCCTACAAAATATGGTCAAATTTCTTAAAATCCTATGAAAACTCCTTAAATCCCTTAAAATTTCCTAAAATTACTGAAACTTCCACATAATATCGTTAAATCCTTTAAAATTTCGTAAAATCACTTGATATTCCATATAATTATTTACAATCGTATGAAATCCCTTAAAATACCTGAAAATCCAATGAAATTTCTTAAAATCCTTTGAATCTCTTAAAATTGTCTAATATTACTTAAATTTCCCCAAAATATCGTTAAAATTTCATAAAATCATTTGATATTCCATATAATTACTTAAAATCCTATGAAAGTCCTTTAAGTTTTGTACAATCACGTGTTATTCTTTAAAATTACTTAAAATTCGTTAAAATGTCGATAAATCTTATAAAATTTCGTAAAATACCTGGAATCCTTTAAAAGTCTTTAAAATTACTTAATATCCCATAAAATATCGTAAAATCCCTTAAAATTATTCAAAATCCCTTGGAATACTTAAAAATTTCCTAAAATTACTTAAAATCAATATTTTCGAAATATATGGTATGCGAAAGCTCCGGATTAAAATTCATTCTGAACCAATCCGGAATTTGCATCCGAACCAAACAGTTTCATTCCGATCTAATCCGAAGGAAGTTTTGAATCCGAAATTATCCGAGACCCTTTCAAACTCAATCCGAATGAATCCGGTATATCCGAATTAATCAGAATTAATCCAAACTTTAAATCCGAATGATTCCGGTTAAACCGAATCAATCCGAACTTTCAATCCGAATCAATCAGAATTTACAATCCGAATGGATCCTAATTAATGCGGTATATGCGAATCACTCCGAATGATTCCGAAAAATTCGGATTCATTCGGATTAATTCTGATTAATTCGGATTGACCGGATTCATTCGGATTAATTCGGATCGCGATGAAACTATTTGGTTCGGATACAAATTCCGGAATGATTCGGAAAATTTCCTATTAGTTCAGAATGAATTTCAGTCCGAAGCTTTCGCTAGGAAAAATCACTTTTTTTTAAATAGGACCTCTTGAACTTTACATTTAAATGTACAATCTATTCTCCTTATTTTCAGATGATCAATAAATGTCCAATGTTGAGGAAAGTTGCCTTAGTTGGATTCGAAATGCAAAATTCCGAATTTATATCTGGAGCCTTAATTTTAAAGGCTGCGAATTTAAGGAGCTTAACATTGCAGTCAACAGTAAAAGGCACTGATTATTCTAAAATGTTAATGTGCTCATGCATTGCACACTTGAAACATCTCGAGAAACTGTGCGTTCCCTCTTCCACTTTTGTTAACGATCGATTTTTAATGATAGTCGGAAGAAATTGCAAGAAACTGAAGCAACTGAACATCAACTGTAAGTATAGGAATCTTCGTTATAATAATAATAATAATAATAATAATAATAATAATAATAATAATAATAATAATAATAATAATAATAATAATAATAATTATTATTATTATTATTATTATTATTATTATTATTATGAATAATACTAATTATTAATATGATATTCGATTTTTCTTTTCCAGATTGTGAATCTGTTACTGACGAGGGAATTTCAAGTATATGTAATTTAGAGGATCTGATTTATTTACAGATGCGGGGCTTGAAAAATGTAAAAATGCCCCCACTGCAGAGATTGAAAAATTTGGTAGCATTAGATTGTGGGTGGAATGAAATTGAAGAAGAGTGTCTTTGCACTTTTTTACAAAAAGCAGATCGCCTTCGAGCTCTTTTTATAACTCACTGTGACAAAATCACTTATAAGTTTCTAAATGTGGCTGTTGAGGTCGTCAAACAGCAAAATTCCGATAGAGTTTTGGATATCAATATGTCATACGTTGTAATTGATCAGAGAAGAATTTCTAGTAGTATACCTTCGAATCTAAACATAATTACGGAAAGTCTTCATTTTGGAATTGAGAAGTTTGACATTGATGATTGCCCTTTCGAGAGAAAATGCTGAGAAAATTGCAAAGGGGTGTTTAGTCCACTCAAAATGGTAATTGTGATAAAATCTAGATTATTCATATTATACATGTGTATATATAAACTATATACTAACTTCAGTAAATATTTATCGACAAAGAATTGAGGGAAACTGATTTCCTCAGCTTTTGATGATATAATCTAATGATATAGTCTAAAAATGATCTTTGCGACAGAAAGTTATTATTTTTAAACCCATTTAGATCTGATGTCGCGAATTTTTCATTTGCAGAGGGATTGAGAAAATGGGAAGGAAATAAGGGTATATATAGTGGGTTGCAGAATAGTACACCGGGAGGCGGCAAAGCCAGACAGATCATTTTGCCGAGGCTGAGGCTCAGGAAACCGGTTTCATCGAGCCTCTTTTTTCAGGCGACCAGCGAGCCACCATCTCGTCCTCTACCACTGGAAACTACTCTCTATTGGCTCTAAAACACCATGCCTTTTATGATTAATTGTCTGTGATTCCTGCCCCAGGGTAAACTCCACGAACTCGATACTGACTACTATCCATAGATGGCACCCCGAAGAACTCTCGAGGCCATCTTCGTTTTCCTCGAGTCCTCCTGATCAATTTTATTTCAAGAAAAAAAATCAGTTTTTTTTTTTAACTTTTAGAGTAAATTTTATACATTTTTCATTAATTTGTATTCTACTCATTGAGGCAGTTGCCTATCCAATGCATCCCTTTTGTTCAAGGACCTTTCTCTTCGACAACCCAGTGGGCAAAAAAATATTGTTACCTTGAGGACGTCATAAAGACATCCTCAGGACGTCCATGTCAGGCTAATTGATTATATTTTAAAGATAACATATCTTTATTTTTTTTAAGATATCTCATATCTTAAAGACGCCCTAGCGAAAGCTTCGGATTGAAATTCATTCCGAACCAATCCAAATCATTCCGGGATTAGTATCCAAACCAAACAGTTTCATTCCGATCTAATCCGAAGGAAGTTTTCAATAAGAATTAATCCGAGGCCCATTCAAAATTAATCCGAATGAATCCCGGCTATCCGAATTAATCCGATCTTTCAATCCGAATAATCCCGGTCAATCCGAATTAATACGATGAATCCGATCAATCCTAACTTTCAATATCCGAGTGAATCCGGTCTATCCGAATCAATCCGAACGATTCCGCAAAATTTGGATTCATTCGGATGGACCGGATTAATTCTGATTACATTATTCGAATTGACTGGATTAATTCGGATTACAAGTTTGGGTTGATTTGAATTTCAATCCGAAGCTTTCGCTAGGGCGTCTTTTGGACATAAGGACGTCATAAATTTGTTTCGTGGATTTTTTAAGACATTTTAAAACTGTTTTTGAACTTTAAAAATTTTTTTTTTATCATTTTCTTATACTTTACGACATTTGAAATGATTTTAAAGGATTTCAAGATATTTATTTTAGTGATTTAAACATGTTTTAAACGATTTAAAACATTTCGAACGAATTCAAGAGATTTAAATACATTTTGAGTGGTGCTTCAATATCTCTTGGAAGTTTTTAGAATTACATAAAATATCTTGTCATCTTTTCACATTCTTTGAAATTCCTGAACTTCATTTATTTTGTAATTATTTTATTTTTATAAAATGTATTTAAATCTTTTGAACATTTTTGAAATCCTTGAAATTTCATAAAATTAATTGAAATTTATTCAAATCGCTTGAGATATCTTGAAATCTATTCAAATTCTTTGAAATTTCTAAAATCAATAGTAATCTTTGGATAATCTTTTGAGCTTATTTAAAAATCACTTGAAATCCCGAAAATCGAAAAAAATCTGTTAGCATCCCGTGACATTCCATAAAATTAATTGGAATTCATTAAAATCACTTGAAATATCTTGAAATCTATTTAAATTCGTTGAAATTTCTCAAATCTATAGAAGTTTTTGTAAGATCTTTGGATAATTTTTTGAGCTCTTTTAAAATTCATTTGATATCCCTGAAATAAGTAAAAATCTGTTAGCATCCCTTAAAATGTCTTAAAAACCTTCACTCCTTTTGACTCCTTAAAATTCTTTAAATCTTGTGAAATCTGAAGATGATAATAATAATAATATTAATAATAATAATAGTAATAATAATAATAATAATCTGTAGATAATTTTAAGATTCGACAAATTCAATAAAATTAAATAAAATCCCTTAAAATCTCTTTAAATTTATTAAAAGCACTCAACATATCTTTAAATCCTTTAGAAACATTCTAAATTTCTTGAAATCTATTTCAGTTCCTTGAAATTCGTTAAAATCAGTTAAAAAGTCTTTTGAAATGTTCTGAAATCTTTAGAAATCTTTGGAAGATCATTTCGATAACTTTTTAAGCTTTTTTAAAATCCCCTTGAAATCCCCAATATCAATAAAAAATCTTTTAACATCCCTTGAAATGTTTTAAAATCCTTTAGTCTTTTTTACTCCTTAAAATTCCTTAAATTAAATAAATATCTTCAAATCCTCAAACAATTGTTGAAATCTTGTGAAATCTGAAGATAATAATAATAATAATAATAATAATAACAATAACTTTTTGAGATAGGATATTCAAAGATATTAATTTAATTTATTGTAAAATCATAAAAATTGTTATCAGTGATCCCTCAAAACGATTAATAAATCTATGATTCCATTCTGAAGAAATTTTTGGTACATTTTCGACTTGGAATTGTTGTTATGGTGAACAATATAGGCAAATATTCTGGGAGAAGAAAAAAGCTCCGTCGTTAGTATATAGTTGAGTGTAAAAAATGATATATTTATTATATTGAATATATAGTATAGATTATATTGAGTGGATAAATTTATTATAAAGAGTAGACTCTAGAACTATAGAGTGTCCTCAAGAGCCCTTCACCTGTTGCCATGCCTTCTCTCTCCTTTCCTTTTCTTTCTTTCTTTATTTCCTTCTTTAATTCTTTCTTTCTTCCTTTCCTTCTTCCTTTCTGTCTTGCTTGCTGGCTCGTTTGCTTCCATCCTGCTTGTCGACTCCTACCCCCGCCGTATGCTGCCATTTCCTATCGGCGTCCCCCTATCCTATCCGAACCAGGTCCCAGACTGTCGTGAATTCTCGTAGGGATACAATCACGTGATGATCGCGAGTGTGAGTACCAATTCGGCCCTTCAAAAATTTTGCAAGGTCCAGGGAGAGGATATATTTCGATTTTTTTAGCGACCCTTTAAAGAAGAAATTGCATTTTCAAAATGAGGTACGATTTGTTTGATTATTTTTTTTTTTTTTTTAATAATTGGTGCAAAAAAAAATTTTATTTATTGAAAAATATGCTATTATTGAATTATATTGTTTAATTTATATGAAATAATATTTTTTATTGGAAAGAATGAGGATTGGAGGCAAAAAATAAAAGACCAGTTTTTTTATTATCCAGAATTTAAAAAAAAAAGTAAAACTAAAGACAACAAATATTAGTCAATATGGAATATAAAAATAAAAATTAATAGATTCACTTATTTAGAATTTAAAAAATGAAAAAAGAAATTTTAAAGTAAAAAATTATAGAATTCAGGGTTGTAATATTTTATATTAATTTTAATTCGTTTTAATTGAATTTTGAAATGTGAATTTGAGAAAATATATTTAATTATATATTTTTTTATATAAATAAATAATATAAAGAATATCGAGGCAGAGTAAATTTTCCTGCAATTACGGGTAAAGGACCTTCACATTTACCTCGATGTACCTTCGTTTTTTATCGTATTACCTTAACTTTATGTCTGGTCAGTCATGGACATTTACCATAATCGACTTAATTCATGAACATTCAGTTTTTTTTTGTGATTAAAAGAATTTTTAATTTACTTTTGAGACACTATCAATAACAAGGATTAAAATAAATTTGACATTCAATTTCAAATACATTTGTACAATTTTCTCGGTTTTTTTTTAAAAAAGTTTTTAAATTCAAATTTCTGCGATATCATTTTAAATTAATCACACTTTATTAAACAAATTTTTAAATGTAATTTAAAATAATTTAGTAATTATTAATTTAATATTAATTTTTAAATATTAACAAATTTTACAAATTTTAAACAAATGTACAAATTTTAAAGCGGTTCCTTTTTTACCATCAAGTTCAATAAATTATTACAATATCCATTTTTATTGAGTTTTAGAACTGTTAAAAAGTAAGGTACAAATTCCTATACTTTTTTCTCACTAATAGTTGACATTGTATGATAAGTTTTTGCCATATAATAATATAAAATAAAATTGCCACAGTTAATGATTATATTCCTCATTTGATTGATCAATTTTTAATTCCAATTTTAAATCCGATTTCAATGGGTCTGTAAAAATTTCAAGAAAAATTTCCTTGTCTGACTGTGTTCTTGAAGTCCTTTGATATTCAATGTCGAGGCAAGTGATAGTGAAAGTAACGACCTTGAAAAGTTATCTTTACGTGCCAAGGAGTTAATCTGGAGGAATTTTGAGCCTGTATTAAATGCCGAATTCTGATCCTTCTCACGATTGGAAAATAGATTTAAATCCAAGAATAACTCTAGTATTCATAGGACAGCAAGTATAGTGGGGGAGGGAGTGGGGGGTTGACAGAAAATTAACTGACGAACAATAATATATCAAAATTAAATCATATCATCTTTCCTCAGCAGCATCTAATCTTCCCTCTCAGCAGGGAAGATTTTCTGTTAAAACAATTGATCGTTCCGCCTAAATCTCCGCAACCCGCTCTTCACTAATGTATTTCAAAAGCCATTAAACAGGCGCAATTTGCCTTTTTAAGTACTTTTTCGATTCAGTGCTGTAAAAAGGGTTGCATTTTTTCCTCGTAGGCATTGCCCATTGTAGGACACCCTGTATAAACTCACTATAGCGAAACTTCTTTAAGCTACACTAGCAGTCGTACCTGCCAACAGACGCAGACTCCGGTCAAGGTCGTACGTTGTTTAACGTTCTTTTTGTACTTTTCATGCTTCTCTACCCGGTGACTCGTGAGCAAAAGTACCAGAAGGGTGGCAGACGGATGCCTACAGCATTCTTATGCATTTCTCAGCCAGCCAACTTGAACGGCCAACTTTAATCGCACCGACCTATCTATTCCTTGATAAATTTATTACAATTAATTTTCCCTTTCTATCCAAATTACACTCATTACCTTTCATATAATCCAACATTAATTAATTTTTTTTTTAATTCAATTAAGACCAGCGTTAATTATTTTTGTTGGTTTTTATATAGATATTGACTCTGGCCAAAGATATTAATATCTTTGCTCTGGGGAAAGCTTCGGATTGAAATTCATTTCGAACCAATCCGAAATTTTCCGACTCATTCCGGAATTTGTATCCGAACCAAACTGTTTCATTCCGATCTAATCTGAAGGAAGTTTTCAATTTGAATTAATTTGAGGCCCATTCAAAATCAATCCGAACTTGTAATCCGAATTAATCAGAATTAATCCGAACTTTCAATACGAATATTTCCGGTCAATCAGAACTTTCAATCCGAATGAATCCGGTCTATCCGACTCCATCCGAATGATTCCGAAAAATTCGGATTCATTCGGATTCATTCGGATAGGTTCGGATTCATTCGGATTGACCGGATTCATTCGGATTCAAAATCAATCCGAACTTGTAATCCGAATTAATCAGGATTAATCCGAACTTTAAATCCAAATGATTCCAGTCAATCAAAATCAATTCGAATGAATCCGGTCAAAAGAGAACTTTCAATCCGATTTAATCCGGTCTATTAGAATCAATCCGAATGATTCCGAAAAAATTTGGATAAGTTCGAATTGATTCGGATTCATTCGGATTGATTTTGAATGGGCCACGGATTAATTCGGATGGAAAACTTTCTTCGGATTAGATCGGAATGAAACTGTTTGGTTCGGATACAAATTCCGGAATGATTCGGAAAATTTCGGATTGGTTCAGAATGATTTTTGGCGCGAAATTTGAGTTAAAAATTTCGTAGTTAAAGTAAAAAGGGTTAAACTCCTTTGTTGCTAAGGAGATCCTTAAGATAGGAGGGTTTCATTACAGACTGGTTGTAGTTCAACGTAGTTTTTCTTTTCCTTGACTGGAAGCAGTTCAGCACACATTTCTGCTCGCTCGGCGAAGACCAAAAAGACCAATGAATCAACCAGGCTCAGTGGAGGCTCCCCTCAAACTACATTCTGAGGATGTGTATGCAGTACGATCGGTTTCGCTGCAAATATATACCCCGTGACTAATTTTTTCCGAATTTCAAGTTTATTTGAGATTTTATTTCGAATTTTATTTTCAATTTTTCCAGTTTTCAATCGATAACGGAAGATTCAATTTTTCGCTTGATAACTTGATCGGTGTCTTGTTGCAGAACTGGATATTGGCATGACCTTGAATGAAAGGACGAAAGGGTGGAATGCTCCGATTCTCGTCAGGAATTCGCGAAGATTGCTTCGAGCGAAGCTAGAAAATCCAGATTCTGTAAATCTAATAGCAAGCTATTGCACAAAATAAATTTAAAATATTTTTTTCTTCTTATTATAATTCAAAATGTATTTTCTTATATTTTTTATAAACCTAACAGGAAAAGTTTTTCTAGTTGGGCATAAAAAGTTGGTATGACTGGATTCTATTTTTTTGGCGCTAATTTTGAAATATTTTTTTATTCTGAAAATGTATAATGTAATTGAAAATTTTTATTTTTAGGGCTAAACTGAAGGGAAATGAAAAATCCAGGAAATGTTATTTCACCGATTTTAACAAGGAAATGGGCAGAAAGTTACTTTGCAAGAATTCTTTTGAGGACGAAATGAAATTGTGTCAAGGTTTGGTAACTCCACCACCGTTGGCGTCATTCAACAGCCAATGGGGTAAGAGTTTCCTCCCGTTGATGCAAAATACACCGAGAACATAATAATTTACAATATAATTAAAAGAAAATATATAATTTTAGTATTTAAGTTGATTTATTTATTGTATTATATTAAAATAATCTTGTGTAATAAATAAAAAGGCGTTAAGAATATTTTAATTGTAGAATTTTTAATTGAAATAAAAAAATTTAATTTATTTGTAATCATAAGAAAGGAATCTGTTTTACCTAAAGTATCCTTTCCGCTTGCAACCAGATTTACGTTCCTGCAATTCAATATTCACTTTTTAGGTAGATAGACTTGGGCGCCTTCCGAGATGCAACCAGACTTACATATATTATTATTTATTATAAATAATGTTATTAAATCATTTACAAATTAAGTTTACAATAAAAATATTTTATTTTTCCTTTTTAATTTTAAAATATTGCAATTTTACCCCTAAACTAAACAAATTCGAATCGAGTATTTTAATTTCGCGCGCAAAGTCGGTAACGTCAATCTCTGTAAGTTACCGACGGAGGCGATGTCAAATACCCAATGAATCAATGTTTTTGGAATGAATCACTACATCCGTCAAAAAATTCTTTGGTTATTTTGTTGTGATTCATATATTCTGATTATCAGTGATATGTTTCTTTTTGATTCGTGTTGTTCGTTTCAAGTTTATACAATATTTGATTAGAACATTAAAAAATCATCAAAAGAAAAAGAAATTCGACAAAATAGCGCCATTTATCAAAAATGGAAATCAAAATGATTTATCGGACGTTTTTTTCAATTATATTAGTGCAAACGTGTTACTCTATTACAAGAAACGTGAGTAATTGCTCTAAATTTTTATATACGCCTCTTGTTATCTATTCATATATATATAATTGTATTTATATAATGAACCATACAATACACGAACAATGAAAAAATAACTAAACAATGGAATATTTCAAATTGAATGCAATTTTGCGCTCTTTTCTTTGTTTGAATAAAAACTAACACTGTTTAGTATTCTTGGGTAATATTTTTCTTATTCTCATTATAAAATTAAGTTGCGTATTAATGTGTTTTTGTCCATTGTAGAGGTTAGGATTTTAAAAAATGTTGACAAACACTGGAAATTTTCAGCGACATGATTTTTCTCTCTCAAAAATAAACAAACACAGCTTTCAAGATCGTATTAGTTATTTCATAAAATTAAATTTTTTTAAATTTAAATTTATCATTTTAATTGGTCCTTTGATAATTTTTTGGGGGCTAATTTCATTAAATTATAATTTTAATGTTACAGGAATGTAACTGTTGTGTAACAGTTATGCAATATGAATGTATCTGGTGTATAAGAGTTACGTTTATAGTCCAGAGGTAAAAGCAGGGGGTGGCCAAT
This sequence comes from Synergus magnus, assembly GCA_032275165.1. Lineage (NCBI taxonomy): Eukaryota > Metazoa > Arthropoda > Insecta > Hymenoptera > Cynipidae > Synergus > Synergus magnus. The sequence continues at coordinate 888,696 of JAUESH010000002.1, read as the reverse complement.
TGTCAGGGAAGTCAGGGAAATTTAACAGATTTTAGAAGCTTTCCGAGGATTTCAAAGGATTATAAAGAATTTCCAGGCCTTCGTTAACATTCTCGGGGTTTCTAATGATTTGAAACGTTTTTCAATAATTTTAAGGGATTTTACGAGGTTTCTAGGAATTTAAAGGGCTTAAAAGAGACTTGTATAATAATTAAAAGATTTAGTGGAATTTTAAAGAACTTTATGAAATTTTAAGAGATTTTTAAGAAA
>JAUESH010000002.1:818975-843907 GCA_032275165.1 Synergus magnus | reverse complement strand
AAGTAAAACTGCCCATCCCTGTTTGTATTGATTACACTGTTAAAAATGTTTCCATACTTATTTCTAGATAACAACAATTAAATTTTTTTATTTGTAAACATATCTTCTAATTGTAAACTAATAAAAATAAATTATATAGAAACTAAAGTGGTACAATTAAAAATATTTTTAACAGTGTATGAAGTGGATTATTTGAAAGCAAATGTGATGCCACATTTTTTGTACAGTGACCTTAAGAGATAAACTATTTCTAAACCTATTTCGTACACGATGCAGCTGCGTGGGCAGTGTTGGCTTCTTATGCGTGAGTGGTGTATTTTTTTTTTGTGTAAAATAATTCGAAAAACAACCGAATTGAGAGCAAGAAATGTAAATTTTTATTTAAAAATATCATTCTTGCTTTCAGTGCTTTTTTGAATACACAATAAAATTGAATTTGAGTATTAGAGAAAAACTTACAATAACATTACCTTTCCACCTGAATGTTTGAATATTTAATTAATACATATTAATTGTTTCGTAACTCTTACGTGAGTGTAACTCAATAGTAATATAACAGATACCTAATAGTGACCCAATTGTTACAAGTTGTGCATAGTGGCTTAATTGTTATCTAAACATAACATAACTCTTACAAACTCAATAGTATCACAATTGTTACATAAGCGTAACAGCAATGTAACAAACATTACATGAATGCAATATAAATGTTACATAAAGGTTACATATATGTTACCAAATTGTTATATACAGTATTTATTATGAAAATAATGCTGAAATCATAGATTTATAATTTTTTGCAGTGTGTGTGACTAAACTAAACGTTCGTTCCATCTAGTCTAGTTTGTGTAAGCCGGATTTCTCGAACCTTTTGTATAAATACAATTTTGTTTTTCCTTTTTATTTAAATTGCGGCCAGAGCTATGGTGCGTGCAGAACAAATAATTATTTTAATTATATATGATTATATAGTGACGACGTTTAGATATCGCATTGGTTTCGTTGGTTACATTCAGTTTTAAAGCGCATACTCGGCTAATCGTTAATTGGCTGATTAATCAATAATTTATTACTAGCTGCGCTTTAGGCAAACGGCAAATGTCAGGCATTGCGAGTAACATTCACCCTAGAAGCAATTTTTACCGTTCTCTCTTCTCCCGATATTTACAACGATCGATACAGTTTAAAAATAAAAAATGCAAATAAAATAATTTATTTTACAAAAATTATTCTTTCCATTTTTGAAAACTCGATTTTTTTTTATTACAGAAGTTTTACTCTGTAAAAATTCTTTTGTACTACCACACCTTTCTAATTATTTTTAGGGAGCGTCTTTTTTGAATTTTTTAAATTTAATAGGGCAGCAGGAAAAGAGAGTGAAGAGAAGAAACTATCAGAAGAGGTAAATATTTAGAGAAGAGTGACGTATCGTCAAAGAGGATTCGAATAACTGTCCCTCAAAGGAGTTTAATTACGATCTCTATAAATTGCAGTAAGCTACACTTGTGCCTAGTTTCAAAAGTTATTTAATTTAGAAACAATGGAGAGTTTCATTTTGAATAGAGCTCTAATTCTCTCTTATTTTGTATATTTTAAGCATCACATCAAATAATAAATTATTGAAGCGTTTGTTACATAAATGTTACATGATTGTTACCTAAATTTTATAAGAGTTTTACTTAGTTTCAGTAAAATCGTTATTTAAATGTTATCAAAGGGTTACATAAATGCAACGTAATTGCCACATAAATGCAACGTAGTTGTTACATAAATGCAACGTAATTGTTACATAACTTCTGTAAAATAACTTTTGAATCCAGCATTTTCGTAACAAGGAAAAAATCTGGCTGCACAAATAACTGGGTCAAATAATTTTTTGAACAATATTTGTATTCTTTCAAAAATTGTTTTCCTTGAGACGAGAAAATATCGAAAGCAATTTGCAAGCTTTACAAGGCAGTAAGCGCAATAATTATAGCCATATGAAAATATAGTGCATGAAAATGTATTAACAGAGATTAAATCCTTTTTTTTCGCCAATTATTTATTATTAATCTTTTATACCTTGCCTCAATAATTGTCCTATTTACTACTTTTTTTTGTTTTTTATTAAGATTTCTTTTTTATTCTATTTTCTTATTGTTTTTTTTTTTTTTTTTTAATAAAATAATGGGAATGATTTGAAGTGAATTTTAAACAATTTGAAGTGCTCACTCCATTAATACATTTGCGGTAATTGGTAAAAGTTGAATTGATCTATAAACTATTCGAACTGCTAGGAAAGGAAAAAAGAAAAACCAAGAAACTCTGTGAAAACGAAGTGGAGGAAGTTTAAGATGAGTGTAGCATTTTACTTAGCATGATTCAAAATCTTACTTCTTTTTTCTTTTTCTTCCGTCCATATATACTTCCCTGCAATTGGAGAAGTGAGAAACAGTTGTTACATAGAGATACAAATATAGAGAGAGCAAGGAAGATTCCTGATTATAGGACTTTCTTTTAACGAAGATTTTTTTTTAAGACGCAACCATAGAATAAATCAAGGCGAAATTTCGAAGCGATATCAGTGGCGTACTTACATTCCCCATATATTTATAAACTGTAAACTTTTAAAAAATGTTCTAAATTTAATTTTAAAATTTTTCTAAATTTAATTTTAAAATTTTCTAAATTTAATTTTAAAATTGTCTAAATTTAATTTTAAATTTGTCTAATATTTGGGAATTTAAATTCGCCTCAGAAATCAAAACTAGCGAAATAGCATTAAATTGTATATTTTACAAACAGACTCACACTTAGACACACATTCTTGCATTAATGTCAACTTTCAAATTTTTCTAAATTTTTTATTGTAGACACAGACTGATTTATTTGAATTCATTTGTATCTACAATAAAGAAACTAATGATTGTCTAGCATACTATTCACACTTCGCACAGAAGGAAAATTTACAGGAAATGAAACATTGCTATGTCGCAAGTCTTGGTAGTTAAGAAGACAAAGCGTCGTTGCTCAAAAGAAAATAAGTACAATAGGCGCACTTATTGGTTGCTTTTGTTTACGCCCAAAAATCAATACTGAAATACTGGTAGAGGGACAAAGAGAACATCCACAGATGTTGTATGTGTACACTGTACAATATTCAAGCAAAGATACAGCGGAGAAGGATATTGTTTTGATTCTGAGGATCTTTTCAAATCAGAATATTGCTGTACTACAGCTGGTTTTCCACAATTTTTAATTTTTCATAAATATTTTTTTTTATTTAAAAATTATTATATTTGCAACTTTTATGCCATTGTTATAATACAGTTACATAATTGTTACCTGTATGTTATGTGACAATTATATAACTGTTATGTAACACCGAGCTTACATTGTTTTATTTAATTTTAATTTTAATTTTAATTTTAATTTTTTTTTCTTTTTTTTTAGGAAAGAGGAGAGAGAAGAGGAAAGAAACAGGCATAGCACCAATGACATCGCAAACATTCAGCACACGACATATTTGAACTTCAGAAACACAGACAGGAACAGATTTTGGTGATAGAATATGATTAGAGAGGTTCATCAATGCTACAATAGATATAGTACAGTAGAAATGTGAAGGCAGTTGGGTAAAGCCTAATACTCTGTCGTCTTCCAAAAGTGGTGAAAAATCAGTTTCAAAAATAATTTCCAAAAGACTATTGAAAATATTGCATCCAAGCATAAATATTTTTTGAAATGTGATTTCTTTGAATTCAACACTTGCTGGAAGACGATATACAAGAATTTACCCGATGAGTAAAATTGTAGTAGTTGAAGCGTACACTCAACATACTTTTAGTTAGCAACGCCTGTAACCTTTTTTTCGCCGCTTCGCGCAGTTCACCAATGCAATATTTACTCAAGAAATTTGTCTCTTTTTTCTCCGGAACTGAAGAAATATTTACCGACTGGAAATTGTGCCCATTTATTTCTAATTATGTTGGTGAAAATATACAAACGTCAGTTTCATCCACAGTGGCTCTTAAAAATAAATAAATAAATAAAAATAAATTTTGTTATTTAATTTAAAAATAGCTGAACCTCCTAATTTTGAATTTAAAAAATCCTCTCTTTTAGTACACACAAATCAGGAGACACTGGTAACAAGTAATAATTATGATGTATTGTAACTAAATATTTAATCTAAAAAAATGAAATGCTGTTTGAGAAAAAAATGACATCTGTAAGAAAATCTAGATGAATATGTACACAAACGCAAATTTGATTGGCCTTTTTATCATATGAAATGTAAACAATAAACAAAGGTATGACACACATAATGCGTTGAGTATGAAAAGCGAACACGATGTGCTTCCTTTTGTGCATATGAAACACAACGTTGTCGTTCTGCACTGATAACGTAACCACTTATGTACACAATGATCACAAAAGTTCCCTGGGAAATGTAATTTAATCTTAGGAGCATTTTTAATATAAAAAAATTTTTAAAAAACACATTTGTAAACCTTTTTTGAAGTTTTTCTCTTTCCTAAAGGGATTTCATAAAACATTTTTTTTAAACTTGGAAAATTACTACAACCTTTGATTTTAAATAATTTTAAACTATTATTTTAACGTTTCTAATCAATAAAAATGTGGTGATATATATGTATATATACGTTGAAGGAAATTCCGATGTGAATAAAGATTGTGGTATTTTCCAGACTAGAAAAATGTAAGTTTGTTAAAAGTTTTAGTCGCTATAGTTGGCAGATTAATAAATAGAGAGGATGGAAACATAATGGCGTACCTCGCCTTCAGCTCTCTTTTTCTCAAGCTCCTTCTGTTTAGCAAGCTCCTCAGCAATGCGAGCTTCTATTGCTGCTAGGGATTCCCGCGTGAACGGACGGAACAAACTTCGTTCTTCCTCTGATATAGAGCCAGAAACTTCGGACATTGTCTAGGCTGCACACAACTGAGCCACCTTCCTGAAAAAAATTACAAAAGTGTTTAATAAAATGCTCCTTTATCAATTTTTTCTTTAAAAGTTAATTTAGAGTCTTCTTCGTACATCAACAATTCTGAAGTCTTCATTCCTCTCTAACTTCTTTTCTTCTGAGAGGAATATGAAGAGATCAACGCCGAGGGGTTGATTCAATCTTTTGAAATCTTTTGAAATCCCCAGAAAACTTTTGAAATCTTTGAAAAATGTCACAACTTTTAAAATTTTCGAAAAAAACTTTTTGAAACCCTGAAAATTCATTTAAAAAATCTTTTGATATCTTGAAATTTTACCAAATCCCTTAAAATTCCTAAAAAAATCTTTTGCAATTCCATAAAATCCTTCAACTTAATTAAAAAAGACTTTTAATATCTTCAAATTCTACGAAATCTGTAAAATTTCTAAAAATCCTTTAAGATTACTAACAATCTCTTGGTATCATTTAAAATTTCTAAAAAAAAAAAAAAAAAATTGAACCCTGAAATCTAGAATACACTCAAAATTCGAGTAATCAACCCCTCAATCAATGCTATCGACTTTAAAGCCTTTAAATTTCCGGATTAAATATCTAAACCTATAAAATGCTGAAACATCGAATTGATCGAGTAATTTCGTACCTTGCTATTGGTGCTAACAGTTTCTAAAATGGCGGCTGTGTTTGTATTGTGGGAAATAGTTCAACAGCTGTTGCCGAAAGCGAAGCTGGGAATGAGATCTAGGATTGCTTTTGGAAAGCTGCCTTCTCGATTTGGAATGCGTGATGGTGTGTAGAGACGTTTTGTGTGGTCGGACGGATAAATGCGGTTGTCGCACCACGTTACTCCACGGTTTCCGGTTCTGGATGTTTGTTCTCTCCCTAGAACTCCACTTCCTGTTTGTGATCTTTATTATTCCTAAATTGTTCTTTGACGAAATGGCGGCGACCAATAACGAACGCGCTGCGGCAGTGCGTGGTATAGTGGGGCCCGTCCAACTCAAACCAAGATTTTTCATGTCCGACCTGGAAAAAAAAATGATTTTTTCCTTTTTCCAAAAAAAAAAAAATTATTATTTTTAATAATTAATCAAGTTTTATACTCACGTATACATGAAGCGGCGGGTGTAATCAATCTGTTATCCGAATTATCATAGTCTGCTCCACGTTTCAGTCTGTATCTGAAAAAGGAAATTTTTATTATTTACATTATTATTTATATATTGTTATATTTATATATTATTATTTACATTTACGTTTTTCGGTCGCAAAAGAAGCGCAAAGGGATTGTAAAAGCTACATTTTTCGGATGTAAAAAGAGCACAAAGGGGTTGTGAAAGCTACATTTTTCGATCGCAAAAGGACTGCAAAGGGGTTGTAAAAACTATATTTTTCGATTGCAAAAGGATCGCAAAGGGGTTGTAAAAGCTACATTTTTTTGTCGCAAAAAGACCGCAAAGGGGTTGTAAAAAAATGCATTTTTCAGTCGTAAAAGGATCGCAAAGGGGTGGTAAAAACTACATTTTTCGAATACAAGGATACAAATTCCGGAATGATCCGGAAAATTTCGGATTGGTTCAGAATAAATTTCAATCCGAAGCTTTCGCTAATGAAGGAGCTTTTTATGAGTGGTTTTAGCAAATTTAAAACATAAATGAAAAGTAGCTCTTTATTTTATTAAATTTAGCATTCCAGTCCTTCAAAGCTTCTAAAAAATGTCTTCTCTTTTTTTTCTATGTCGGACTATATGTGACGTCATTGGACGAGATAACAAAGTAGTAAAACACGTGACTGGGTGTTAGTGGAAGGTGCGGCAAACAAAACCCTCGGGGCAGGTGTGACTACTCTTAGAAGTGTCAAACGAGGTTGCATTTTTCAAGTGTTGGTAATTTTATCAAGCTGAAATATCCTTCATATAAGCGAATTATGAAAATTGCGAGTTGAAGCAGCAAGTTTCAAAAATATTTCCCTATTAAAGTGCACTAATATCTATTAAAATTAATAGGTACTTAATTGTATTTGAAAAGGTTTGTGGCAATAAAAATAAAACAGATCCTTTGAACATTGTTAACTTCTAAGTAGGTTTAATCGGACAGTAATCGAGATTTAAAAGTCGGTAGTCTGCGAAGTAATTTAAAAGGATCACCCTCCTTGGGAAGTTTTCTTCCCCCAAGAGTGGGACTTCCCTTGTTCTTAATCAATTTCGAAACCCCCTACAGATATACTTGCAGGCTCATTCATCATAAAGGATTTCAGTTGATGAATCGTTAGATGAAAAGGGAAGGTGAAGTGTATCCCTTCTGATATTATATTTATCGAATAATATATTTCTTTAAAATGAGCCGCTGAAGTACCCAAAAATAAATTTTCAATCAAGCGACGAGCTTATTTGCATTTTTAAATAAATGAATATAAAAGACTTTTTATATGGGAATAAGATTCTCAGAAGCGCAAAACAATCTCATTTCCTAGAGTTCGCTTTCTGTTGTCTTCCAATACAATATTCAATGGACCACACGCTAAGGGATCGAAGAATGACTTTCATCCCTCCTGTATTCAATAAAATATCCACTTTGAAGCAGCACTATGCATAAAGGGAGCAAAAGGGCAAGTTTTATCATTATGCAGGAACAAACTAAATTATTCTAAAAGCGACATTTTATATATATTATATTGAAGCCCGACAGTTCTATTTATACAGAAATACTTTGACAACCCTCTTTTTTTGCCATCTCGTGACTCCAAGGAGTCATAAATAAAATTAATAAATTAAACTTCCCTCTACTATTTTTCTTCTCTCCTAAAATCAACAAAACTTTGAAAAATTGTCAAAAATTTTATCGCGGGCCATCCAGAAACTTCAGGAACCTGCCAGAGTCTTCTATGTATCTTCTACTCTAAAAATCCGCAAAAAACATATTTGACTTAGAATTTGTACCATTTGACCCTGTCATGTGTTCCTTCGTGTCAAAATACATCGTTCGTGTTTTAAAGCTGATGTCTTACGAGGGTTAATGGATTTCAATTCACCCCAAAAGTCTCATGCGATCGGGACATGAGAAAGATACGACCCAGAACATCATTCACTACTCGGTCTGCGAAATCGATAGTCTGCGACTGTGAAACGACAGCTCGAGGATCTAAAAGCCAGCAGGCACGAAATGTTTCGAGCGACTTTCCAATAAAGAAAACTAGACAGGGATCACATAAATTCACCGTGTTTTTCTTGAAAATATTACACTTCAAAACTCTCCTCAAAAATGAATGGTGTACTTTTAATTCAACACCTTTTACTGACTTTCATGCCCCACCTATCACCCCTCCTACTAATTTCTAGGCTCTAGTTAGTCCTCCTCCCGCTGCTTTATAATCCCCGCCCATTAGTCCTCCCACCGACTCTCAGGCTCCGCCTACTACTCCTCCCACTACTTTATAGGCCCTCCTACCACCCCTCCTACTGATTTCTAGGATCTGTTTAATACTTCGAATCCTTCGAAGTTTCATTCCAAGTGTTAAGTTCGAAGAATCCTTCGACTGACTTTCATACCACGCCTATTATTCCTCCTACTACTTTATAGGCCCGCCTGTCACCCCTCCTACTAATTTCTAGGCTCTAGTTAGTCCTCCCCCCGCTGCTTTATAATCCCCACCTATTAGTCTCCTCCTACTGACTCTCATGCCCCGCCCAATACTCCTCCCACTACTTTATAGGCCCTCCTACCACCCCTCCTACTGATTTCTAGAATCTGTCTAATACTTCGAATTCTGCGAAGTATTATTCGAAGCGTTAAGTTCGAAGAATACTTCGACTGACTTTCATACCACGCCTATTATTCCTCCTACTACTTTATAGGCCCTCCTACCGCCCCGCCTACTGATTTATAGTACCTCCTAGTATGTCTCATGCTAAAAATTAGAACCACTTACCACCCCCTCGTAATGATTTCTAGGACTTGTCTACTTAGATACCACTTATTAATCCTCCTTAAGGTTCCTAGATCAGTTTATTACTTCTACTGATTTTTAGACCCGCATACTAATCCTCTGCCTGATCTTTAGACACGTCTGCTAATACACTCACTAATTTCTAGGTTCTACCTACTGATCCTCGTACTGTTTGTTAGGTCCCACCTATTAATCCTCCTACTACTTTCTATACCCGCCTATTAACCCACCCACTAATTTCTAGGTTCCGCCTACTGATCCTCCTACGGTTTGTTAGGTCCCACCTATTAATCCTCCTACTAATTTCTAGACTCGCCTACTAATCCTACTACTGAGTGATAGGTCCCGCAAAATAAACGTCCTACTGTTTTTTAAACCCCGCCTATGACTCCTCCTACTGATTTACATACCCTGTCCGTTAATTTTCCTACTGATTTCGATGCCCCACTCAAATCTCCTCCTACTGACTTCTGGGCTCCGCCTACTTCTTAGAATTGCTCATTCCGAATTTGATACAGGATTTCCAAAGTTTTAAATTTAAAATTGAGGTCCAAATTCAAAACAGAGTCCAAAATGCAAAATAAAGTCCAAATTCAACTAAAACAGGAATTTCGAAGTTTTTTCATAAAATTAAATGTATTTTTTCTACACAAGCCGACTGCCCCTCGGCGCCAGTGTTCTCACTCGAGGGGAAACCAAAAGGGGCCAACGTCACAAATCAGGCAGGGAACGGCGCGGAAAAATGTCAGGGCGACGCTTGCAGACTTTGAAGCGAACTGTACGGAGAGATTCAACGGAGTCTGACGAGAGGTTTAGGGCTTAATGATAAGGAAAACGGACCACCAATGGGAAAGCCAAAATAACGATGAACCTAAGCTACTTCTTCCGAATGGGGATTTGGCGATAACAATCTTCTATAAATCACATTTCAATCGCGTTTTACCAGTATGTGAATATCGCTTCGCCCAGATTTAGCAACAACCGAATATCAAATGAAGTGGACGACAGATTTTTTTTCCAAAAGGGGAGTCTCGGATTATGTGTTTAGTGACCACCATCAATCTTAATGTGACCGAATTGAAAAGCCAAAAAGTTAAATTTTATATTATTTTATGAAGAAACACATAATGTTTTTTAATTTTTGTTGAATTGAAAGGAAATAAAAGGACTTGGAACGAATTAGATGGAATTTTTAATAGATTATATAATTTTTTAAAAATTATATCTCCTTTTTAAAGGAGGGAAAAATGATTAAATATCTGCTCTGCCTGTTGAATGGAAAATTGATATAGAATGGAAGACAGAGGGAAAGCGATAAACTCTCTTTTCCTGAGCCAAGTAAAAATTGTATTGCGTGCTGGTCATTAAGCTCTGATGTAATATCGACAACTTTACGAATTAGGTGAAGAAAAGAACTTTACGATAAGAAAAAAAGGGTCTCTCTTATTTTCTTTTACTTGCTCTTCTTTTATATCCCTTTCACCAAAATTAGCTCTCTCAGTAAATTAATCCAATTAAATAAAGCAAGAACAAGAGTCAATACAAAACGGAACAAACTAAGAGCAAAGAAAGAGAAAGAAGAAATAAGATAAATAAATAAAACTACTTTTCAATATATTTACTCAGTATGAATAATAAAATGTTGTATTTCCCGCTCTGAAGATAAAGAAAAAGATCTTTTAAATATTTTAGCACAGAATTATCAGTAATCTATTTATATCACATGAATTGTTTATTAAATTTCTTATTTAACTTTCCAGAACTTATTAGACTCGCTTAAAAGGAAACTAGTCGTTGGAGCTTTTAATTCAATTAAGAAGCAAAAATAGAATTATGGAAATAATAATAATCAATATGGACTTTACTAACTGAAGTCAAATCGTGAATTAAATTAGAAAAGACGAACCATAAAGAAACCTTTTATTTTTTTTATAAAAATTAATTATTTAATGCAAAAAGTACATTACTTTCACAATATTATTGATAAAAATACGGAAATGTAAATGAATGTATCAGCCTCCAATTTAAATTCACAAATGACATTCGTGTTGGATTCTTATCGTGGATTAAAGTCCTTAAAGAAAATAATGCTCAGTCTTTCAGTTTCGTTCTTTTATTCATGAAACCCTTTTTTATAAAAAAGGCTCTATTTATAACAAAAATTTGTTCTTGCTGGAAAACAGGCAGAAGACCCTTGATAATAAAAAAAGTAAAATGACCTTTAACTCGAACCAACATTTCAATGGATTCTTTGTCGACGACACGTACGTAATATAACGTTTATTTCCGATTTAACGAGGGAAGTGAAGTGTGTACATAAAAGCACAACGACAGGTTAATAATAATCAATAAAGAGCGTCTGAAAAGTTGGAACATTAATACAGGAAGTCTATAAGAACTGTTGTCCTTTTTTACACTATTTAATTAGGTTATTTATAACATTATATATTTAATAAAAGATTTCTTTTTAAAATGAGATCTCCAAAATTGTGACAAGGTTTAACGACAAATTTATTATCAAATTAATACAATACTGCAGTCAAATGAACTCAGAATGGAACTTCTCCTGTCAATCCTCCTACTGACTTTCATGCCCCGCCTACTACTCCTCCCAACACTTTCTAAACCCGCATAAGACTCCTCCTACTTCTTCCGATGCCTCGTCTAAAGACCTAAACCTCCTAATGACATCTAGACACCGCCTACCACCCGTCCTACTGATTTCCAGATCCGCCTACTATTCCTCCTACCGCTTTTAAAGCCGTTTACTCCTCCTACTTATTTCTAAGCCCCGCCTATTAATCCTCCCAACACTTTCTATGCCCGGATGAGACTCCTCCTACTTCTTTCGACGCCTCGACTGATAAATCTCCTACTGACACCTAGACTCCGCCTACCACCCCTCCTACTGATTTCTAAACCCGACTACTAACACTCCTACTACTTTTTAAGCCTATTACTCCTCCTACTTATTTCTAAGCCCCGACTACTAATCCTCCCAACATTTTCTATGCCCACATAAGACCCCTCCTACTTCTTTCGACGCCTCGCCTAATAAATCTCCTACTGACGCTAGACTCAGCCTACCACCCCTCCCACTACTTTATAAGCCTTCCTACCACCCCTCCTACTGATTTCTAGGATCTGTCTAATCCACCCACTATTAGGCTCCGCCTATTGATCCTCCCACTGTTTATTAAGTCCCACCTACTAATCCTCCTACCGCTAGTTAGCTTAATTATTTATACCATTATATATTTAATAAAAATTTTTTATAAAAAAAACTCCTTCAACAAATTTTAAGAATTTTTCTTTAATTGAGATCCTCAAAAGCGTGACAAGGTTCAAGGACAAATTTACTATCAGATCAATACAATACTGCGGTCAAATGAATTTAGAATGGAAGTCCAAAGTATGTTAAGTGCCTTCTTCGAATTTCACCCATTTCCTATTGAATTTTCTCTAACTCTGAATTTTTTTTAGTATTATTAGGACCGAAATTTTAAAATTTCGTAATAACCCAGTGGGTAATCGATATTAGAAACGTTTTTAGAACGTTTCAAAAACGTTCCAGGAACGGTCCCTATGTCCGATGTTCTAAAACGTTCTAAGGACGTTTTTAAAACGTCTTTCGGATATTGGACATAGAGACTGTTCCTGGAACGTTTTTAGAACGTTCTAAAAACTTTTCTAATATCGTTTGCCCACTGGGAAGATATTTATGAATATAATTAATTTAATTTAAAAATGATAAATGTCGTTTTTGAAAAAAAGGGAAAGGGAGACAGTGGAGATTTCGAGTTTTCGGCGATAAGAATTGAAAAAACCGGCCAATCAGAAAGAAGGCACTTAACTTCAAGAGTGGGAGATTTAAAAATTTATCGTTGCTTGATTGAGTAATTTAGTAATTGATATTGAGTGGTAGATTCTATAGGTACTGAACCGTAGAGGGAGTGAAACGCGAGTGAAAATATTGATTATCAATATTTTTATTTTCCTTCAATTAACTAATGTTTAATCTAATTTGAAGAGTGAGTATAAATGCTCTGGTCGCAAATAGTGATAAATTTTTAATGAAAAATACTTTTGGGATTTGTTGTATTATCAAATTGAATAATTCTGTTAATTTTTTAAACATTTTTTAAACAAATTTAAGGAATTCTCATAATTTTTTCTGGATGAATCTGTACTTACAACAAAATAGCATAATGCGGCAAAAACAAAAGTAATAAAAGGATCGTAATCGCGGATGGAACTGGATTTCCTGTCCCCTGACGTTTTTTTATAGCCTAAGAATTTATGGGGCAAAGTATCAATTTAGCTGTACGTGTACCTCCTAAGCCGAAAGAATAAGCCTCGGTGTGCTATTGTCGCGCGCAAGTAGTTCAAAACCAGGTTGCAGGTGGTAAAGCAATCGATACAGCGACTACATTTCGCGCATGTTGTAGCACGTCGAGGTGCCTATCTAATACTTTCGCTTTTCTGAATATAACGGATCCCACTTAGTCGAATAATAAAATCTAACTCGTATTGACAAACGTTGGAAAATTCTCACTAGTCTCGGCTTTCCATGAAATCAACTTTCGAAATTGAGTTCATGCGAGTCTGATCGAAAGCAAAGATAGCAAATTTCTGTGAAAATGGTTTACATGAAGCAAAGTAATGGTAAATTGGAAAGGCGGGAAAACGGTTTAAAAACAGTTTGGATCGATCACTGAAGCGCCGCCAAAGTTAACCGCGCCGCCGGAAATTGTAGATCTCCACGGTGGCGCGAGTATCTTTCGCGGTATTTGGAATTTTGCCCCGGGCTTGATTTCTTTCTAGAGAAAAAGAGATTAAAGCGCAACCTCAACATAAAAAATAAAAGCTGGATCCACGAATGCACTTTTTGAGTGAAAAATTCTTAACCTTGTTGGACTTTCTTATCCCGAAATTTGTTGTCGAAGCTTTCTCATTGTTCGGTCTAATTATCGGTTCTGGAAATCAGTGAATTCGGTAAGGTCGCGATGTTATTTTTCTGCTTATATTATGCATCGAGTCTCTGTCGATCGTAAGTTCACACACCGCTTTAAAAAGGATGGGCCACTAACCCAGATTAAAGAAGGTCATCTCTCCCCATTCGCGTCGTAGAGCCTGCCCTCTTTTACAACATTCAACTTGACTCGCGCCGCTAATGCGGACTTATTCTCTATGGATATAATGCCTAGCGACTCCTGTAAACTTTCTCAAAGAAAGCTTTACTTCTGAGTTGTTTATTTTATACTCTGCTCGCTCACATGTTCAAGAAATGCTTCTAGGTTTTGAATTTTTCAGAGTGAGATGTAAAGAATATTCTATACTCAGCAATAAATCACTGTAACAATTTCAGTTGAATGAAGAGAAAGATGTTTGTTTGGATCGAGCAAACATTTTTCATAGTGTAAGAAATAAAAATTGCGGACCATAACGTTTACGTCAAGAAGCTGGAAACAAAATGTTGCACTACAATGCAAAAGAGCCCTCAAAGTGTTTTAGAAGGAGCCTTTGACTCTAGGTAATTCTGTGCGGGAAAACAATTCCTCATGGTATTCGTTAAATGCCTTTCTTCAGGCAGTAGAGTGCTCGACAATGCGTCAGCCTTGAATTCCGCCTGAATGAGACTATCGACACGACCGGAGGGCTATTATTCTGAATTCAGGAGTGTGGAGGGCTGACGCGACACGGCATGTATCCACTCACGCCTGACTAAAACGGTTTTTACTACTTGCCACCACAAACTTTACACCAAAAAGCAGCCCTCAATTTTCTTCCAAAATCTATTTTATAGCACAATGTACAATACACAATCTACAAAGTGCATCTACAATGTACAAGCCACAATATACAATCGTTATGTGCAATTTTTTTACAATTTTTGTACAAAGATTGTAAAATTCAAAAAATATTTAAATTTAAAAAAAAAATTTAACTTTTTAAAAATAAAATTTTTTTTTTAAATATTTTAAATCGCATGCAGAAGAAGCACATCAAATATTTGAGCCTACGACTGACATAAAGAGGATTGTAGCAAAATTGTACAGGAAAAGCCATACAATCAATAAAAAATAATTGTACGTCGGAAGGCTGACACGACACAGCATATATTCACTCATGTCTGACTGAAAAGGTTCATACTACTGCCAGACACTCGATACCACGAACTTTACACAAGTAATGTTCGTGTAGGCTTTTCCAGGGAAAATTTATAGTTGACTAACTGAAGAAAATTGGTCAAATTGCAGAAAATGACTGCAAATAAAAGAAGGTAGATACTTGCCACGAGCGAAATTTTCAATATCAAAAACAATAATGGCAATTTGTTCGTTCATGAGGTGTTTTTGAAACTTATAAATAAACTTATAAATAAACTTATAAACTTATAAACTTATAATCTTTTAAGCAATGAAAACTACAAATTGAAATTTCTTGATTTTTTTGTCAGTAATAATTGTAAAATACCTAAATGAAAAATATATCTCGATTGTGAACGCGTGAAGGAAAGTAGACACTACAGCTTGAAAATAAAAATGTTGTAAATGTCAGGGATTTTTTAAACTAAATATAGAATTACGAGCCCAAGATAATTTGCTATCGATCAGGTTACAGTAGAATAATTCCTACATGTAAATCAAGTAAACACGTCGATATTTTTAGTGGAGAGACACATGTCACTTCAGAAACAAGCGATAACATCGACAGTCCACAAATACGCCATTTGTAATTGGATGAAGCGGAAATGAAAAGGAAACGCAGCCTCGCCAACGCCCGATTGGGACATTTAACGTCGAAAGCCGCCCGCGCGTTTCAATTTCATCGATACGTTAAATCAAGACGCGCTCCGAATTCGAGTGTAATTGTCATTTCATGAAGGGAAACACGATGCATAATACATTTTCTCTACCTATGAATATTGACAGTATCAATCAAGGAAGTGCTCTAGTTTCTTTTCTAATTGATTCGAACTTTGACACGAATTACTTATCTTTTCACTTTAATTCACTTAGAAAAACTATTTCCGATACACAGTTTCCATGCACAATGCACAATATTCAATATTAAATTTGCATCCTACAGGTCACAGGAATCTGTATATTTTATTAATAAAAAGTATAATTTTTTATGTAACATAATTTTGAAGAACTTGAAGCGACAAAAGTTTGATCAATATTTTCTTTTTTTTTTATTAAAGTATGTATATCGTTTTATCACCCCCTTCAGTTCATTTATGTACATATAGACCGTACATTCCGAGAACCTAAGATGCCAGAGGGTCGAGGAAATGTTTCTGTATGCATGAATATGTATGCACTCGTCCCCACATATCAGCGTCATATAGCCAACATACTTTCCAGATCGGAAAACGAATAAGAATTTAAATAAAGTTGTAAACGTGGCCAACTTTTCATGCAAAGGGAGCGAATTTATATACATAAATATTGCATACAATCTGCGCTATGTGTTGTTGTTCAAATTTACAAAGATTGCGCCATGTTCAACAAACTAATGAAGACTGCAGATTGTTCTAGAAATTGATGAAGACCACATTTTTATGGCAAAGTTCTTAAGAATACTTTGAATGCATGAAAACTGCGAAGTGATAGAAAATTTGATAATAGAATTCAAGGTAGTAATTCGTACTTGGTATGCAAAGCTAATTTAGCGCATAAGTGGTGCTGAGACCGCCATTAAATTTTTACGAGGAGGGTGATGGTAAATCGTAAAAGTAAAGGAAGTGATCGGGTTGACCCGCAGAATTATCCGTTTTCGCTCCCGAGTATATACTGTGATCAATACCAGTCATACCGTAGTACAGTAAACTGTGCCGTATCGACTAGCGATTTCGCAGCACCGTCACATGGAAGGTCACACAATGGAGCTGCAGAGAAACGAAAAGCATGTTCCTTAACCAATTGCAAAACACTATCCAAGTACGGACGAAACAACTTCTCAACATATATTCCCAAAACTCACAACACTTCAAAATTCACACATTTTCTTCAATAATCTTCCAATAAAGAAAAAATTTTTATTGAAAAAAAATCTGCAAATTGCATTTCAATATGAGATTAATTTATCCACTCTACAGGTTAATAGCAGTCATTTATCGGATTTTAATATCCCAAGAGGGCCAAGATTGATCCAAAAGAGCAGTAATAAAATTTTATGATCATTACCGAATAGTTGTAGACAAAAAGTATTTAATAATGAACCAAGTAGATTCTAAAATTCATTATTACGCACTAAATTTGTTTCCCAAATATGCTAATTAAATTCTGAATGTATACCTAATCTTTTAAAGTTGGCATTCCCTCAATTATAAATCCCTATTGGTTTGTTTAATGATGCTGGCGAGGCTTATTTATATTTCCTGAAGCAAGTTTGGGGCTCATAGAGAGATTACTGATACTTCATGGTCCCTCATGGTATGGGGTGACTGTCCTCTTTTCCAGAACAATTCAGACTTGTACAAATGTGCAAACCTTAGTCTTTAAGTAGATTGCTTCCCTTAATCCTGTATGAGTTAGACGTCCTGCTGAGAGTTTCATTCTACTTCCGCTTCAATATTTCATAATTTTTCCCTACAATCTCCTTTAATGGGGGAAATCTCAGTTCCATTTGGGCAGTTTTTTTTCTTTTAAAATCGATATCATTTTTATTTATTTAACAACTTGAGATTGCTCTTAATTACTTGGATATTCTGAGATGGAATTTGAAGGACTTGAGGAGTTTGTAGACCAACGATTATAGAAATCCACAAGGACTCTGACCTTCCTCAACTTAATCCTCACAAACTTGGAATTCAAGGACTTCGAAACCCTACCTCTGACTGCAGGCTTTAATTATCCTGATTTTTTCATCCGAGAGATTTACGAGGGTTAGAGAACAAATAAAGCCCTAAATGCCTGGCGAAATCTTTTACTTAGAATCACAAGTGTTTTCGGAACTGAAAAAATGTTGCAAAGAATATCAAAATTTCGTCAACGATGCTACAATCATTCCTAACTAATAAAACATTTCCTAACAAAATCTTGAAAAGAAAAATGAGAGACTGAAAAATTATTTGCAATATTATTTTCCGTAAAATCAGACATCCCTCAGAAATGTTGAAAGTGGAATTAATTTATCATCCCCTATTCTTGTGATGGCGCTGACTTTATGAATCCATCTAATTGTAAAATGGGGTTGACTGAAAATCTCTACTTTCAAAATTTCTTATGTAAAGACCGATATCAAAATTCGCCTTATTCGTAGAGAAGAAAGATTGCTAGTTTCACAGAAATTTCTCAACGATTTTTCTAACATGCAAGGATATCAACATTTCTATTAGCAATTTTTTTTCTTTACGAATAAACTAGTTTAAATTTCCCTACAAAAAAAGTTCTCCAAGACCCTAAACCCTCTTTACGACCTAACTTTCTTGGAGAAGATTTTAAGCTGATTCCCTCCCCTAGTCCCTAGTCTGTCATTCCAGAGCGGCACGGTCTGACAGAGTTACGATTTGGTCTTGCGAAATGAAGTACTTACATTTTTTCTCGTCGTGAAATCTCAGCTCGTGGATTCTCGTCGTAAGCGATGCGGGAGACCAGGCACTGATGTTATGGGGCGGGTTCTGAAGCACCTCCGCGGGGCCTTGCTTCTCTATCCTGAATCTTTTTTTTTTTTTTTTACAAATTCACCAAACACTGTTGCACACTCTAACACTGGACGATCGAAACCGAAGGAACCAACGGACTGCACTTATCCCCGTTGGGACTTAGAACGTTGGGAGTGACGGAAGAGAAGAGTAGAGAAAAAACAAAAGAAGGTCGAGGAGGAGAACACGTATTAGAACCACTATTTGCTTCACACCTGCACTCTAGACCGCAGCGGCAAGGACCCGCCCCGTACCATACTACACGAAGGTGTAGTGGATGAAGAGAGCGTAAAACTTGCTCTGCGATAACATCTCAGGCGACTATCGCGATCTCATCGTCCCTGTCGACACTTGCCTCCCGTTCCCGGAATCCCGAATTCCCCCGTTTCACTAGCGACGTCGCTGCGGCAGTTTTGACCAAGTCCCGAGAGCAAGTTTTGCCCCGCGACAGCCTGTCGAAAACACCGAGTCCCAACACGCCACGGGCCCCTTCTGTCGAAATAGGTCCCAGCGCTTATCGACGACCGAGCGCCCGTATTTCCGATCACGTTTTCGACGAAGGCCGTCTTGAAGGTTGGTGTCCAAGCCGCGCTAAGGCGAACCGAGCCAGCGCAACCGTTACTGCAGCGGGGCGCGACAACCTCGCGCAGCGGACGTCTCCCGAACTAAATTCGAGCGCCCTTCCACCCTAGCAGCCGACGCTGCGGTGGTAACTCCAAATCCGGCCCGACGCACCCGTAAACACCGGATCGCCCTACAAACCCGATTACTCCGTAACACCACTACACTGCTGGCTAGTCGATACGAACCCCGGTCAACGTGGATCGCGACCTCCCGGCTATCGCACCTACGCGTCCCCCCTTCCCCTTCCGTTGAGACGCTGCGCCCTTAGTGCACTCGGAAGCATTTAAACTTTCAGTGCAGGTGTACTCAGATGGAGAACTTGGCAGTGCAGATGCGCTCCCTTCCCCCGAGGAGATTTTTCAGAAAGGGTTATGGCAATTCGCGTAATCTCAAGTTGGAACCTTGGGTAAGAAGGTCGAGCCCGAAGCCTTCTTCTTACTTCATTCAGAGTAAGAAGACAGATGTCATGGTTATGATGATGATGATGATGCCGTCACTCGTTGGAGGGTACCGAGAATACATGGGAATTTGGCCCAACACTAATGAGACTGGTACCAAATGAAAGCTCTTGTTGAGTAGATCAAACTTTACAATGGGCACAACGTTGTAGAATTTAGCCTTCATACTGTTTTCTGCTATTGAATGTCAAAACTCACACTAAGAGTAAAAGTAATATGTGGGACAGAATGTGTCAAGTGTCCCTACCTAAAATGATTTTTTCTCTTTTATCGGATTGAAACTTGGCTGAATTATAGTCCTAGTCGACGTTTATTAATTCACCAAACCATCGGTTCATTTATCAAGCGGTTGTCAATATATAAGAAAGACGCTCTGGAAAGATGGAAAAAGGGTTTAGGTCAGCAAGTTTCAAAGCTTCGGAATCTTCTTCTAATTGCACTGGAAATGCCTCTTTAAAATAATCACCCCGATCTGAACCTCCGGATCTAAAAGCTTCCTATTTTGGAGCATACACCTTGATTAAAATGGTATGCCTTCCGGATCCAGGTCTACTGTAGATGATGTTTGCTCAATTTCTGACCAACATAAACTCCTCTCATCCAACCGCTGCATCTCAAGCGATTCAAACACATTCCTTGGGAAAATTTCAGTCCTGCTGATGATTTTTGTCGATAATTATCGACAAAAATCATCAGCAGGGCTGAAATTAATTAATTAATTTACTGAACAAAAATGACCTATGTCCTCATTGAATGCGCCATATCTTTTCCAAAGAACTTTTCGATGCTGAACACGAATCTGGCTTCCGTTTGTTGCTATCACGTCTAGTTTAATAGATATTTGCAATTAAAATTTTTAATAAAAAATTGCTTAACAATTTTTTTCAAGAGTAAAAAAATTTTTTCCGCCCTCTAAGCAGGTCATTTCGATGCGTTTTTTAACGCAGTTTACGATTATCGTCTTACTTTAGCGATATCAATGCTCTGTAATTCGGTAAATATTTCATGAAGAATAATTATCTGGAAGAAAATTTGAATTCGGATTATCCGTTTCTGAAATATCTTGAAAAATGTGTACCCTTCTTTTCAATTTTCGAAAACTTGTACTAAATGCTGTACTGCCATCAGATCTTGATTTATCCTTATTAAAATGTTCAACTGTATGAAATTCATAAACAAATAACATTAGACGATCACGCACATTGTCATTTGGAATTGTCATTGTCATTGTCATCCAGGAAGATGTTTCTAAAAAGCATACCCTTTCAATCCAACTGCTCTGATTATATCATCCGAACATGCATCTCGAAAATTGGCGCTGATCCGATGATTTCTGTCAAATTTTGAAATTGGAACGATCCAACTTAAAAATTGGCACAAATCGGATGATTCATCCCAACCTTGGAAACTCGAACTAACTCAATTACACGAGTCATTCAAACTCAATTCAAACTAACCCAACAAGAGATGCCAACCTGAAACTGAAACCAAGCAGAACATGGACAACTGTTAACAGTCTTAAAAATTCTAATAGAATCATCCGGATGAGAAAAAATTCAGGTTTTCGCTTTTGTTTGGCGAATCAAAATAGACATTTGGAGCTTCTATTCTTTGTTCTTTCTTCAACCTTCAACTTCCGGATAAAACTATACACTCTCATCTAATTTTGAACCCTTATCTAAAATATCTATTTTCATAAATTGCACCTGCAATCGATTCCTAATTATAGAGTTTGCAGGTGTACGAATTGATATATTTTTACTGTACCTCGTATTGCTGAAGTAAAAGAAGTGAACATAGAGTGGAAAATCAATACGAAGTGAAGGAAAGCAACGCTCTCTAAAGCCTTACAGGGATCTGGAATCCTCCAGAAAGAGAATCTTCGCTTTTTAGAATTAAAAAAAATTCCTTCATTTTTCTTGACTTTACCACTTCAGCGTTCTTTATTTTCTAATTTTCTTAGAGCGGTTAGTGCATTAAATTAACGTTACATTAGACTTTAGTGGTTGGAAGCTTAACCAGATTAGTTGGTCGCTAGAGATTCTAAGTTTAATTCTCGGTCCCTGAGGTTAATTTCAAACTGGTTGCACCCTTCCCTTCGATCGAATTAATTTTCTATTAAAATTATTTATCAACGCCTTATTAAATATTTAATTCAGCCCTTCCCGAGTAAATTCATTTCCTATTATTGTTATTTCCTGCACAATTAACTAAAAACCATTACACATATTTTTTTTTAATTATAAAAATTATTTCAAATAATTGTATTATTGATAAAAAAAATAGTATAAATGGATTATATTGTTGGGAAAAGTTCAATATAATGAAAAAATATCCTTCCAGAACCTGGGAAACGGTGCAGGAAGGAGCGTCTGACGTGTCGGCTGTTACTACTGAATAACAGTCACGTTTTCGTTCTACTGCAGTAGAGCAGCTCAGAATGAAATCAGACCGATATATTTACCTCACGCCATACTCGCGACGGGCGTCGGGAGACGCCTTAATTTTTATTTTCCATTCATTATTGAATTTTTAAATAATTGACAATAGAGACAATATTGATTGACAATAGAGACAATTTTTAAAAAATAAAAAAAAAATAAAATTATAAATTATAAATCATTAGTAGATTTAATTCCAAGGAAAAAGAATTGAGAGGAATGGGCAATTTCTTTCGGATAGAAGGTTCCCCTTAAAAAAAAAAATAGAAAAAGGGAAGGGATTGAAGAGAAGAGATTAAAAAATGAACTTGTTAAAAAAATGCTTTAAAAAAAATTAAGGGTCGAAACCAAGGGGTGCGCTTTCAACCCTTGTAGGAAAGATTCGAAGTTAGGATTGGGAAATACTCGAGGGGTGAGTTCTGTGTCGTGGATGGATCAATGAAAATATACCCCTCCTACGCCACCCCATCTCTCCCCTCTACCCTCACCCATGACCAGGAACACCGTACCACACCGCGCCACTCTTACTATCTTTACCTGAAAACGTTGGCCAGTAGTTAGAGCTTAGAACCCGACCCATGGTAGTAAACTCGCCCAAGCAGGCAAACGCGGTACATGCCGAATTCCCAATTAAAATAATTTTTATTTATTTATTAAGATCAATACGAAAGGGCCAATGTGACAACTCGCCCCGGGAAAGTCAAGAATGTCCCTTCTCATTTTCACGCGCTCGATCCAGAGGGAAAAGAGGGGAAGGGGGGGGGGTGAGTTTTAGCGAGGGAAAACTAGATGGATGTGAAAATTTAATTGGATTTATTTATAAGTTTTTATATTTTTTGTTTATTTTATTATTTAATCAATTTAGTTTTACTTACGTTTTTTTTAATTTTATGGGAGTAGTTAAAATTTTATTTTTATTCTACGAAAATTTCAATCAAATATTATGAGTTGGAGTTGCAGATTCCTGTTATCGGCAATTACCGACACTCGAGAATATTCGAGGGTTCATGTCCGTACTAAGTTACGAAATAATTATCAAGCATCATCTGTTATATCATTAATTTCACATACCTTGGAGATTAATGTAGAAGATTCGAAATTTAGCACGGACACGAACCATTGAATGTTATCGACTGTTGGTACAAGTCGGTAACAACAATATTCTTTATTGTATCATTATGTTGATTTTAAACACTTGTAGATTAATATAGAAGATTCGAAGTTTAGCAAGGACACGAACCATTGAATGTTATCGACTGTTGGTACATATGGATAACAGTAATGTCCGATATTACATCATTAAATTAGTATGCAATTGATTTTACACACTTGGCAGATTAATCTAGAAAATTCTAAATTTAGCACGGACACGAACCATTGAATGTTATCGATTGTTGGTACATGTCGTTAACAAGAATCTGCAAATATTACTTGAGTTGATTTCTATGAAATAATAAATATTTTTATATTATTACAAATAAAACTTCTTTTATTCGTTTCTTATTATTTATATTATTATCCAACTATTATTTATTATTTCAATATTAATTATCGATTATACTGGTATAATTTATTGAGAACAGAGCCTTGTAGGTTCAATGGGGCGGAAGAATACACGCATAACCTTAGGCGATACATAATACAAATTAGGGATGGTAAATGATCGCGTTGCATTTTATGATGGTAATGCACTCAAGGCAAACTCCGAATGAGGATGAAATTTCAGAACTGGGGCTCGATGTATGAATATTGTAGGGTTTAAATTCCTGGCAATATCCCGGAAATACTTCACTGCGTTTCTAGATAAAAATATTTCTTTTTAAGAATTCCTTTGTCTCTTTTTAAATTCGAAATCCAATTAAATGCTATCAAAAAAATTGAGGATTAGTAATTGAAAACGTGTGAAATTGAAATAAAAACGAAATGCGTTTGAAATTAAAAGTCGAAAGAGTTTGAAAATCCAATTTAAGGGATTTGTAGTAGATAAGTAAAATATATACTCGATTTTCTTTTTCTCGTTGAGTCAGATTTACAGAGATATTTTACGCTGGGTAATAAAATGATAATTTGAACAGAACGAGGCACTGCAGCACGTGCAATAACCCCAGGATTAGACCTTTCAATTTTCAGTATTACGTTCCATTTTCGCTTATCTTTATTTCTTATTATCTCAAGAAATTTTTTAATTTACTTTAAAACTTTTTTTTGAAATTTTATATTGCTTTCATTTCTAAATAAATTCTAAATTTAAATTCTATAAAATAAAATTCCAGTAATTTACCTGTCAAGGAATAAAATTTGGATTGAAAAAGGATTTTCAGACATAAAATGTGAGAATCGAACAGGAAAAATTTTGTATCAAAAGTTTACTTACGTCTTCGTATTTTGTATACAAAATTCATGTTTTCTTATTCGTAGTCGCAGATTTCAGCTTAGGATAAGATCATTTCATACCCTGTGTTTATCGCACATACGCTTGTAAAGAAAAATAATAATATAGCTTATCTGATTATCAAAAAAGATTAAATTAAAATCGTGTGATTTATAATTTTAGCTTACTTAAATCCGCGTTAACAAAAACTATCGCGTCTGAACTGCCGCTTCTTTCCGCGCAGCATCTTGCAAAAGTTGCGTGTCGATGTCGTCACCAGGAAGTTGAACGTATCGCACGACTGATCCTCGGATGAAGCAGTTTTTCACTGACATCTGGAAATCAAATGCAATTCAATTTAAAGGATAATTTAAAAAATCTTTTTCAATTTAACCCTAGACAGGGCTTGTCAATTAATATATTGAAGTATATTAAAGTTTATTTAAAGTATATTAAAGTACAGTAGAAACTCGATTATCCGACCCTCGATCATTC